>OZ035880.1:58634395-59068509 GCA_964034835.1 Muscina levida | reverse complement strand
TCCGTAAAAACTCGAAAAATGTAGATTTTTCGACGAAATTTTGCACTGTATCGCTTGATTTAATGATTTCTGTCGACGTTAAGGTGGACAATTCTGGAAAAGGCTTGGAAAATTTGGGATTATTATGTTAAAAGATTAAACACGAAATGATCGACCAATTTCAAAATCTTCTGCATGAGAATAACGTATTTGTCCGATTGTTCAAAACCGCATTGAATACAATTCCGACGACCACAAAATCATTATCAGAGCAGACAAAAGATTCTCTGGTTGCCATGCAGGACAATTCAATGCTCCCACTATAAATGAAGTCGCAGTGGTGATTGTTGGGAAGAATGTGGAATCAAGCGTTATTTTTCTCAAGCGTCGGGATCAATACCCGTTGATGTTCTGTCGTGGAGAGGATGGCTATTACCTCAATTAAAAAATGGTCAATAGAACAAAAGGTTTGTTTACAAGTCATCATTTCTTTTTCATTCTCCATTTAAGTTCGAATTTCGATCTTGAAATTAACTTCTGATCGAAGACATGTGCGAGCGTGTGCCAGCGTCAAATCGTTTGATGCACTATGCACTTAATCGCGAATTGCAACGAGATCAAGCATTGATCGAGATGAGCTGACTGAAAGAGTCCGAAAAATGTGCAGCCACTGAATGCCGAGCAAGCGAAAGTGTACGATTCGCTGATGGAGGTTGTTGACGATGGAACGGGAGGCATTTACTTTCTCGATGCTCCCCCAGGCAAGACATTCGTCATTTCTTTGATTCTGGTAACATTTGGTCAAGATCGCAAATTCCGTTAGCTGTTGCATCCGCTGGTATTTCTGTCACATTGTTGCTGCTGATGAATCTTCTCACGGTTGACAAGCCAACGTGCGGCGAAATTGTTGCGAGAATGCAAAATCATCATTTGGGATGAATGCACGATTGAAGGCAGTTGACCGAACGATTAAGGATTTACGAGGTGATTCGAGATGATTTGGTGTGGCTATGGTATTTTCGTCAAACGCTTCCCGTCATACCAAAATCTTTGTGTTACTGAATTTTTACGACAGCTACTGGCACTTGGTAATGGCAAAACTCCTTTTGATGTTTCAACTGGATTGATGACGTTTCCCAATTTACATCGTCAAAGGAGGAACTTATCACCCAAGTTTTCCCCGGCATTGCAAAAAATTGTAAAAATCTAGATTGGATAAGTGAACGGGCCGTACTAGCAGCAAAGAATAAAGTCGTCGATAGCTTGAATGTTATTATTCAAAGTCGAATCGAAGGAGAACTGCATTCATACAAATCCGTTGACAGTGTGGCCAACGAGAATGAGGCGATTAACTATCCGACAGAATTTTTTAGATTTGTCAGGAACTCCGCCGCATAATTTACAGCTGACGGTGGGATCGATCATAAGCATGTTGCGAAATCTAAATCATCTTAAATTGTGCAACGGTACGCGTTTGTCGGTCAAGAAACTGATTATCAATGTGATTAAAGGGACTTTCATCAGGGGCAAATTCCAAGGAGAGGAAATCCTTATCCCACGAATTCCTATTATGCTAACCGATCTTCCCTTCCTAAATTCAACGAATTCAGCTAATTCAACTCCCCATTCTATTCGCTTTGGCGATGACAATCAATAAATCGCAAAACCCATCAATGAAAGTTTGTGGGATCAATCTCGAATTTCCCTGCTTATCACAAGATCAGCCGTACGTTGTCTGTTCGCGTATTGGCACATTAAAACTTGAACTAGCTGTGTTTTACTATACCCCTGGAGCTTATATGAATTCTTTACCTTAGGAGCGAGACGAAGTTTGCCGGGTCAGCTAGTTTATTGTATAAAAATTCATTCTTTGATTTTGTGAGGGATTACATAATTTCATTTCAAAAAGTAAATCTCAAAAACAGCTCTTCATAGAGTAATAACATTTTTTTCCTGAGCGATAAATGAATCAAACACAAAAGTTTCAGTGGGGAAAACCGACTTACACATACCCTCACCCTCAGTAAAACATAAAATTGTCTAGTATACTGATATTAGTAGGCGGAGTGGTACATTTGTATGGGAGGTACAAGAATGGGCGTGGACTTTATCCTGATTAAACTTTACTAAATACAAAATAATATTAGTCAATTTGTAAAGTGGGCTGTTGTATATGGGAGGTACCAGAAGGGGCGTGGCTAGACTTCCAGTTTGTTTATTGTTATAGCTTTCCTAAATCAAAAATTAGTCCAAGATCCCGTTGTGTGTATTGATACTATTACTCGATAACTAAAGTAGGCGGATCGGCACATTCGTGTGGGAGGTACCTGTGCCATAAGTAGTATTAGGGAAATATTAACCTAAGCAAAGGGCGTCGGCAGTGTGATGCAAGGTAAAGCTTCTGATCTGTTTAACTTGGCAAACTCAGAGTGATCCTTGCCAATTGCACTTCAAGTCTACTCACAGAGCTCCGTATTCGTAGTACTACTGCGGACGGAGTACCTCCACGTGTTGACGCCTGGAAGCGTGCCTTAGCCACCCGTCAGGGCACGACTAACTGTGAGGGGCGAAACCTTAAACCCAGGCACGTCTGCTCAGCGTGAGCGGTACCCTGGTCAGCGTCTGACCCAGAATGGGCGGCTGTAATAAAATCCTGGCAGGAGGAGAAAACTGCGACGTGGTGCGCTGGGCTTGCAACCCGCCACCGACATTTGAACTATTGCAATGAAAAGAAGTAATAAAAGAATAAAATTGAACCCCCAAAATGTTGACGACCACCGCAAACGAATAAAGGACCATGATTTAAGGATGTGCACCTGGAATGTTAGAACACTGTATAGACCAGGTGCCTCCATCCAACTGGCGGAAGTCCTCGAAGAATACAAGGCTGTCATAACCGCTTTACAGGAAATCCGGTGGACGGGACACGGGTGCTCGCGCATGAAGACGTGCGAAATCTACCATAGTGGCTATGCGGACAAGCACGAGTTTGGATGTGGATTTGTGGTTGGCAAGAGACTGCGACACCTAGTCTCAAGGTTCAACCCGGTGTGTGAACGTATAGCCACCATAAGAGTCAAAACAAAGTTTTTCCACATAACACTTATATGTGCCCATGCTCCGACAGTAGAGAAAAGCGATGAGGACAAAGACGAGTTCTACGAGAGCCTAGAAAATGTATATGACCGTAGCCCGAGCCATGACATTAAAGTTGTACTAGGCGATTTTAATGCTAAAATAGGCAGGGAAACCGCATTTGAGCCTACCATCGGAAAATTCAGTCTGCAAACCGAAACGTCGAACTATGGCATCAGACTGATTGATTTCTCTGCGGCTAGAAATATGGTAGTTAGCAGCACTAGATTTGACCATAAAAATATTCATAAGGCAACATGGTTATCTCCAGATCAATTGACGAGGTATCAGATAGATAACGTGGTAGTTGATGGAAGGCACGCATCGAGTATTCTGGACGTACGAGTGAGCAGTGTTGCGAACATTGACTCTGATCACTTCCTTACCGCAGTTAAGGTACGCACTAGGCTAAGCATGGCGAAAAACGTACGTAACCAGGCACAACGAAAGCTGGCATCGGTAAACTGCGGACCACAGATGTAGCGGACGCCTACTCCAATCACCTAACTCAACTACTGCAGAATGCTCCAACCCCTCGCAGTGGCAATATCTAGCCGACTCCATAGAACGGACTGTGAGAAGCGTACTTGGGTACTCAAAGCCGTCTCAAGAAGATGCCTGGAACGATGATGAATGTCGCAATGCCACGAGAGAGACGGATGCTGCATCCAGGGCGAAACTGCAGCCAATGGCAACGCAAGCTGTTCGTGAACGGCACAGGGAGAAGAGGCGAGAGGCAACTTGTCTTTTTAGAAGAAAAAAGAAGGGGCTGAGGAAGAGGCAGGATGAGTGCACTGAGTTGCTCCGAAGTAGAGTGGAAGCCCGAAAATTCTACATGAGAGTTAAAGCGAGAATGCGTAGAACAGGGTTGCCCTCCTGCAAGGACAGGGATGGTCAGCTAGTGACAGACCCGGATAACGTTCTGAAGATATGGGGAGATCACTTAAGAAATTTAATGTGTGAACGTCTAAAGCCAATTGTAGAAAAACTAATTGGACCATATCAGTGCGGCTTTAGACCTGGCAAATCTACGACGGATCAAATATTCACCTTACGACAAATCCTGGAAAAAATCCTTGAAAAGCAGATCGACACCTACCACCTCTTTGTCGGCTACAAAGCTGCCTTCGACTCTCCGATAAGGAATGGGCTTTATGAGGCCATGTCTGAGTTTGGTATTCCTGCAAAGCTGAGTCGACTTTGCAGATGTACATTGGACAAAACCAAATCCTCGGTTAAGATTGGTAAAGATCTGTCTGAACCATTTAACACGAATGAGGTCTCAGGCAGGGCAATAGCCTGTCCTGTACACTATTTAATATAGTTATGGAGAAGGTGATGAGAAAGGCTGGTGTCAACATGTCTGGCACCATATTCCGCAAGAGCCACATGCCACTAGCCTATGCCGATGATAAAGACATCATTAGCCGAAATCTGCGGGATGTTACTGCAGTTTTCTCATCACTAGAAAAGGAGTCAGCAAAAATGTCAACGGTCAACGAGGACAAAACAAAAAAAATGATTTCGACGAACAAAGAGTCCTCTCGATGGGGACGGACCGTGAACGTTGACAATTATTGTTTTGAGGTAGTCGATGGTTTACCTACCTCGGATCTTACGTCAACAAGAAAAATAATGTCAACCAAAAAATTAAACGGAGAATAGTGATAGCCAATAGATGTTTCTACGGATTTCGGCAGCACTTTTGTAACACCACCTTATTTCGGAATACTAAGAAACAGCTATACCAGGTGCTTATCTTACCTGTTTTGTTGTATGCTGCCGAATCATGGGTGCTTACTACAACAGACATACAAAGCCTGGGAGTGTTCGAGAGAAAAATACTCCGAAAAATATATGGACCTATCTGTGTCGAAGGCAAGTTTCGCCATCGGATGAACCATGAGCTGTATGAGCTTTACATCGACGTAGCTAAAAAAGTTAGAATCCAACGACTTCGTTGGCTGGGACATGTTGTCAGGATAAATGTAAATGCTCCAGCGAGGAAGGTGTTTGAAGGCGAACCCGAAG
Source organism: Muscina levida (assembly GCA_964034835.1). Taxonomy (NCBI): domain Eukaryota; kingdom Metazoa; phylum Arthropoda; class Insecta; order Diptera; family Muscidae; genus Muscina; species Muscina levida. The sequence goes on along the minus strand of OZ035880.1, from coordinate 59,063,364 downwards.
GACGGCGCAGAGCAGGAAGACCCAAACTTCGTTGGAAGGACCAAGCGGTAGGCGACGTGTCATCATCTGGTAGGACTAACTGGAGAACACACGCAGAAGACCGAAGCGTGTGGAATTCTTTATTACTTCAGGCCTCAAATTTGTGAACTACGTTTCGTAAGTTGTAATTGGCCACTTAAGTAAGTAATTAAAGTTTCAAAACAATTGGTTACGTCTTTCGAAAGTGTTCGTACGTACCAGCCGCACAAACAAGCTAGACAGACGGACATGGCTCAAACGACTTAAAAAGTCATGAATCGAATTTGATTCAAATAAACCTAGGGTCTAAAGTGGCTCCTTCTATGCGTTATTCTTTTGGGTCGTATCAAATGATATAAACCCTCCTACACGTAGGTTGAGGGTAAACATATGAAATAGAGTAGAATATTTGGAGAAATTATTAGTTTTAAGTTAATTTAAACCAGTACTGAAATTTCAGTCAGGGGAACTGACTGAATCACCCATACGACTTTATGTGCTATGGCGTATAAAAAACTGTAGAAAGTTTACAGTCCACAACTATAAAATATAAAATTCATATGGTAATTTTTTATGGGGTTACCGAAAGGGGCCAACTGAGATTCAATGAAAAATATTATAATTAATTCGCCGAAAATTTTATTTAAAAAAATCATAATTTCATATGGGTGGGGTTAACCTGCTTTACTTGTAAATACTAAATATTAAAAGAATAAAATATTCTTAACAAGGTATTGGAGATTTCAGTAGGGTCACAACGTGTCCGATTTATATACGAAAAATAACTTTCATTAAATGTTTACCTTCTGCATAATTTTTCATTTTTTTTATGACCGAAAAAATCCATTGTCATTCCTGGGTCAAATGTCAATAATCTTATATCGTGACCAAAATATGACTAAATTCAGTGTACTTAGAAACCAGTAAGAAAGTTTCATTCGGGCAACCCGACTTACATTTACCCTCACCCTCAGTAAAACAAAAAAATGTCTTTTATATTGATATTATTACTCGATTTCTAAAGCAGGCTGAGTGGTACATTTGTATGGAACGTACCAGAAGGGGCTGGGGCATGTAGCCCATTTGCAATTCCGTAAGTAGTTTTGGTGAAATATTAAGGCGTGCAAAATTTCAAAACAGTCGGTTGCGTCTGTCGAAAGTTATCGTGCGCACCAGCCGGACAGCCAGACAGACAGACGGACATGGCTAAAGCGACTTAAAAAGTCATGAATCGAATTTGGTTCAAAGAAACCTGGGGTCTAAAGGGTCCTCATCCCTAAGGGTGATGGTGTAAAAATGTATGTATATAAAACTTCGAGCTATCAGAGGGAACAGTGGATCCGCTTGTATGGAGGCGCGGCCAAAAATACTTCTAGTGGTAGTACAGAGCTGAAATGTTCAGCAGGGCTCTTAAAAAATATTTAAGCCAGTACAGGAATTTCAACCAGGTGAACTGACTGATAAATACCCTCACCCTATGTACAACATTGTTTTACTCTCGAGTTAATAAAATTGAAAAATAAACTATTTATGAAGCTTAAACGACCGGGAATAGGATCCCGGTCGTATGGCCAGAAATTTACAGACATGTAGCAAAACTAGCAACAGTTATAAAAAGTTCAATTCAATATCTCTTACAAAAATGATATGTATGTAAAACCGTCTAAAGCTAATATTTCGGTTTTCCGAGGTTTTGCGCGGATTACAAAATAATCCAACTGATCACATTCAAGTATATTCCAGTTTTTCGTTTAAATGTTTTGAGAGAAATATTAATTTTCCCAAAAATATATTGGTAATTTTGTATAAGACATCCCAGAAGCGGTAGAGCAACATAGTCCGTATTCACCCTAAATTTTCACCCTAAAATTTGACTGAAAAAGAATATGCTTGTGGGAATATTACGATGATTTAGGTCATTTATATACAATGAGGTGGCATAAGGGGCGCGGCAAAAGTTCCGATTTTCTGTAGTTTTACCTGGTTGTATAAGATTATTAGTCCGCCAAAGTTCATGATCATGTAGTGTTTCGTTTGGAAGAAATATCCATAAATAGGTAAGTTTGCATGGGAGATACCAGAAAGGGTGGGGCAATTCTGCTTATTTACAATAACGTAACTTCATTTTGGAAAATATTAAAACTGGTAAATTTTCATAAAGATCAGTTAAGGTTTACTGAAATGATCATGCCCATCAGTTATCCTTCCAACCAGCAAGCCAACCGGCCAGCCAGCCGGACCGACGGAAATGGGACAATCGTCTTAAAAAATCTTTAAACAAATTTGGTTTTAAGATAATTTGGGTCGAGATAATTGGGGTCGTTACACTTGTTCACTTATGACTTATGCAATGAGCAATCCATTTTGAAGTGCACTCTTGTTTTAAATTATTCGACCAACGTACAAAAGCGCGAACAAATGTTCATGGTTAAATTCTATTTTTAAAAAGTCCCGTTAGATTTTCAGAAGAATCCGGTTTACCATTATGAAGTTTGGACATTTAAGAGATAATTTGTTTACATTTTATTTTAATACTTTGTGATTAGTTTTTTGATTTTTGGCCTATGGACGGAACCACTGTGGAAGGAGGGTGGCAAAATTTTCGGTGTTTTGTGGATTTGTCTTCTATTAAAAGTTACCGAATTAAAATATCGTTTACATATTAATTTTCCAAAAATAGGTCATTTTGTATGGAAGGTACCAGAAGCCGTGACCCGCTTTAGTCCATATTTATTACTGAGTTCAATTTTCATTAGCGAACTTCTTGCGCAAAATTTGAGTGAAATCAGTGTACTTACAAAAAAGATATGTATGTATGTAAACCATTGAGGGCCAATTCGGTAATTTTTTATAGGAAGTACCAAAAGTGGTGTGGCAAAGGTTTCGGTTTTCTTAGGGTTTGTCTAATTTTGCAAGACAAATAAAATTGCCAAATTAAAATTTCCTTTTGTCGTTAGTTTGGAAGTTATGAAAGAAATATTAATTATCTCAAAATAGGTACCAGAAGGGGTGGGGTATTCTTCCTATTTACAATGCCATTAGTTCGTTTTGAAAAATATTAATACTTGTAAATTTTCATGCTGATCCGATAAGGTTTACTCGAGTTATCCTGCTTACCAGCCATCCAGGCAGACAGACGGACATAGCTCAAACGCAGAGAGCCTAACTATTTGGCACACCCCTTCTGGTACCTCCCATTTAAATGTCCGATTTCACCCTCATTGTCTTACAAACTTTTTTGGAAGTACACTGAAATCTGTCAAATTTTGCGTCAGTAGTGTAGTTATGAAAATGTGAATCAGGAATGAATATGGATAATATCGGATCACCCCTTCTGGTACCTCCCATACAAAATGACCTAGATTGGAAAAATATATTTCTCCCATAATTTCTAAACCGACATATGAGGTAAAACCTCAGAAGCACTAACTATTTGACTCAAGACTTCTGGTACCTTCCATATAAATAATCGATATTTCCCCTTTAACATACATATAATTTTGTATATACACTAAATTCAGACAAGTTTTGCTAAGGTTAGCGTTCATTGTACGTTGATTTACGAAAAAAAGACACTTTGTTCAGGCCCTAATTGTATCTCCTGTACAAGTCAGTCAAATTTTTACGGTTCTGCTCCACAAGCAGACACAAAATAATACAAAAGTAATATTATTTTAATTAAGAATCTATTTATTGTAATAACTCAAGACTTAAACAATATCATATATTGGGTGATGATATTTATCAGTCAGTTTACCTGATTGAAATTTCTGTACTGGTTCTGCTAGAAATCTATTAACATTTCTTCGGAGGCTGTAGTCCACCAAGCGCGAATGCTTTTAACTAATTAGAAAAATTATTTATTATTATGTTAATTGGATTTTGTTTGGTTGCCGGATCATTATTATTGACAAAAATTATGAATTTTTCCGCATCTTTCTTGTATGCGATTTGAATCTTTCAAATATGAGGAACAATGCGAAAGTTTGCTAAATGCGTTTAGGTGTAAAAATGCTATAGACCACAATTATATTAAGACCAAATTCGATAACTCGAGTACACCTTAACTGAACCTTATGAAAATTTACGATTATTAATATTTTCTAAACTTAAGTTTTGGAAGATACTTTCTGGTATCTCTTATACAAAATTACCCATTTTTCTTTCATTACATCCAAGCGGACAACTGAAGGATATTTGAATTTGGTAAGTTTAATTATCTTGTAATACCAGACAAAACCTTAAAAATTTTCAAATCTTCTGGTACCTCTCATACAAATGACCGAATTCAACCTCAAAGTATTACATATACATCTTTTTTGTAAGTACACTGAATTAATATGCGGTTATGAAATGAATATGGGCTATACCAGTTCTCCCCTTCTTGTACCTTTCATACAAAATGACATGAAAATGTTCCTAGAGGAAAATCATATTAGTCAGTTAATTTATCTTGTAACAGTTAAAAAACGTCCATCACAACAGAGCCGATTTATTTTAGATTTTTGCATATCTCGCAGATTTTTCGGCCGCTCCATAAGAAAAACCAACCTTATATAATGTTAACTTAAAAATGTTTCATGTGTATTTGATGTTATAAAACGTTATTGTGTCTTCGTAAACAAACGTTTATACTGGGCTCTCTACTGCGGGTGTTAGACTCTTGAAATGCCAGCCAACTAGAACAAAATTCTGACGCCTATCTTAAAAAACAGTGACCATCATCCCTTTTAACCATTTGCAGAAATCCTTTGTTTGTGAGAAATTCGTTTACGATTGTAGCAGTGAAAACATTATGAAAACGTTGGTCAACTGATTTTTTCGTTTCCTTAACCTCGTTTTTTTTTTGTTTCGCCTCGAACGATTATATATTTCCAGAGGAAGGGTCCAGCATTGGCAGACCATCGGCCAAAGAAGGTGTGATTGTGCGTTTACCTTTTTTAAGTGAGTGTGTTCGTTTTCAAAGGTATGTCAACATGTCACCTCCTTTTAGTATTTCCGCGGACAATCTGTTCGCAAAATTGAATGAGTTTTTGACAGCCGAAACTTCACCACTCTGTATGGCCACCACCTCTTTACTGATTTCATTTTTCGTAGAACTAACGTCAGATATGTACACACATATTACTTATGTATTCTATTTATCTTACTACTTTGAAATCGAAGAACGTCTATCATTTGCCACGTGTTAAATAGCAGTCCTTACTTATTTTGTTTTAATTAGCAACATGGGTTCGAGGAATGATAACAAATTAGTTGTCAAATTAAATTAGCTGATAAATTTCTCTACAAGCGATTGAACATTCAATTTAGATGTGAATGCATTATCTAACTTCAAACTCAATTAGAGAATTCTTAGAAAACATTGTCAAGTACTTTATTATTGATGAATGGTTAAGGCATGTATATGATGCCTATTTCTTATAACGACTGTGAATGCCTCTAAAAATCATGAATCATTTACTTTAGAAGAATTCGCTTTAACTTACTGTGTCGTCATTTTGCGTCCAATTGGATCATCATATCATATGCATATGGGCAAGGCCACCATCAGTAACGTCACGTTCGTATACATATTTTGGTCAATATCTTTACTAAATACTATTATTTCTCCCTACTTGAAAGCGGCATGGAAAGTTCTCGTCATAACTGTTTGCTGTATCTCGTTTTGTTGTGAAGTTATAATCATTTTAAGCCGTCAGTAACGTCACCGGATTTTGGAAGTTGGTTTTGAGTTCACTGAACGTTTGTGTAAAAATTAGCGAATTGAAAAGAGTTCATGTTTATAATTGCCCAGTATTTAAAAAAGGAAGGATGAAAGATGATTTTTATCCACAGGTTGTGCTTAAGTTTTTTGTTTTAATCACGTAAACGCCATAAAAGCAGCGTCAGTAACGTTACACAAAAATGCCAGTAACGTCACACGTACGAATTTCGTTAGAATTTTCGGGTTATTTATACCATCACCCTTAGGGATGAGGGTATATATCATTTGATACGACCCAAAAGTGTAACACAGAGAAGGAGTGACTTTAGACCCTAGGTTTCTTTGAACCAAATTCAATTCATGACTTTTTAATTCGTTTGAGCCATGTCCGTCTGTCTGTCTGTCTGTCCGCTGGTTCGCACGATAACTTTCGAAAGACGCAACCAAATGGTTTGAAATTTTGCACGAGTTATTATTTTCTCAAAACTACTTACGGTATTGCAAATGGGCTACATGGCCCCGCCCCTTCTGGTACCTCCCATACAAATACATCATTCCGCCCACTTTAGAAATCGAGTAATAATATCAATACACCCTACTGGATCATCCCCAAATTCTGTAATTTGTTATGTTATAACAGGACAAAGTTTCGGAGAAAAAATTGGAAGTCTAGCGACGCCCCTTATGGTACCTCCCATACAAATGTACCTTTCCGCCCATAATATCAATAAATTAAACGTGATCGTACCCAAATTCTATTTTTAGTAAAGCAATAACAGGATAAAGTTTAGGAGAAAAAAATTTTAAGTCTATTCACGCCCCATCTGGTACCTCCCATACACATCTGGTACCGCCCACTTTAGAAATCGATTAATATTATTAAAGGACCTAACGCGATCGTGCCCAAATTCTGTATTTGGTAAAGTTTAAGCAGGATAAAGTTTTGGAGAAAAAATTTGGAAGTCTAGACACGCCCCTTCTGGTACCTCCCATACAAATGTACCACTTCGCCCACTTTAGAAATAGGGTAATAATATCAATACACTTGACACGATCGTGCCCAAATTTTGTAATTTGTTATGTTATAACAGGACAAAGTTTCGGAGAAAAAATTGGAAGTCTAGCGACGCCCCTTATGGTACCTCCCATACAAATGGACCTTTCCGCCCACTTTAGGGATGAACTAATAATATCAGTACACCCAAGGCAATCGTGCCCAAATTCTGTAATTAGTAAAGCTATAACAGTATAAAGTAATGGAGAATAAATCTGGAAGCCTAACCACACCCCTTCTCGTACCTCCCATACAAATGTATCACTCAGCCCACTTTAGAAATCGAGTAATAATATCAATATAATAGAAAATTATTTGTTTTACTGAGGGTAAGGGTAAATGTAAGTTGGGTTGCCCGACTGAAACTTTCTAACTGGTTTTAATTACAAATCGGTTAATTTCAATAACTCAAGACTTAAACAATATCTTATATTGGGTGATGGTATTTATCAGTCAGTACAACTGACTGAAATTTCTGTACTGGTTTTTCTCTTGGGTTAATAAAAAAACCCTAAACGACCAAAAACATCATCGTAAAAGAGTTTTAAGATGCAACCTGGGGAGATATTACGAATAAACAACTCTTATAGAAAAAAATTATAGTAAATCGGGCTTGACCTTTAGAGCTGATTTTTGTCTGATAGAGTGTTAGTTAATTAAATTATCTCTTCAATAATGTGTATAGCTTGAGGGTTGAAATTGGTTTTTGATCAGTTTTGCATCATTTAAATTAAAATTTGTAAATTTTCCCTACTTTTTAGTCTTAGCGGCTATTTAATACGGAAAATGTCGAATTAACTTCTGTGTTTGTTTTTTTTTTTATGCAAAAAAATTTGTGAAATTTCTTCCTAAATGGTGATAAAAATTTTGTCAGTATTTTCGCAAAGTTTTTTTTAACGTAAATACACATAAAATATCACAAAAAAAGCAATTTTAATTGTACCTGCTGAGCTGATATTTCGTCCCCAATGGTACGGATTTGGTGCGAAGAGGAAATGTCACGAATGTTTTTTGCGTTTGCGAAAATTGTGGCCGTATCCAAAATGGTGTTTATTTTTATACCATCACCCTTAGGGATGAGGGTATATATCATTTGATACGACCCAAAAGTGTAACACATAGAAGGAGTGACTTTAGACCCTATGTTAGGTTTCTTTGAACCAAATTCGGTTCATGACTTTTTAAGTCTTTTGAGCCATGTCCGTCTGTCTTTCTGTCCGTCTGGCTGTCCGGCTGGTTCGCACGATAACTTTCGAAAGACGCAACCAAATGAAATTTTGCACGAGTTAATATTTCACCAAAACTCCTTACGGTATTGCAAATGAGCTACATGACCACGCCCCTTCTGGTACCTTCCATACAAATTTTCAATTCCGCCCACTTTAGAAATCGAGTAATAATATCAATATATCGAACTCGATCGTTCCCAAATTCTATATTTAGTAAAGCTATAACAGGATAAAGTTTTGGGGAAAAAAATTGTAAGTCTAGTCACGCGCCTTCTGGTACCTCACATACAAATGTACCACTCCGCCCACTTCAGAGATGGAGTTATAATATCAATACACTCGACACTATCGTGCCCAAATTAGGTATTTTATTAAGTTATGACAGGATAAAGTTTGGAAAAAATGTTGGAAGTCTAGCGACGCCCCTTATGGTACCTCCCATACAAATGTACCTTTCCGCCCACTTCAGAGATGGAGTAATAGTATCAATACACCCAACGCGATCGTGCCCAAATTCTGTATTTAGTAAAGCTATAATAGGATAAAGTTTTGGAGGATAAACCTAGAAGTCTAGACACGCCCTTCTAGTCGCCCGACTGAAACGTTCTTACTGGTTTGTAAGTTAACTGAATTCACTCAAATTTTGCGTATGATGTTCGCTTATCACAATTGGACTCAGGAATGAATGTGGACTATATCTGTTTACGCCTTCTGGTACCTCCCATACAAAATTACCTATTTTTGGAAAATTAATATTTCTCCTATAACTTCCAAACGGACTATTGGGGGGTAATGAAAATTGGTCAATTAATTTATGTTATTATAGGAGGCAAAACCCCAGAAAACCTAACTATTTGACACACCCCTTCTGGTACCTCCCATACAAATCACCGAACTCACCCCCATAGTCTTACAAACATATCTTTTTTCTTAGTATACTGAATTCAATCAAATTATGAGTAATTTGTACGCTTATGAAAATATCACCAGTTCTGGTACCTCCCATACAAAATTACCTATTTTGGGAAAATTAATAATTCTTCCATAACTTCCAAATGGACATTTGAAAATGGACATTTGAGGGGTAATGAAAATAAGGGGTAATGAAAATAATTTATATTGTGATAGGAGGCGAAACCTCAGAAAACCTAACTATTTGATTCACGACTTCTGGTACCTCCTATATAAATAACAGATATTGCCCCTTTTTATTTTTATATGTGCAGTAAATGCAGACAAATTTTACCAAGGACAGCGATAATTGAACATTGATTCACGAAAAAAATAAGACACGTTGTGCTGCCCCTAATTGTACCTCCTATACGGTTTTTCTCCAGAAATAGATGAAAAATATTATATAAGTAATTTTATTTCAATTAAAAATCTAGTAATTTCAATAACTCAAGACTTAATTATTATATTATATTGGGTGATGGTATTTTTCAGTCAGTTTACGTGACTTATTTGTTGCTTTCTTTTAGCTTATCAACATAACGCTTGTCTCTTTGTGCACCAGGAATCGGAGTCCAGCAATTCAATACCAAATTATTAAGCAAAAAATAAAAAACCAGTACAGAAATTTCAGTCAGGTAAACTGACTGATAAATACCATCACCCAATAATAATTCCTAATACAAGACAATTTATTACAAAATTTGTTTGTCCTCCAAGTGCCGGCTTAGAAATTATGGGAGAAATATTAATTTTCCAAACAAGGTCATTTTGTATGGGAGGTACCAGAGGGTGATCCGGTATAATCAATATTCATTCCTGAATCAAATTATCATAACTGTACAACTTACTCAAAATTCAACTGCATTCAGTGTACTTAAAACCAGTAAGAAAGTTTCAGTCGGGCGATCCGACTTACATATACCATCACCCACAGTAAAATAAAAAAATTGCTATTATACTGATATTATTACTCGATTTCTAAAGTGGGTGGAGTGGTAAATTTGTATGGGAGGTACTAGAAGGGGCGTGTCTAGACTTCTAGGTTTATCCTCCAATACTTTATCCTGTTATAGCTTTACTAAATACAGAGTTTGGGCACGATAGCGTTGGATCTATTGATATTATTACTCCATCTCTGAAGTGGGCGGAAAGGTACATTTGTATGGGAGGTCCCATAAGGGGCGCCGCTAGACTTCCAATTTTTTTTCCAAAACTTTATCCAGTTATAACTTGATAAAATGCAGAATTGGAGCACGATCGTGTAGAGAATATTGATATTATTACTCCATCTCTAAAGTGGGCGGCGTGGTACATTTGTATGGAAGGTACCAGAATGGGCGTGTCTCGACTTCCAGATTTTTTCTCCAAAACTTTACTAAATACAGAATTTGGTCACGACCGCGGTAGTTCTAATAATAATATTAATCGATTTCTAAAGTGGGCGGTACCAGATGTGTGTGGGAGGTACTAGATGGGGCGTTGGTAGACTTCAGTTTTTTTTCTCAAAAACTGTATCCTGCTATAGCTTTACTAAATTAAGAATTAGGGTACGAACGCGATGGATTTATTGATATTATTACTCCATATCGAAAGTGGGCGGAAAGGTGAATTTGTATGGGAGGTACCAGAAGGGGCGTGGCTAGACTTCCAATTTTTTTCCAAAACTTTATCCAGTTATAACTTGATAAAATGCAGAATTGGGGCACGATCGTGTAGAGAATATTGATATTATTACTCCATCTCTAAAGTGGGCGGCGTGGTACATTTGTATGGAAGGTACCAGAATGGGCGTGTCTAGACTTCCAGATTTTTTCTCCAAAACTTTACTAAATACAGAATTTGGTCACGACCGCGGTAGTTCTAATAATAATATTAATCGATTTCTAAAGTGGGCGGTACCAGATGTGTGTGGGAGGTACCAGATGGGGCGTTGGTAGACTTCAGTTTTTTTTGTCAAAAACTGTATCCTGCTATAGCTTTACTATATTAAGAATTAGGGTACGAACGCGATGGATTTATTGATATTACTAGCTGACCCGGCAAACGTTGTTCTGCCATACAACTTCTGACTCGGCGAACTTCGTATCGCTCCAAGTTAACGTCTTCATGTAAGCTCCACAGTAATATTAAAACACCTGTAGTTAAAATTTTAATGTGACTTATTTGAATTTAATCGAAATCAGTCAAGAGCGGTCTGATAAACAATGTTTTTCGATTTGTCTTGCGGCGCTAAAACAAACAATTAAGACAGTCAACACGCGAAACTGAGAAATTCGAGGTTAATCCCACAAACTTCCAATCGAAACATCAACAGCAATTTGGCCATTACAAAACGCCAGTAGATATTTTGAAAATGCAGTAGCCGATAGGTCGTTTTGCAACGTGACTCTCATGTCCGTAGTTAATTTCAACTCCTTGTCATTCCGCCACAGACATTAATTTCATCAGCAGCAGTAGATTTTGAAATGGCGGGAAGCGTTTGACGAAAATCTTCCGACAGAAATATTATAGCCCCACCAAATCGTTTCGATCTTTCGGTCAACTGCCTCCAGAGTTCGTTGATGCGCTATCGTGCATTCATCGTAAATGATGATTTTGTATTCTCGCAACAATTTCGGTGTCGCTGAACTTCTGGATATTGTGCCCAATGGCTTGTCAACTGTGAGAAGATTCATCGGCAACTTCAAAGCGGAGTGTGCAGTTTGACTGCCTTTCAACAACGTGGCAGCAGATGGTGCAACAGCTAACGCAATTTACGATCGATACGCATACAAATTATTTGAGCTAACCTTTTTATTCTTTTTTTTCCTGATGACTTGTAAACAAACCTGTCGTTGTATTGACCATCACCCTCTCCACGGCAGAACATCAACGGGTATTGAAGTGCATCATATGACCGATGAGTCTCCCGACGCTTGAGAACAATATCGTGTGATTCCACATTTTCACCCTGCAATATCTGTGAAGCCGTCGATTTTCATATGAACAACTTTAAATGCAGTTATGTCCTAACAAAAATGTTTGATCGCAAAAAGGATACAGTTGGGATCTCATCTTAAAATAGATTGGGATCTCACCTCGAAATGAGTAGCACGCAGTCGATATTCATATGGATTGGTAAAAAGGTGGTTAATATGCATGTGATAAAATCGATACCTTAATTCTAAACCTAGGTATGTTTAAAATGAAAATTTTACAGAAAACGCCTTTAAAGTTTGTGAGAATGTTACATCATATAGATTGCACTTATATGTTAAGTTAAAATATCCTAAGTCTTCTAAATCATGTATTCAAAAACCGAATTGTTGGAAAAAGGTATTTTTCGAATAAACTGGAAACGCGTTTTCTGAAAATTTCAAGTATATGACCACTATAATTGTATCCATTTCGTGTTTTATCTAAGTAAAAATTGCACAACGTTGATCTAGTTCTATTGCCGAGTCTCCAACGAAATAGATCTGAAGGAACTTATGATCTTCGTTTGGTAGTGGTAACATAGCGCCAGCTCGATGATGTATTTGCCCTTGAATCTGAATGTGTGGAAGAAATTTCGAGCAAAATGGGAGGAATAGTTTTTAATAATAACACTGACACAAAATTAAACTTTTTCGGAAACACACGATAGTTGGGCAAAACCATACCTCAGTTTACACTTTGCTTAAGATATTCCTAGAATATTTAATTTCATTAAATATTATGTCTTCGTTTTTTTTTATTTAAGCAACGAAAAGAAATAAAATGTTTTTGCGACCTATTTTAAAAAAGCGAAAACATTTTTTTCACTGAGCAAGGGTTTTACTCAGCTCCAGTAATACTATCTGAACGGCTTAACTACGTTTGTGCGTTTTTTTCACTGTTCCACTGTGTAATGAGACGCCATTACCTTTTAACACGGATTGTTGCCGGTTGATCAACAACTTCGGCTCCGAATGACGGCATTTGAAAGCATATTTTTGTGTTTTTGCCGGAAATGTTTTGATTAGATTGTATTTCCATAGAGAAAAGAATATGTCACAAAGCAGCTTCTAGTAACATTTTGTCGAATTTGAGGTGGTGATTGTGCAGCGCGAAACTGTGCAATATGGGTACGTCTCCTTTCATTTTTTTGGCGCGTTCCTTTTGAGTTTGATTATTACGGACGTTCTGACTTATTATAGCTCGACGCGTACGTCGTCCAAAGTTTGATTGTCCAATAGGAGGCATAAGTCTAGTAAATAACTCTCCCTAAAAACAACCATGTCCTATTCGAAAAATCCAAATTTTTAGAGTTTTTCCGAGTTTTCCATCAAGAATTTGTCTCTTTTCCATTCGGAATGACATGTCGGAATAATTATCTAAACTTTTTCGCAGTAACATCGTCCAAAACTATCAAATCATACGACAAAATGCTAAATTTCGTCGAAAAAAAATTTAAAAACTTTCGAATTTTTCTTGAATTTTTTAATTTTGCCATTCGAAAAATCATTCGCAATTATTGCACACAAAATTCCATACAAAAAATAAATTTTCGGTTATTCCAATTTCCCGGCTTTTCCGGAGGATGTTCCCAAAATTTTCTCTCACCTAAAACTTCTTCTGGCAATTGTGAACAACAACAAAAAAATATCAGCAAACTCGGTCCAGCCGTTCTCAATAGATGAATTACTATAAGAATTACTATTAGACCATTTTTATATATATATATATATATTATTTATCTCGTTATATTTTCCAACCAACATCAAAATCATGGGAAAATCGAAAAAAAAATCAAATTTTTTGCGCTCTTTCGAAATTTTTGGAGTTTTTCGCTAAAAATTTTCCATTTTTGCATTCGAAAAGCCATTTCGTAACAATTGCATTCTAATTTCCGGGCTTTTCCTAAGGATTTTCCCAACATATTCTGGCATAAAATATCCTGCCATCCAAATCTTTCGATTTTTTCCTGGAATTTTCCGAGGTTTCCACCAAGAGGTTTTATATTTTTCCCATTCGAAAAGTCATAGTTGTTCGAAATTGTTCACATTTACAACGCCCAAAATTTGTCGAAAAAATTTTTTTTTTTTGCATTTTCCATAATTTTCCATCTAAAATTTTGTATTTTTTCATTCAAAAACCGACAAAAATGTAATTTTCGATTTACCTCAAATCAGGCGATGAAATGCAAAATTTTGCCGAAAAAATTCAAATTTTTCGATTTCTTCGGAATTTTCCAAGTTTTCCACCCAGAATTTATCTCTTTTTCCATTCGGAAAGTCATTTCGGAATAATTATCCGAAAGTTTTCGCAAGTAACATCGTTCAAAACTATCAAATCGTACGACAAAAAGCAAAATTTCGTCGAAAAATAGTATTAAAATTTTTCGAATTTTTCCGGAATTTTCCGAATTTTCCAATAAAATTTTTTTTATTTTCCATTCGAAAAATCATTCATAACAATTGCACACAAAATTCCATACAAAAAAGCAATATTCGGTTTTTCCAATTTTCTGGCTTTTCCGAAAGATTTTTCCAAAATTTTCTTTCGTAAAAACCTACTCCTGGCAATTACGAATAACTGAAAAAAAAATTGAGCCAAATCGGTCCAACCGTTCTCGAGTTTTGCGCTTAGCAACACATTCAGCGACTTATTTTTATATTATAGAAGATAACTCGATTTCTAAAGTGGGCGGAATGATGTATTTGTATAGGAGGTACCAGAAGGGGCGGGGCCATGTAGCCCATTTGCAATACCGTAAGTAGTAGTAGACAGACAGACAGACGGACATGGCTCAAATGACTTAAAAAGTCATGAATCGAATTTAGTTCTAAGAAGCCTAGGGTCTGAACTAACATCTTCTATGTGTTACACTTTTGGGTCGTATCAAATGATATATACCCTCATCCCTAAGGGTGATGGTATAAAAATATATGTATTTAAAACTATGAGGGTATGTTCGGTATTTGGTATGGGTGGTACCAGAAGAGTTACGTCAAATAGTAATGTTTTGTAAGGTTTTGCTTCATATCACAAGATAAATTAATTGACCAATTCTCATTACCCACCAAGTGTCCGTTTAAAAATTATGGGATAAATATTAATATTTCAAAAATAGGTAATTTGTATGGGAGGTACCAGAAGGGGTGATCCGGTATAATCCATATTCATTCTTAATTCAAATTTTCATGACTGTACAATAGACCTGGCGTAAAAAAGTTTTTTCTGAAACTTGAGTGTGGGTAGCGATTAAAATATGCGATTTGATGCCAAAATTGATATAGCAAATTTTCAGGCTGATCGGATCGTGCCAAGCCATGCCCCAATGAGGTCAAAGGTCAACATTTTAAAAAAACCACCAAAATAGTCTTTTTATTGCATTTTATTCATTTTTAAACCAATACCCTTAGGGATAAGGGGGTATAGCATTTGACACAAGAACCAGTACAGAAATTTCAGTCAGTTAAACTGACTGATAAATACCATCACCCAATATAATATATTGTTTAAGTCTTGAGTTATTGAAAATAATCGATTTGTAATTAAAACCAGTTAGAAAGTTTCAGTCGGGCAACCCGACTTACATTTACCCTTACCCTCAGTAAAACAAATAATTTTCTATTTTATTGATATTATTACTCGATTTCGAAATTGGGCGGAGTGGTACATTTATATGGGAGGTACGTGAAGGGGTGTGTTTAGGCTCCAGATTTATTCTCCATAACTTTATCCTGTTATAGCTTTACAAAATACAGAATTTGCGCACGATTGCGTTGGGTGTACTGATATTATTACTACATCCCAAAAGTGGGCGGAAAGGTACATTTGTATGGGAGGTACCATAAGGGGCGTGTCTAGACTTCCAATTTTTTCTCCAAAACTTTGTCCTGTTATAATATAACAAAATACAGAATTTGGGCAGATCGTGTCGAGTGTATTGATATTATTACCCTATTTCTAAAGTGGGCGGAGTGGTACATTTGTATGGGAGGTACCAGAAGGGGCGTGTCTAGACTTCCAGATTTTTTCTCCAAAACTTTATCCTGCTTAAACTTTACCAAATACAGAATTTGGGCAAGATCGCGTTAGGTCTTTTAATAATATTAATCGATTTCTAAAGTGGGCGGTACCAGATGTGTATGGGAGGTACCAGATGGGGCGTGAGTATACTTCCAATTTTTTTCTCTAAAACTTAATCCTGTTATAGCTTTACTAAATACAGAATTTGGGGACGATCCCTTAGGGTGTATTGATATTATTACTCGATTTCTAAAGTTGGCGGAATGATGTATTTGTAGGGGAGGTACCAGAAGGGGCGGGGCCATGTAGCCCATTTGCAATACCGTAAGTAGTTGTGAGAAAATAATAACTCGTGCAAAATTTCAAAACATTTGGTTGCGTCTTTCGAAAGTTATCGTGCGAACCAGCCGGACAGCCACCCGACAGACAGACA
Organism: Muscina levida; assembly: GCA_964034835.1. Lineage (NCBI taxonomy): Eukaryota > Metazoa > Arthropoda > Insecta > Diptera > Muscidae > Muscina > Muscina levida. The sequence continues at coordinate 59,046,994 of OZ035880.1, read as the reverse complement.
GACAGACGGACATGGCTCAAACGACTTAAGAAGTCATGAATCGAATTTGGTTCAAAGAAACCTAGGGTCTAAAGTGACTCCATCTATGTGTTACTCTTTTGGGTCGTATCAAATGATATATACCTTCATCCCTACGGGTGATGGTATAACCAGTACAGAAATTTCAGTCAGTTAAACTGACTGATAAATACCATCACCCAATATATTATATTGTTTAAGTCTTGAGTTATTGAAAATAATCGATTTGTACTTAAAACCAGTTAGAAAGTTTCAGTCGGGCAACCCGACTTACATTTACCCTTACCCTCAGTAAAACAAATAATTTTCTATTTTATTGATATTATTACTCGATTTCGAAATTGGGCGGAGTGGTACATTTATATGGGAGGTACGTGAAGGGGTGTGTTTAGGCTCCAGATTTATTCTCCATAACTTTATCCTGTTATAGCTTTACTAAATACAGAATTTGCGCACGATTGCGTTGGGTGTACTCATATTATTACTACATCCCAAAAGTGGGCGGAAAGGTACATTTGTATGGGAGGTACCATAAGGGGCGTGTCTAGACTTCCAATTTTTTCTCCAAAACTTTGTCCTGTTATAATATAACAAAATACAGAATTTGGGCACGATCGTGTCGAGTGTATTGATATTATTACCCTATTTCTAAAGTGGGCGGAGTTGTACATTTGTATGGGAGGTACCAGAAGGGGCGTGTCTAGACTTCCAGATTTTTCTCCAAAACTTTATCCTGCTTAAACTTTACCAAATACAGAATTTGGGCACGATCGCGTTAGGTCTTTTAATAATATTAATCGATTTCTAAAGTGGGCGGTACCAGATGTGTATGGGAGGTACCAGATGGGGCGTGGCTAGGCTTTCAAAATTTTTTCCAAAACTTTATCCTGTTATAGCTTTACGTAATACAGAATTTGGGGACGATCCCGTTTGATTTATTGATATTATTTCTCCATCTCTATAGTGGGCGGAAAGGTAGATTTGTATGGGAGGTACCAGAAGGGGCGTGGCTAGGCTTTCAAAATTTTTTCCAAAACTTTATCCTGTTATAGCTTTACGTAATACAGAATTTGGGGACGATCCCGTAGGGTGTATTGATATTATTACTCGATTTCTAAAGTGGGCGGAATGATGTATTTGTATGGGAGGTACCAGAGGGGGCGGGGCCATGTAGCCCATTTGCAATACCGTAAGTAGTTTTGAGAAAATAATAACTCGTGCAAAATTTCAAAACATTTGGTTGCGTCTTTCGAAAGTTATCGTGCGAACCAGCCGGACAGCCACCCGACAGACAGACAGACAGACAGACAGACAGACAGACAGACAGACAGACGGACATGGCTCAAACGACTTAAAAAGTCATGAATTGAATTTGGTTCAAAGAAACCTAGGGTCTAAAGTGACTCCTTCTATGTGTTACACTTTTGGGTCGTATCAAATGATATATACCTTCATCCCTACGGGTGATGGTATAAAAAGTGTAACAGATTAAATGATACGAGTTAGACCCCAAGTATCTTAAGACCAAATTCGGACTTTTTAAGACTATTGAGCTATGTCCGTCTGTCTGGCTGGCTGGCTGGTGAGCAGAATAACTCGAGTAAACCTTAACGGTATGAAAATTTACTAGTATTAATATTTTCCAAAACGAAGTGAATAGCCCCACTCCTTCTAGTACCTACCATACAAAATTATCTCATTGAGGAAAATTAATATTTCTTTCATGACTTCCAAAGGGACAACTGGAGGATATTTAAATTTAGTCACTTACATTATCTTGTAATAGTAGACAAACCTTAAGAAAACCGAGACCTTTGCCTCACACATTCTTGTACATCCGATACAAAGGAATTTAGGCTAAGCTTGCGTAAGATGTACACTTATAAAACTTTGACTCAGGAATGAATATGGACAATATCTGTTGACCACTTCTGGTACCTCCCATACAAAGTAACATATTTGGGAAAAATTAAGATTTCTCCCATAACTTTCAAACAGGCACCTGGGAGATAATGAAATTTATTTAATTTATCTTGTAATAGGAAGCAAACCCTCAGATATCCTAACTTTTTGGCACACTCCTTCTGGAACCTCCCACATTAAAATTGACAGAAAGTCCTATCTACAACCGTTCCACTCCACAAGCAAACAAACTGGTTTTAAATAAAATTACTATAAATATGTTTTTTCTTTAATTACTATAATAGGGTTTATTAGTTTTATTTTAAATCAGTGAAGATTTTGTAAAGACTGGGAAGTCTTAAAAAAATATTGTTTTCCTAGTAACAAAAGATAATATGTGAATAATTTTAATTCATCAAACATCACCACCGTTATAATTGTCTTTATCAGACTCAGACCATTTTTAATTTTCTTTCTGAGTCTACATGGCAAGTGCAACTGTTTCCTCCGATAAATACCACAGGTGGTTTCGAATTTTTTCCAATAGCACTGTATATACTTTTACTATCCTCTTTATAAGTTGCATATTTCTATTTGGTCTACAGGACTTACTAAGAAAATTCACATATTACGAATTCCATTCAACTTTTTAGGCAGTAGATGGCCTTGTACATGAATTTTGCTATGGCATGACGCCGGCGGTATTTTTTACGTTGTTCACGCAAACTTGTGCAATTCAAAACAAAATATAGTGAACTAACGCTTTGACAGTTTCACTGATGAAGGAAGTGTATATCGAATGGAGATGACATATTCACCCATGTTCTGGAAAACAATTCGGTTTAAAACAGGCCGAAATCGGTACTTTTTCGATTCTGTTTTCAAACCGAATTGTTTTCCAGAACATGGGTAATTGCCGGCATCCATGCAAGCGTTTTCAAAGCGGCTTATTTAAGCAACTTGGAATGTTATCAATCCGTTTTTCATCCATCGTCTGCATATCATCTCCCAACTTCATAATGTTAAATGACTTTTGCTGCACATCTACTCAACGCCAATTTTACACTTTCTTTAACTGTTTTACATTTATATAATAAATTATAATAAAAATACATTTATATTATAATACAAATGTATTTGATTCTGGTCGCACTCTATACTACAGAGTTAATGAAACTGATAACTAATTTACAAGTTATAAATTATGTTCTAATTTATAGTATTTTTATATCATCACCCTTAGGGATGAGGGTATACATCATTTGATACGACCAGAAAGTGTAACACATTCATAGAAGGAGTCACTTCAGACCTTAGGTTTCTTTAAACCAATTCGATTCATGACTTTTTAACGCAACCAAATGTTTTGAACCACCAAATGTTTTGAACTTTGCACGAAGTTTATATTTCCCCAAAACTACTTACGGTATTGCAAATGGGCTACAATGGCACAATCCTATCCCTATCTGGTACCTTCCATACAAATACATCATTTCGCCCCATTCTAGAAATCGAGTAATTATATCAATACACCCACGGGATCGTACCCAAATTCTGTACTAAGTAAAGCTATTACAGGATAAAGTTTTGGAAACAAAATTGGAAGTCTAACCTCGCCCCTTTGGGTAACCTCCCCATACAAATGTACCTTTTGGGGCCAACTTTAGAGAAGGAGTAATAATATCAATAAATCCAACGCGATCGTACCCAAATTCAGTAAAGCTATAGCAAGATGCAGTTTCTCAGAAAAAAGAAGTCTAGCGACGCACCATGTGGTACCGCCCACTTTAGAAATCGATTATTATTATTAATAGACCTAACGCGATCGTGCCCAAATTCTGTATTAAGTAAAGTTCAAGCAGAATAAAGCTTTGGAGAAAAAATCTGGATGTCTAGACACGCCCCTTCTGGTACCTTCCCATACAAATGTACCACTCCGCCCACTTTAGACATGGAGTAATAATATCAATATATAGAAAATTTTTTGTTTTACTGAGGGTGAGGGATATATGTAAGTCGGGTTGCCCGACTGAAACTTTGTTACTCGTTATTTATAGAATTTCTCATTAAATCAATTGATAAATAAAAAAAACAGTATTTTGGTGGTTTTTCAAAATGTTGACCTTTGACCCCATTGGGGCAACGGGTTGGCACCATCCGATCAACCTCAAAATTTGCTACATCAATTTTGGCATCAAATCGCATATTTTAGTCGCTACCCACATTCAAAATTCAAAAAATAAAAAACCCCATATTAGCTGCGCCAGGTCTACTGTACAGTTACGCAAATTTAACTGAATTCAGTATACTTACAAAAAAGATATGTATGTAGGACTATGAGGGTGAATTCGGGCATTTGTATGGGAGGTACCAGAAGGGGTGCGTCAAATAGTAATGTTTTCCTTTCTATTACAAGATAAATTGCAAAAATAGTCATTTTGTATGGGAGGTACCAGAAGGCGTGAACCGATATAATTCATATTCATTTGCTGAGTCCAGTTTTCATATGCAAACATCATATGCAAAATTTGAGTGAATTCAGTTTACTTACAAAAAAGATATGTATGTAAAACTATGAGGCCAATTAGGTCATTTGTATGGGAGGTACCAGAAGGGGTATGGCAAAGATTTCGGTTTTCTAAGCGTTTGTCTACTTTTGCAAGATAAATAAGCTGACCAAATTAAATATCATACGATCGTCCGTTTGGAAGTTATGAAAGAAATATAAATTATCCAAAAATAGGTAATTTTGTGTGGGAGGTACCAGAAGGGGTGGCGATATTCTGCCCATTTTCAATTCCGAAAGTTCGTTTTGAATAATATTTATACTGGTAAATTTTCATACCGATCGTTAAGGTTTACTCGAGTTATCCTGCTGACCAGCCATCCAGCCTGACAGCCAGCCAGCCAGACAGACGGACATAGCTCAATCGTCTTTAAAAGTCCTGATACGAATTTGGTCTTAAGATACTTGGGGTCTAACTCGTCTCCTTTAATGCGTTACACTTTTTTTCGTATCAAATGATATATACCCTCATCCCCCAATACAAATAACCGATATTTTCCCTTTTACATACATATCATTTTTGCGTATACACTGAATTCAGACAAATTTTGGGAACATGCGCGTTCGAAAGTTGATTTACGAAAAAAATCAGACACATTGTGCTGCCTTTAATTGTAACTCCTATAAAAAATCAGTTAAATTTTTATGGTTTTGCTCCATAAGTAATATTATTTTAATTAAAAATCTATTTATTGCAATAACTTAAGTCTTGATATCTAATATTGGGTGATGGTATTTATCAGTCAGTTTACCTGACTGAAAAAATACCCCCACTTTTGCATCTAATATCTCGATATTCATAAATATGTGAAAAATTTAATTACTTTTCGTTTCAATTGGTTTTGGCCCCCCTCCGAAATTAAATTCTGGCTACGGTCCTGTTTTGTAAGGAAGGTACCAGAAAAGGTCAGTCAATATAGACCATATTCATTCCTGAGTCAAGATTTCTTAAGCTTACAGAGATACAAGATATGAATATGAAACTATTAGCGCTAATTAGACAAACATTTATGCAGTATCCTTCTCTTCATACATTTCACGACATTCCTCATCGAACCAGGGCTTGTCTGATCGTGGTTTTTCATAACCCAGTACGGTCGTTGCTGCAGTGGTCACAGAATTCGCTATATACTGCCATTGGGTGTCGAAAACATCAGAATTAGGGGTCTGTTTCAAAGTAATAGAGAGAGTTGGTTGGATTAGGCATTGGCTATTTCGGTGGTATGCAGCGTTGTGACGTCTAGCTTCCTTAGCGTTTGGTTACGATTATTCTTAGCACTGCTTAATTGCGTGTGTATCTTGGCTACAACTAGGTGGTGATCCGAGTAAATATTTGGTTTCAATCACTGCCATGTTTCTTGCCGACGCGAAGCTTACTAGTACAAATCCGTTTTGGGAGGTGCTGTTGTGCAGACTGAATTTCCCGACTGCTAAACCAAGGGCATCATCCTTCGCCATTTAACATTAAAATCACCCTTTAATGACATCGTCTTTGTCTTCTGTCGGGGCGTGTACACTAATCAGCGTAATGTAAAAATAAATCGCATGGATGCGAATATTGAATATTCGGTCACTTACAGGGTTAAACCAGATGCCGAAGTCTCTTGTCGAAATACTATCTATGTACCAAATTTTATCACTCTAGCTCAAAAAAATATTTTGACCCATTTAATCAAAAATTTACAAAATATATAACCTATTATATTTATACCATCACCCTTAGGGATGAGGGTATATATCATTTGATACGACCCAAAAGTGTAACACATAGAAGGAGTCACTTCAGACCCTAGGTTTCTTTGAACCAAATTCGATTCATGACTTTTTAAGTCGTTTGAGCCATGTCCGTCTGTCTGTCCGTATGTCTGGCTGTCCGGCTGGTTATTATTTTCTCAAAACTACTTACGGTATTGCAAATGGGCTACATGGCCCCGCCCCTTCTGGTACCTCCCATACAAATACATCATTCCGCCCACTTTAGAAATCGAGTAATAGTCTTCAAATTCCCAAATTCTGTATTTAGTAAATCTATAACAGGATAAAGTTTTGGAAAAAATTTTGAAAGCCTAGCCACGCCCCTTCTGGTACCTCCCATACAAATCTACATTTCCGCCCACTATAGAGATGGAGAAATAATATCAATAAATCAAACGTGATCGTACCCAAATTCTAGTTATACCATCACCTTTAGGGATGAAGGTATATATCATTTGATACGACCCAAAAGTGTAACACACAGAAGGAGTGACTTTAGATCCTAGGTTTCGTTGAACCAAATTCGATTCATGACTTTTTAAGTCGTTTGAGCCATGTCCGTCTGTCTGTCTGGTGGCTGTCCGGCTGGTTCGCACGATAACTTTCGAAAGACGCAACCAAATGTCTTGAAATTTTGCACGAGTTAATATTTCCCCAAAACTACTTACGGTATTGCAAATGGGCTACATGGCTCCGCCCCTTCTGGTACCTCCCATACAAATACATCATTCCGCCCACTTTAGGAATCTAGTTATAATATCAATACACCCAACGGGATCGTACCCAAATTCTGTACTTAGTAAAGCTATTACAGGATAAAGTTTTGGAAAAAAATTAAAAGTCTAGCCTCGCCCCTTCTGGTACCTCCCATACAAATTCACTTTTCCGCCCACTTTAGATATGGAGTAATAATATTAATAAATCATCGCGCTCGTACCCTAATTCTTAATTTAGTAAAGCTATAGCAGGATACAGTTTTTGAGAAAAAAAAAAAACTGAAGTCTACCAGTGGTACCTCCCACACACATCTGGTACCGTCCAATTTAGAAATCGATTAATAATATTATTAGAACTACCGCGATCGCGACCTAATTCTGTATTTAGTAAAGTTCAAGCAGGATAAAGTTTTGGAGAAAAAATCTGGAAGTCTAGACACGCCCATTCTGGTACCTCCCATACAAATGTACCTTTCCGCCCACTTTAGAGATGGAATAATAATATCAATACACTCGACACGATCGTGCCCAAATTCTGTATTTAGTAAAGCTATAACAGGATAAAGTTTTGGAGAAAAAAATTTGAAGTCTATCCACGCCCCATCTGGTACCTCCCATACACATCAGGTGCCGCCCACTTTAGAAATCGATTAATATTATTAAAAGGCCTAACGATTAAGGCCTAAATAGATTAATTCTCGGTGGAAAACTCGGAAAATTCCGAAAAAATCGAAAATTTTGAAATTTTTCGGCAAAATTTTGCATTTCATCGCCTGATTTGAGGAAAATCACAAGTTAAATATTTGTCGGTTTTCGAATGAAAAATTAGAAAATTTTGGAAAATGCCAAAAAAAATATTTTTTTTTCGACAAAATTTTGCATTTAATCGTGTTTTGGTCATTTTGGCGATGTAAATGTGAACAATTTCGAACAATTATGACTTTTCGAATAGAAATAGAGAAAAATTCTTGGTGAAAAACTCGGAAAATTACAGAAAAATATCAAAAGATTTGGATGCCTTCGACGAAATATTCTATCGTATCGCTTGATTTGATTATTTCAGACGACGTAAAGGTGCAAAATTCGTTGTGTTGCTGAAAAATTTCGGATTATTGTGAAATATCTATATATATTAAAATGGTATAAAAAATGTATAGAATTCATCGATTTTGCTAAAATCCTCCGGAAAAGGCGGAAAATTGGAAAAATCGAAAATTGCTTTTTTGTATAGAATTTTGTGTGCAATTGTTACAAATGGCTTTTCGAGTAGAAAAATAGAAAATTTTTTTTTGGAAAAGAAAAAATTTAAAATTCTGCATTTTATCATACGAATTGATAATTTAAGACGATGTAACAGTGAAAAATTTCAAACAATTATTCCGAAATTACTTTCCGATTGGAAAAATAGAAAAATTCTCGGTGGAAAACTTGGAAAACTCGAAAAATTTGGATTTTTTTTGAAACATTTTGCATCGCAAATTGAATTTTTGTATAGTTTTTTGTGCAATTGTGAGTAATGGGTTTTCGATTGGAAAAATAGAAAATTTTAGTTGGAAAATTCGGGAAAAATTTTAAAAAATTTATTTATTTTTATCGACAAAATTTTGAATTTTGTCGTATGAAGAAATCTAGGTGGAAAGCTCGGAAAATTCCGGAAAAAATCAAAAAAATTTAATTTTTTTGGCAAATTTTGCATATTATGGTAGGATTTGAAAATTTTAGATGATCTAAATGTGAAGAATTTCGAATAATCATTCCCAAATGACTTTTCGAATTCGTTGTGATGCTTGGAAAATTTCGGATTATTGCGAAATCTATATGTATAAAAATGGTGTTTAAAGTGTATAGTAATTCATCAATAGAGAACGGATGGCCCATTTTGCTCAAATTTTTGCGACCGTTTCTGCGTCAGCGTATCGAATTCGTACATTGTTCGCTCTCATCGTGCTGCAATCTGCTGTCGACATTGCGAATGCCAGCACCAAATCGTTCGATGCAAACTGCATTCGATCGCGAATTTTAACGGGTGCAAGACTAAAATCGAGATAAACTGACCAAAAGAGTTCGAACAAACGTGTCGCTGTTAAATGACGAGTACAAGAACGTGTACGATTCGCTGATGAAAGTTGTTGACAGGCAAGAAATTTTTTTTGTTGACTCTGGCAACAGTTCGGTCAAGATCTCAAATAACTTTGACCGCTGCTTCCTCTGGCATGGCTGCTACATTGTTAAAAGGCAGTCGTACTGAGCTTTGGAAGTAGTTGTCTGAACGATGAAGGATTTACGAGGTGATTTTAAACGATTTGGTGGGGCTATGATTTTACTCACGAAATCTCTTGTTGTCAAGAAGTTAAAATTTACCAAGAACATAAGAGTCGCGTTGAATAACCTCCCATCGTCTGCTGAATTCTCGAGACAACTGCTGGCGCTTGGCAATGGCCAAATTCGTGTTGATGTTTCCACTGTATTGATATCGTCCTCTGCAAATTTTTGTGAGTTCACATCGTCGGAAAGGCAACTCATCACATTGCACAAAATTATAAAAATATCGATTGGATTAATTTATGGGCATGTACTAGCAGCGACGAATAAAGACATCGATAGTTTGAATTTCATTTTAGAAAGTCAAATCGCTGGAGAACTGCATTTGTAAAAATCTGTTTACAGCTTGACCGACGAGCATGAAGCGACCAACAATCCAACCGAATAACCCGAGTTGTGCAACGTTACACGGCTGTCGGTCAAGAATCTGATAAACCTACGACCATCAGGGCAAATTTAGAGAAGAGGGAGTCTTTATCTTACGAATTCCGATTATTCCAACTAGGGTGTTCAAACCCGAAACCGAAAACCGTTAACCGGTTTTTTTATTTAAAACCTATGCCGGTTTTTGCAAAAGTGCCATTTTCGAATAACCGGTTTATTCGAGTTTTTTCCTTCGGGTACTCGGTTTTTTTTTAAATTGCTTTAAAAGGAGTTATTGAAAAAGTAAAAATTTTAAAATCGAATTTGAAATTAATTTAGAAGGATCTTTTTATATTTTGTAAACGAGAATGTTTTTAGAAGCTTTGTAAAATTTTCAAATTAATTTATTTATGTTTCATAAACGAGAATGCGTTTAGAAACTTTGTAAAATATTAAAATTCAATTTCAATTTAATTTAGAAAAATCTTTTTACACGTTATTTAAGTGGATCAACAAGTCGAAGTGAATCTCGCCCAAGATGATAATGACGATGATGAATGCGGTGAAATAGTGGAAGTTTAAAAACATACGAGCTCCTTAAAAACGTGTCTTAAATTATCGCAAAATTGTGGAAGCATGTTAATTCATATAACAAGTCGAGCGAAAAACAAAGAAAATTTCGGAGCTATGATTTCCAGGAGTACAATAAAGAACTAAGGCTCATTGTCGATGTGATCCTTTTCTGCAATGATTGAACAGTTTCAAAAATTAACTCATGAGTCCACCATGCCGTTACAAGAAATAACAGTTTTGAGAGATTTAAGCTCAGCGCTTCAGCGACTCTAATCGACGATGAAGGAGTATATGCGTATATATTGTAACAGCTCAAAAATATGGATTCCGCATATGCTCGGGAGCTGCGAGACAAAATTATAGCAAGATTTAAAGAAAGAAGAATACAAACGTTGAATAGCCTAATTATATATCTTAGCTTTGGAAAATATCCTATAAGCTCATCCTGTGTAAAGTATTCTAAAAAGGCGCAAACGATGGAATATGCGAACGAGCTTTTTAAAGACTTTATTCTATAATTTTCCCAACGACGGCAGAGTCTAGTTACAGTTCAGATTGTCAGATGAAGGAATCCCCTAATGGTAATCTTTGCAACGATTTAAACATGACAATAAATAACATACAAAATCCAGCAGTGAAAACCAATTGCAACGACACAAGACTATATGATGATTTCAACTATTTCGATAAGTTTAATAAAAGGACAGACATAAAAGCTCAACTTCCTTCTACACGCTTTTGGCAATAAATCCTACTTCCACAATTAATGAGTGCTTGTTTTTTGTATCAAGCTTTATAAAAACGAAACAGAAGAATAGACTCAAAATTGAACACTTAAATTGCATACTATTTCTTAAATACTATTTTTAAAAAAAACAAATTAAAAATATTTCAAAAATGTATTCCTTTCCAAATATACTATTTCAAACCAGTAAGAAAGTTTCAGTCGGGCGACCCGACTTACATATACCATCACCCTCAGTAAAATAACATTTGTACGGGAGGTACCATAAGGGGCGTCGCTAAACTTCCAATTTTTTCTCCAAAACTTTGTCCTGTTATAACATAACAAAATACAGAATTTGGGCACGATCGTGTCGAGTGTATTGATATTATTACCCTATTTCTAAAGTGGGCGGAGTGGTACATTTGTATGGGAGGTACCAGAAGGGGCGTGTCTAGACTTCCAGATTTTTTCTCCAAAACTTTATCCTGCTTAAACTTTACCAAATACAGAATTTGGGCACGATCGCGTTAGGTGTTTTAATAATATTAATCGATTTCTAAAGTGGGCGGTACCAGATGTGTATGGGAGGTACCAGATGGGGCGTGAATAGACTTCCAATTTTTTTCTCTAAAACTTTATCTTGTTATAGCTTTACTCAAAATAGAATTTGGGTACGATCACGTTTGATTTATTGATATTATTTCTCCATCTCTATAGTGGGCGGAAAGGTAGATTTGTATGGGAGGTACCAGAAGGGGCGTGGCTAGGCTTTCAAATTTTTTTCCAAAACTTTATCCTGTTATAGCTTTACTAAATACAGAATTTGGGGACGATCCCCTAGGGTGTATTGATATTATTACTCGATTTCTAAAGTGGGCGGAATGATGTATTTGTATGGGAGGTACCAGAAGGGGCGGGGCCATGTAGGCCATTTGCAATACCGTAAGTAGTTTTGAGAAAATAATAACTCGTGCAAAATTTCAAAACATTTGGTTGCGTCTTTCGAAAGTTATCGTGCGAACCAGCCGGACAGCCACCCGACAGACAGACAGACAGACAGACAGACAGACAGACAGACAGACAGACAGACAGACAGACGGACATGGCTCAAACGACTTAAAAAGTCATGAATCGAATTTGGTTCAAAGAAACGTAGGGTCTAAAGTGACTCCTTCTATGTGTTACACTTTTGGGTCGTATCAAATGATATATACCTTCATCCCTACGGGTGATGGTATAAAAATAAAATAAGAGATTCGAAAAATTTATTAAAAAGTAAAAACACAAAATAAAACAACACATTATTTATTTTTTGTAAAAATTATTTTTTTATTTTTACCTTTTTAGGAAAAAACCGAAAAAACCCGGTTAAACCGGTTTTTTTTCAAATGCTGTATTCGAAATCCGAGTTTTCTAAAAAAAAGGAGGTATTTGAACACTCTAATTCCAACTGATCATCCATTCCTATTTCCAGTTCGGTTGGCTTTGGCAATGACAATAAATAAATCGCAAGGCAAATCGTTGGAAGTATGTGGGATTAATCTAGAATTTCACGGATTTTCGTGCAGCCAATATAACATTTGCTTTTCGTATTTTGGAAGCCGTTTTTGCGGCAGAAAACTAATCCAAAAACTTTGTTTATTATACCACTCTCAACAGAGTTTATCTGAATGCATTTAACTGGGGCGAGACAAAGTTCGCCGGGTCCGCTAGTAAATAAGAAATTCCACTTAAAAATTGGTTAATTTCATTTACTCAGAATTTCGGAGAATGGACATAGGGTACGGGTATTAATAAGGCAGTTCACCTGTCTGCAATTTCTGTAATGGTTTTAATTAATTTCAGGTTAATTCATCATGGCCGTATTTTAAAGCATTGTGAATAAATAATGAACAGAACATAAATCTGTATACGAGTTGCTTTTTAACTGGTGTTGGTAATTGTTATATGATATCATTAAATTGGAACATTTAATTTGCTGTTTGATTATAAATCAAGACACGCACATATGACAAGACAGTAACACTTGTGTTTACGTGATTGCTTCTCGACTTTTTTGCGAAAATTTATTGGAATACATTAATTTCTGTTCGTACTTCGTACGTGTTTTAATATGTGTGAAATCCAAATAATCTACTTGCTTTTTATGTGCCAAAAAAACATTGTCTGAGCACTGCCTATGTTATAAACGACTTGCAAATACTTTGCGCAAATAAAAAGGAGCCGCCTATGAGTGGCAGGACTCAAAACAGGGCAATATATCATGATGGTATACAAAAAATTTCGTTGGAAGAGAGTTTAGTTGTATTGTTTTAATTGTAATTCGAAATTTAAAGGGTGATTCAGTTAAAATCACTTGTGCCATATTTTCATTCCCTGTATAGGAGACTCAAATTTCAGCAAACGGAAGATGAATTTTGTTACCTCAAAGGAACTTTAGTATTTTGTAGATGGCTTGAAATAAATAGTTTAAGGTTTCATTTGAATTTGATTGATTTGTACAACGATATTCTATGAGGATGTTTCGTTGTACTTTACGTTGTTTCTTATACAGCATTTCTAGTACATTAGCAATTAGTACTAGCTGAGATAGGAAATATCGAGTCCCATTTCACAATTATTTTTGACAATATGATATTTGCGATATTTTGCATTTATTAATCGACGGTAGTGGATGTAGCAAAGAATTCGAAGTTCAAATATTTCATCTAATGAGTTTATCTTTCCTAACTAAGAAAAGTCTTTATTGGTCCTTGAAATAAATTGGAACATTTACAAAAATAAAATACGTACAACATTTATTTCTAATGACCATTACAACTACTGATCTTACAAACACTTCAATGCGAAAATTGATTTTGTCCAATTTGTGCATGTTTATGAAAAACCATTCAATTTATTTTGAGTTTTGCAAACAAAATTATGAATATGAATTTTATAAACAAATGTATGTATGATTGTAATTGTATGTATCTACACTTCTTTTGGTTGTTACAAATTGTTTTATCATCTCCGGGGCAATAACTTTTTGCATTACCATAATGGACAGTTGTACAAAACCAATTGAAAATAAAATTTCAACATGTGTAAATTTAGTTTTGGATTTGAAATTCAATTGCAGACATCAAGAAATTGTAAAGTGAACAATTGATTTATGTCAGTGTAGCGTAAATTTATTGCTGTTGTCGGGGTTTTAGTTTTAAGTTTAGATAATACTCATATTTCCATATTACACCTATATTAATTTATTTATTTCATAAGTTAATTTTGTATGGGAGTATCGAAAGGGCCCAACTAGGAATCAAAGACAATTTGTCTAGTTAATTCGCACAAAAGTTTCAAAAGAAATCATAATTTCTAATGGGTGAAGTAAGCCAGGTTTCTTAGGTGTCACCTGGAATGCAAAATATTAAAAATAAAATGTTTTCAACGGCATTGTTCTACGGATAACACAGAGCCACAAAAAAAACTATACCTGGGAAATTATACTATTTTTCTGGTAGGTGGTGCTGAGCACTGCAAGAAACTGTTTTTCAATTTTCCCAAGACTCAAAAATCTTGGGACTTTGCCCAGGGAATGGGACTTTGCCCAGAGGTTGAAAGTTACTGATTGTCACTCACTTGGGTGTGACCAGAAGCGATTCCTTTGTGGCACTGTCCAAGCAGCTAACTACTTCCTATGTTAGACCAAGTATTCCTCGAGCAATGACTTTAAAGCAACCGCTTAGAAGTTAGCTAGAGTTAGAAGGCCAAACGTTGAGTAACCTAATCGGCATGCTACCACCGATGCGTCTAAGGAATTAGGTAACTGAAGCTCAACACAGGCTCTCCTAGGGGCTTTGGCAGCCCAAAGAAACTAGGATCGGGAGCTGTGGCCTAATAAGCCACTCTCCTTAAACAAAATTTTTATGAAAACACAAAGAAAAGGAAAAACAAGAACCCCCCCAAATATTGACGACCCCCGCAAACGATATAAAGACCACGATTTAAGGATATGCACTTAGAATGTCCGAACTCTTTACAGAGATGGTGCCTCTATCCAACTGGCAGATGACCTCGACAAATACAAGGCTGACATCACCGACATACAGGAAATGAGATGGACGGGACAGGGATGCACACGACGAAAGAACTGTGACATCTTTTACAGCTGCCATGCAGAAAGACACGAATTTGGATGTGGTTTCATAGTCGGCAAGAGACTTCGACACCTGGTCTCGCGGTTTAACCCTGTAAGTGACCGAATAGCCACCATTCGCATCCGGGCGAAATATTTTTACATCACGCTGATTTGTGTACACGCCCCGACGGAAGATAAAGACGATGAGATTAAAGATGCATTTTACGAGCGCCTAGAGGAAACATACGACCGCTTCCCTGGCCACGACATTAAAATTGTTCTGGGAGACTTTAATGCAAAAATAGGAAGGGAAGATGTTCTTGGTCCATCGATTGGTAAATTCAGCCTGCATACCGACACGTCAGACAACGGGTTTAGGCTGGTTAGCTTCGCAGCAGGAAGGAACATGGTAGTGAGTGGAACCAGATTCTAGCACAAAGATATCAACAAGGCAACTTGGCTATCCCCCGATCAAAACACCAAAAATCAAATTGATCATGTGGTAATTGATGGCAGGTATGCATCAAGTGTCATGGACGTGGGTGTGATCCGTGGTGCTAATATTGGCTCGGATCATTACCTGGTTGCAGCCAAGAACCAAACACAAAGAAAGCTGGACATCGCGAAGCTGCAAACCCCAGAGATAGCTCCTGCCTACTCCAACCAGCTCTCCCAACTTTTACGACACAACGCCTCTACTTCTGACGTTCCCGATACACAGTGACAGCATTCCATGGCAACCGCCGCAACAACCGTGATAGGATATGGGAAGCGGCTCTCAGACGAATTCTGGTACGATGAAAAATGTCGCATAGCGTCTGAGGAACAGGATGCTGCTTATAGGGCAACGAAACAGCCAAATTGTAACCCGTGCTGTTAGGGAACGGCATAAGGAGAAAGCAAAACGGGCGAGACAGCTATTTAGGCGAAAAAAAACCTCAGATGAAGGAACGGGAGAACGAGGATATAGAGCGATACAGGGAAAGAGGTGTGGCCCGAAAATTTTAACAGAAAGTAAGAGCAAATGGAAAGTAAGCACAGTGATGGAAATCTCGTCACGGATACTCAGAGTGTGCTGCACATATATAGAGAACTCTTCTAGCAAATGCTGGTTCCAGAAGGCAGCGCACGTGAAGTTATCATGCCTATTGTCGACGACGGCTTAGATTGCCCACCACCAAGTCAAGCCGAGGTAAGAAGAGCAAGATCGCGGCTGAAAAACAACCAAGCATCCGGTGCCGACTGTCTGCCCGCAGAGCTCTTCAAGTCCGGTGGCGAGGAGCTGATAACGAGCATGCACCAGCTCCTGCGCTGGCTTAAAGAGTGCATGCCCGACGATTGGAAGGCAAGCGTATTATGTCCTGTGCTGAAAAAAGGTGATCCAAGTGTGTGCTCCAACTACCGCGGGATCAGTCTTTTACCCATCGCATATAAGGTCCTGTTGAGTGTGCTATGTGAAAGACTAAAGCGAGTGTTATCCAACCTGATCGGGCCTTATCACTGTGGCTTTAGATCTGAAAAATCAACAACTGGCCATATTTTTACACATCGGCAAATGCAGGAAAAGCCCCAAGAGAAACAGATCGACACGTACCATCTTTTTGTCGACTATAAAGCTGCCTTCGACAGCCCGATACGGCAGAAATTACTTGAAGCCATGGCTGAGTTTGGTATTCCAGCGAAGCTGATACGACTTTGCGGAATGACGCTGACTGACACGAAGTCTTCAGTGAAGATTGGCAAGGACCTTACGGAGCCATTCTATACCAGACGAGGCCTAGAACAAGGCGACGGCCTATCGTGCGATCTCTTCAACATTGTGATGGAGATGATAATGAGAAAAGCTACAGTAAACACGAGTGGCACTATATTCAACAAAAGCCATATGCTACTCGCGTACGCTGATGACGTAGACATCATCGGTCGAAAACTGCTGGATGTGACTGCAGTCTTCTCAGGTATACAGAAGGAATCAGCGAAAATAGGCCTAACGGTGAACGAGGACATAACTAATGTATTAGTTTTAACGAACAAAGAATCTACTCGTTTGGGAAACTGCGTGAACGTTGACAACTACAATTTCGAGGTGGTAGATAATTTTTGTCTACCTAGGCCCCGCCATCAACAAAGCAAATAATGTCAGCCTAGAAATCCGGAGAAGAATCCTGCTTGCAAATAAATGATACTGCGGATTAAGCAAGCTATTCAATGACAGAGCCCTCACTTGATGAACAAAACTCCAGCTATACCAGATACTGGTTCTACCTGTCTTAATGTATGGCTCAGAATCCTGGGTTATGACACAAGCGGATGAATCGGTTCTAGCGGTATTCGAGAGAAAAATACTCCGTAAAATATATGGGCCCATCATCGTTAACGGAGAGTATAGGCGTCGTATGAATCATGAGCTGTACGAGCTGTACACTGACATTGACGTGGTCAAACGCATTAAGGTGCAACGGTTGCGTTGGCTAGGTCATGTTGTACGCATGGACGAAAATGCTCCAGCTCGAAAAGTCTTCGACAATGAACTCGATGGACGGCGCAGAAGGGGCGACCAAAACTCCGTTGGAAAGACCAGGTTACTGAGAACCTTACAGAATTCGGTGTGACTAACTGGGGAAGATGCGCAGATAATCGAGGCGCTTATAATATTTTTCTATGTGCGGTATATAATTCACTGGGATTGCATATAAGTACCAGCTAAGTAAGTAAGTAAGTAAAAATCTTGAGTTACGGGTTATAAACCGGTTTTTCGTACTTTTACGCACTTATAAGTCAATTAGTGGTATTTCCGCTGGAAATACCCATATAAAATTATGGGGTAGGTTTCGGACAGGTGTGGCAAATATATCAGTCCTCTACGGCTTTGCCTACCGTTACAAGATAATTTGGCTGACAAAATTCAAATATACTGCAGTTCGAATGTTTTTTTTTTTTTTTTTTTTTTTGTTTATTTATTTCTTTTTAAATATTTACAATGTTGTGTACTACAATAAACAATAGTTAAAAAAATATATACATTAGCTATGGAATAGTGCGCGAATTCTCGATTTTTATACGGCGGAACCTCTTATTTTGTGAGGTTCAGTAAAAAAATGCTGGAGGCAAAAAATGGTGGTGGTGGGGTCAGGTTTAACCGTCCCGCATTGGGGTCAAAGTTCAGAAAAATTTGGAAAAAATGTACAACAGTCCTCCTTACTACCATGGGGTTGTTGTTAGGGGGTTGGGATGTATGGCAGACCTTCATGAATTTCTTTTGCCAACATTTTCTCCGAACATACTTACCCCCTTTCTCCACTCCTTCGGGGGGCTCCCGTACAAATTTTTAATTACCCCCTTATTACTCCGTATAATGTTCCCGAAGCCATAACTTCACTAGGGTCACCCCTAGGGGTTAGAATGTATGACGGATCTCCAGGAAAATCTTTTCTGAATATTTTCTTCGAACATACTTACCCCCTATTTTCTCTCCTTAGGGGGGCTCCCATACAAACTGCACCAAAACCCTCCCTCAATA
Source organism: Muscina levida (assembly GCA_964034835.1). Classification (NCBI taxonomy): domain Eukaryota; kingdom Metazoa; phylum Arthropoda; class Insecta; order Diptera; family Muscidae; genus Muscina; species Muscina levida. The sequence continues at coordinate 59,028,412 of OZ035880.1, read as the reverse complement.
TAAGAAAAACCGCCCTACTTATCCAGGTGTTGTCCCTAGGTGATTATGATGTATGGCGGACCTTCATGATTTTTTTTCCCCAATATTTTCCCCAAACATACTTACCCCCTACCTCCCCTCCTGGCTCCATACAAACTGCACCAAAACCCTCCCTCAATATGAGAAAAACCGCCCTACCTATCCAGGAGTTGTCCCTAGGGGATTATGATGTATAGCGGACCTTCATGATTTTTTTCCCCCAATATTTTCCCCAAACATACTTACCCCCTACCTCCCCTCCTTATACTGGCTCCCATACAAAATGCACCAAATATTGGGATGAATCAAACCAATTTATTTTTATCGTGCGACGGATATTTCTTGCGATTGGCATCGACGACCTGAAGCAAGAATTGTTTCTCATTTTCGTTTCGACATAAAACATTGTTGTAATCCTGCATTAATTTGACACCTCTCTCTGCAGTGTCGTTAACAACATGCAAGGTGCTTACGATCTGCTTCGCTTTGTTGTAGTCTTCCCGGTTTTCCCAGGTTTTTGGATCGGTTGAAATTAACTCATTTGGTAATCCAAAGCGATCGAATAATTTAACTGTGTCTCTCGTCACGAAATGGCTCAAATCTTTTGCAATGAATTCTTTCACTTTCGAATGCAATTCAATTTTTTTCACGCCTTTGGAGCCGACAACAATAGCTGAACGTGAACAAGCAGACTTAACGCCTTGATTTTCATCCTCATCCTCGCTCTCTTCCTCCTCAGTGCCTTTTCCCTCGTTTTCCTCGTCATCAGATTGAGATTCTACGTTTTCGTCGTCTTCTTGGAATGAAAGAATTACATTCGCCATTTTTTGCTTGATATTATGGGAAACGTTTTTATCGAATAGTGCAAGAGCCACAGCTTCAGCACTGATGTACCAAAGGTGATTGCACAATTTATCCACCACTTTCTGTAACACATTTCCATCAATTGACTGAGCGACTGCCGCTTTTAAAATATTGAAGTCTTGATTGGGTGCCTCGACAGCCGTGGTGCTCCCAACCAAGCTTTCACATAAAGTGTCACGATAAATATGCAAATACCGCGAAGCTTCTCTAATTCAATTTCGGTTAAATTGAAATGTTTTCGAAATAGAAACATTTTTATGCAGTATATGGCCTTGGCCATCCATCGGGCATGGCTGGTAGGTCCTGGAGCGCGGAAATGGTAACTGGGAATGTTTTCTCCAAGAAATAATTAAACGATCTGCAGGAATTCTCTGTAGTCTGCTCTGGGATGTTTCTCTTGTAGCTGAGCCAAACAAAATGATTTGACTTCAATCAGAACATTAACAGGTATTTTCATAGCGACTTTATCGTCTGTTATGCCACTGGTATATCGTTTGTCTTTCATCATTTCCCAATCACATTTAAATCGAGCAAACAAAGGCACACCTGGAGCTGACGTTTTACCGAATTTGGCATCGAACACCTCTTTCAATACCAGTTTAAATATGATGTCTGCACGGTAAGTATAAAAGATCTCGTTTCAATAACTGTTCAAGAATGAGTGATGCACCTTGGAACGAGCCAGTGTTTGTTGAAGTTGTATCGAAGGAAATGGCCTGAACGCGGTCAGATATTTCCCAATCTAACAAAAGGCCATACAACGACTCCGGCACTGAGTTAAATTATTCGATCGCTTTGGATTACCAAATGAGTTAATTTCAACCGATCCAAAAACCTGGGAAAACCGGGAAGACTACAACAAAGCGAAGCAGATCGTAAGCACCTTGCATGTTGTTAACGACACTGCAGAGAGAGATACGATAAAAATAAAAATAAATTGGTTTGATTAATCCCAATATTTGCTGCATTTTGTATGGGAGCCAGTATATGGAGGGGAGGTAGGGGGTAAGTATGTTTGGGGAAAATATTGGGGGAAAAAAATCATGAAGGTCCGCCATACATCATAATCCCCTAGGGACAACTCCTGGATAGGTAGGGCGGTTTTTCTCATATTGAGGGAGGGTTTTGGTGCAGTTTGTATGGGAGCCAGTATAAGGAGGGGAGGTAGGGGGTAAGTATGTTTGGGGAAAATATTGGGGAAAAAAAATCATGAAGGTGCGCCATACATCATAATCCCCTAGGGACAACTCCTGGATAGGTAGGGTGATTTTTCTCATATTGAGGGAGGGTTTTGGTGCAGTTTGTACGGGAGCCCCCCTAAGGAGAGAAAATAGGGGGTAAGTATGTTCGAAGAAAATGTTCGGAAAAGATTTTCCTGGAGATCCGTCATACTTTCTAACCACCTAGGGGTGACCCTGGTGAAGTTAGGGCTTCGGGAACATTATACGGAGTAATAAGGGGGTAATTAAAAATTTGTACGGAAGCCCCCCGAAGGAGTGGAGAAAGGGTGTAAGTATGTTCGGAGAAAATGTTGGCAAAAGAAATTCATGAAGGTCTGCCATACATCCCAACCCCCTAACGGCAACCCCTTGGTAGTTAGGAGGACTGTTGTACATTTTTTCCAAATTTCCCTGAACTTTGACCCCAATGCGGGACGGTTAAACCTGACTCCACCACCACCATTATTTGTCTCCAGCATTTTTTTACTGAACCTCACAAAATAAGAGGTTCCGCGATGTAAAAAAGTCGTTACTAAGAATTTCCATATAACACTATTCCATAGCTAATATACATATATACAATGACCCGAGTTAGGGTACTCTAGTACAGCCTTATATTGTGGTAAAGTTATAGTATTATTAATGTACAATATCAATATAATATATTCCTAAAGGATTGAGTAAGACTTATGTGTAATGAAAAAGTCGAAAAAAACATTACCTTTATATATTAAGGGTTGTTAAAAAACTGTTTGTCAATAAGTAAGAAGCAGAGAAAAACAATTTACTGATGTTCAAGCCACCAGTATTTCTTATTTCTTACATTAGATGCGACGCTTCTGTCTTTATTGGAAATACTCATGTCAAACCTGACGTTATCTAAATCGTTTCTATTGAAATCAATAGATTTTGTATTTGTCCGTCTATATAAATGGTAGAACAACGGCACGCCATACTCATTTTGAATATATTTTATACCATCAAGAAACAAGAAGGCTTCAGGTGGAACAAATCCATTCAGAATGGAGGATTTTATGTAATTTTCATCTGTGTATAATGGTGCTCTTATTAGGTTGATCTCAGTGCACTGACTGCATCTCAAGATGTGGTTCCTTATAAGGTGAATGATGAAGTAATCAATTATATTCACGTTGGACTTATCATATAACTTAGAGTTGGAAAAAAAATATTTAAAGCTACTCTGTGGTGTTCTGTACATAGAGGTACAAGCTCGGAGGCATTTGCGTTCAAATATACGTAGTTTTTCCATGTACGACGGTGATATATTAAACCAGATAGGACATCCGTACGTTAGGACTGGTCTTACTAATGTTTGGTACATTAAGATTTTTATCCTCATCTTTAAATATTTTGAATAAAAAAGGTTTTTGTACAAGAAAAAAGCTTTTCTAGCCTTTTTATGGCTTTAACAACGTGGATGTTGAAGTATAACAATTTATCTAAATAAATTCCTAGATATTTTATAACGTCTCTATTAGGAATAATTGTACTATCCATGTTGGACTTTATTCCGAACGATTTCCAATTTTTCCTTATGTTGTAACTGCATTTATCAACTGATGGTCTAAACAGTATAGTTTCGCATTTGTGTGCATTGATTTTCATGTGCCAGTTTCTGGCGTATGTTTCGACCAAATTGAACGAAGTTTGTAGGTTTTTATTGATATCTTCTATCCTGTCACCATGTTGATAGACAATGATGTCGTCTGCGAAGGAAATTATGTTGTTTTTATTTTCAATGAGATGTAAAATATAAAGATTAAACATAATTGGCGCGTTAACTGTACCCTGTTGTAGGCCATTGGCCATTTTAAATTTTTTGCTAAATTTACTATTGTAATTGACCATGAATTCCTTATTTGCAATCATATTATAAATGAAAACAACAAGACTAAATGGAAATTTATAATTGATTAATTTGTATATTAGTCCGGGAATCCAAATAGTATCAAAGGCCTTTTCCAAATCGATGAGACATGCTCCAGTACACAGCTTTTTATTCCAGTTCCAGTTAATATCCGATACTAATATATTTATTGCATTAATTGTAGAGTGTTTATGTTTGAACCCGAGTTGCCGATCGCTTACTAGATTTTGATTTTTACAAATTGTGCTAATTGTGTTATTGACGCACATTTCCAAAATTTTGCTTATATTCGGTAACAAACTAATGGGTCTCAGATTTTTCGGGTTGGATACGTCTTTATCTTTTTTAGGTATAACTACAACTTTGGCTATTTTCCATTCTGTTGGGAAGTGTGAATTATTTATTATGTTGTTAAAAAGAGTACAATAGTCTAGCATTAGTTTTTCTGGAAAATTCTTTAGTATTACATTCGGGATATTATCTAGACCTGAAGATACTTTATTCCTTAGGTTTTTAAATATATTTAGGATAGTGTTCCGAGTAACGAAATCTGAGCGCAGTTCGAATGTTATGGGGGAAATATTAATTTTTATGGGAGGCACGTACGAAAAGGCTTCGGCTGATACAAACCATATTCATTTCTCAGTCAAATTTCAATAAGGTTATCTCTTGCTAAAAATAACACTTATTTTAATCTATTTACAAATAAATGTGTGTGAAAGTATGTCATTTGTATGGGAGCGAGAAGAGGCGGGGAACTGTTTCGGTTTTAAGTATTTGTCGACTGTTAGAAATTAACTTATTAAACTCAAAATTCATCCAGTTGTCCGTGTGGGAATTTTGGAAGAAATAGTAAGGATCAGTCAATATAGGTATATGAGGGTGAATTTGGTTGTATGGAAGGTATCAGAAAGGGTGTGTCAAAAAGTTACGTTTTCTAAGGTTTTGCCTCCTATCGCAAGTGTCCGTATGGGTGAGAAATATGATTTTTTCTTAAATATGTCATTTTGTAAGGGAGGTACCAGAAGCGTAAACCGATATACTCCATATTTATTCCATTTGCCCAGTTACAATCCCATTATTTTATTTTTGGAAATAGTAATACTGGTATATTTTTATACGGGTCAGTTAAGGTTTACTCGAATTTTCGTGCACATGAAGCAGCCAGCCAGCCAGACAGACGGACTTAGCTCAATCGTCTTAAAAAGTTCTGAAACTATTTTGGTCTTAACATACTTGGGGTCGTATCAGTTGTTATACAGCCTCTTCCCTAAGGGTAATAGTATAAAAAGTGTAACGCATTAAAGGAGACGAGTTAGACTCCATTGTAATATCATTAGCCTATCGGTCTGAGCGGTAATTACATTTTTATCTTTTTTTTCGATTTTTTTACCCAGAAATATCGGATTTAAAAAAAAAACTGCAATCCAATTTGATAGTGAGCATTCCAACAGAAATTTTCGCAATTATAGGATTAGCCGATTGGTTTGGGTGATGGTATAACTTGTATCTCTTATTCATAGTTTTTACCCCTAAAAGTACGAATTTCCGAAAATCCATTCGTAACTGATGTTTTTACGTAAAGGGGAACATCCATTCCAAATTTCATAATCTTATCTAAAGCATGTTAGCAATTTTAAATATATAGATAATGAAATGTTATTGCGTTTTATTAATATGACCGACATAACAACTATTCCATTAGGGGCGCGGAACCCCCCATTTCTGACATGTCTCGACATAAACGATTGAAATTTTGATTTGTGTGGGCGGTGCCACGTCCCTTTGATTTCACATATCCATTTATTTCGCGGAGATAACGATTTTTTCAAAAAGGGCGTAGCACCGACCATTTTCCGGCGCGACGCAAGTCTCTTTGTACCAGTAAGATATGCAACAAATCTCATCTTTATTTGGAGGCCAGCGGAAAGTGTAGTTTCTTTGACATAAATTTTTATGGGAATTTTCGTTGGAGCTCCGCCATAACAGATCTGGCTATGTATTCAGTTGGTGCATCTTTGCTAAAACCAAATGGTGTTGAAACAGAAACGTCTTCGACACATTTGTGGGTACAAAAACTTTCTTAACATTGTTAAATAACGGTCCCCACTGTTACACGCAGCACGGTTCGTGCGCCACCCTGTATATTTAATCTCATCGTCCTTATCCGTCGGGGCATGTGTAAAAATCATAATGATAGAGAAATATTTCGCCTTGATGCGGATTGTGGCTATTCGATCACTAACACGTTTGAACCGCGAGTCAAAATTTCTGAATTTCTGGCCAATTACAAATCCGCATCTAAATTCGTGATTTTCCGCATGGCAGCTGTAATATATGTCGGAATTTACGCCATCTCATCTCAGGATGGTGGTGATGTCAGCCTTGTATTTTTCGAGGATGTCCGCTTGTATGATAGGGGCACCTCCTCTGGCACCTTCTACAACATGGTCTTCTTTAAGTTTTCAGGGGCCGTCAACTATTGGAAAGTTCCCTTGGATACTTTTAGTCCAACCATCAGGGATCGTCGCAAATTATCACGAAACAAAGTTACCTAGTTGCCACCGGCTCCACGAAAAGCCCCCCAATGAAATAACGCCCAAACGAGAAATGAAATATTCCCCAAATTGTTTTCATACATTTTTGGGTGTTATTTCATATGAAATAACTCCCAATTTTTTTTGGGCCATTTTTAATTTTTCTTTGGGAATTATTTCATTCTTCATTTGGAGTTTTCAAATTATGAAATAATCTCCAATGAAATAACACCCAACAAATTTTTTAAATTTGGGGATTGTTTCATATCGTGAATAGTTTGGGTGTTATTTCATTTTTTATTCGGGGGTTATTTCATTCTGAAAGCTGTTGGCTTTTAGGGGTTATAATTATATAAAAATAGGCCTTTTACAAGAAAACTTTTAGCTGACGGATAGAAAATCAACAAAATGCTAAATTCGATTAGTACACACTAAGAATGTAATTATTTTTTTAATTTGTAAGAGTTCTTCAAAAGGATTAATTCAATAAAAGCAGAGAGTTTGATTTGCTTGTAAACACTGGAGGTGGTTGTGTAGAGGCCAAACGTAAAAGGCAAATTGTCTTCCGAACTGCAAAAATAGAGCAGGGCTACAACGATCTACGATCCACACGATTCATTTCAATAATTTTGCGACTTTGCTGTTGGTCCATATTGACTTCATGAAATCCTTAGTGAAACAGGCTCTTTTATGAATTTTGGGCATAATTTCATTTTTGTTGCTGATGGAGTTTATTTCATTGGGGGTTATTTCATTTTCATCATTGGGTGTTATTTCATATGAAATAACTCCCAAATATTGGGGGTTGTTTCGTTTTCGCTTTGGGGTTTATTTCATTTATTTTTCGATGTTATTTCATTTACTGTTTTTGGGTGTTATTTCCAATTTTTTGGGGTTTATTTCATTGGGGGTTATTTCCTGTGTAGTTTTCATTATTCGATGCTGTATTTTTCTGTTTTGAATGTTATTATAAAAACTTGAAACTTTCAATAAAGTAGTGGTTATAGTTAAGTTTAAGTTGGCTTATATAAACAGATGGAGTTGGAAACGGAGGAGAGTAGGTATTAACGACAAAAAAGTTGTTAATGAGATAGAATGTGAAATAGGTCAAAGTTGTTATAACAACATGTTTTTATAGACAAATATTTTGCGGCATAAACTTTTGTAACTATTAAACACACACCTCCTGTAAAATTAACAATGTGGGTTGAAAAAATTTGTAACATAAATGTTGCAATTTAACTAATTAATAACAATGCTTTGCATTGATATTGGCCCCGACAAATGGAGGTGAATGGGTGGTATTCGGATTAGTTAGGTCTTTTTACATACAAATCAGAAATGTCGAGTATTTTCAGTCAGTTCACCTGACTGCATTTTCTTTTCTCGCTTCATGTTATATGATATACACCCCACATATAATTACTCATATGTACAAATATTTTAATAAGCATTTCATCCCGATAGGACTCCAAATGACAGCACAGCATAATAAACATTATCTTGTAACCAAAAGGTTGGCCAACATTTTTTTAAACTTCCATAATTGTGTTTGTGAATTTAAGTAAATACCTCTGAAGCAAAATTTTCATGGGGTAGAGAGGCCTTCATGGAAATTACAAGAAATGGGGACCATATGGATATAGGAAACGAAATACAGGAGGTCAATAGTCATAATTGACTTCAAAGACATAAGTGACTTAAGGGGAAAACGGGTCCTTTAGCATTATTACTATTGAAATTGTAAATTTTTATTAAGCAGTTTAAATTTGAGTGTCTATACAAAAGAATTTTGCACAATTTTATCCATAATGGCTCTTATGCGGAGAGTAAGTCGCACGTTAAATGTTTACCATTAAATTGGGATTTTAAAAACCTTAAATCAGTTAAATAAAATAAATACTTTGTTGTATATATGAACTTTCGAAGATTTAGTTCAATTTTAATAATATAGTTTACAGAAAAAAAATCCGATATTGTAACACTGATCTTGTAACACTGTAACAACCAAATGACAACAACACCACAACTCCCCCTACATATTCACTCCTCACAACATGGAAGCGCTTTCATCGTCATCGATTGATACGTAAGTTTTGTAAGCGCTCAGCGCAACTGTACAAAGCTGCTATTGAGTCCCTCGGAGAGGTTTTTTCTGGTGCGAGACTCGAAGCAACACATCTGGCTGATGTTCCACAGAGGCCACGATCTATTGCCAAGATCCCCGCTGAACGCTCTGACACTATGGAAATCCTGTCAATCCTGCAATACAGTAATCCTCAACTACCCACACAGGACTGGAAAGTAGTTAAGGTTACTGAAGCGGTAGAAGATTGTAGGAAGGCCAATATTATCCTCAATAGCGACACGCTTCTGCCGCTTAGGAAGACACAAGGGAGGGTGTTTTATGGTTTTGACTCCATCTTCCTGCGTGTCTATAAGAGCGACGACAGGAAAAAGTCCCTAGCTCAAGAGAGCTCCAACAACGCAGACGACAATACGGCGTGTTCATCTGCCAATGAAGAAACTAACTCGGTGTCCAGCCTGGCGATCGAATTCTTTGGCAAGATGAACGTGGCATTAGATGAAGACGACCTCCTGGAATCTGACGACGATCCAGAGAACGCCAACATAACTGTCGTCCACAGCGACCAATTGTAAAAAGGGGTAACACAAATTAACCCTTATCACTCAAAAGCGGCGTCAGCCGCTCTTCTCCGATTAACACCACCTACGAAGGAGATAATTTGCATCCAAGAGCCATGGATTAATCAAACCCGTATCTGCGGACTCAACAAAGACGGCTACTGTACTCTGTACGCAGCCGGATCAGGTAAGACCAGAGCTTGTATTATGGTCAAGAACATAAGTGATTTCAGCGATAAGGACAACTGTACGGCTGCAGTCGAGAACAATGGTCAGGTAATTTGGATTATGAGCTGCTACATGGCACACGACCCTGTAGATGATCCACCTGGCTCCACCGTAAGAAAGGTAACGTCCCACTTGAAAAACAGAAACGTTCCTCTGATCATATGTGCGGATGGCAATGAACACCATACTTTTAGGGGTAGCTCAGACATTAACCTAAGGGGTGAGTCGCTTTTCAACTTTGTTATTGAGAACAAACTAACAGTAGTTAACAGGGGTAACGCACCCACTTTTATTGTTACTAACAGAAAAGAAGTTCTAGATGTTACACTAATTAACGATAAATACTCAAATGTGGTCAGTAACTGGAGGGTATCAACAGATTGCTCCTTTTCTGACCATCTATATATCGACTTTGACCTTTCGCTCGAAGTGGATTCAGAAGACAGCTATATTAATAGAAGGAAAACAAACTGGATCATCTTTAATGGAGTTATAGAGAGCAAGTTACCCAGGTGTCCGGCCTCTATCGATGATAAGTCTACACTGGACTCCACGGTTGAAATACTAAAAAAAGTCTTAGCTGAGGCAAGGGAAAAATTATGCGGCAGATCTGACAGGAAAGGCAAGGCTAAGCCACACTCGGTCGACCATAACTATGATATCTCAGACATACCGATTACTAAAAATCGAATTCAATGGGCTATCAAAAGTTTCCACTCTTTTAAGTCACCGGGACCCGATGGAATTATTTCCGCTGATCTATAAAAGAATATCGAAGTATTGACGCCCTGGCTTCTAGCAATCTTTAAAGCATGTCTGAAACTGTCGTATATTCCAACGAGGTGGACAACCTACAAAATTGTATTTATCCCTAAAGGGGGTAAGGCATCTCACACTAAAGCCAAGGATTTTAGACCGATCGGCATACCTTCCTTCTTACTTAAGACTATGGAGAGAATAATTGATGCATATATCAGATCATCTCTTAAACCGGAGGCCCTGTCCAGGGCTCAGCATGAACTACAAGAAATACGCTCTCGCTGCCTTCCTGGACATTGAGGGAGCTTTTAATAATGTCAAACCTGAATCTGTAATTGACTCAATGGAAACACTGGAGATTAACCCAGTGATCATCGCCTTAGTTGATAAACTACTAAAATGTAGGCTCATTGGATTCAGTCTGGGCGTGCCAAATACTTCCAAGGTGGCGGTTCGTGGTACTCCACAAGGAGGAGTACTTTCTCCACTACTATGGAACCTCAACATTAACACTCTCCTGAGGAATATGGAACAAACGGGCCGCACAACCGTCGCATATGCGGATAACGTGGCACTAATAGTCACAGGCAAAGATCCGAAACTGCTCTCCGAGCTACTGGAATCTGCGCTGAAACTTCTTTTAAAATGGTGTCATGACTGTGGACTGGGTGTAAACCCGAGTAAAACAGAACTGGTGCTATTTACACGTAGATGCAAAATCCCCCAATTTGCAAAACCAATATTAAATGGAGTCGCACTTACACTCTCTGATAGTGCCAAATACCTCGAGCTAACATTGGACAGTAAACTGAATTGGAATCTGAACACTCAGACCAGAATTAGCCAAGCGGCAACGGTTCTATACTGCTGCAAAAGGGCAATCGGCCTAAATTGGGGAATTAGCCCCAAGAACCTAAACTGGTTATACTAATCAGTTATTAAAGCAATTTTATTTTACGGATCGGCAGTCTGGTGGCCGGCGCTAGATAAAGCGCCCCAAAGGCTGAAATTCAAACGCATTATGAGACCGATGGCAATCATGATAACAGGGGCACTTAGAACTACTCCAACTATGGCACGGTTCACGATCCTAAACCGGACATTGAGGCGAGGAAAATAGCGGCGAATACCGCAATGCGTTTAGACGCCACAAAAGCTTGGATGAACAGAAACTGTGGACATGCCAAAATTCTGAACCTAATCAATGTGATCTACCACACGAATTACACCATACCTGAACCTCTATTCGATCCGGGTTTAATAAGGATCTTCCCGGATAAGTCCTACTATAATGATAATGATAATGCCGTGAATTTTGGGGAGGATGTCATCCTAATTTTCACGGACGGTTCAAAATCAAAGGAAAGAGCGGGCTGTGGAACCTTTTCGGATGAGTTGAATCTGAGTTTATCAATCAGGCTACCAGACCATTGTAGCATAGTTCAGGCCGAAATAGCGGACATTAGAATAGCCGTAGAGAAAATTCAGTATCTTGGGATATTGGACGGAAATATTCATATTCTTACTGATAGTAAAGCGGCTATCGGATCCCTAGAGAACATGTACACCACTTCGAGAAATGTTCGTGAATGCCGGTCGTCTCTTGAGGAGATAGCGAGACATTCGACAGTTACCCTAACATGGGTTCCAGGACATGGGGACATATATGGAAACCAAATGGCCGATACGTTGGCAAAGGCCGCCATAACCGTGAACTCGGGCGAAGTTTACGGTATCATTGGGATCCCTCTCACAAGGGGGAAACAGCTCATTGCGGGGAAACTGAACCTCATTGCTGAAGAGAGATGGGCAAGAGAACCCACCTGCACGACGACCAAACAAATTTGGCCTACAATGGATGCACAGAGGACACGATTTGTGCCTAACTTGTCCAGAGTCCATTTGAGGAACATAATAGCTGTAATAACTGGTCACTGGCCGGTTGGTAAACACGCTAAGAGGCTGAAACTACCCTACAACGATTATTGTAGAAGCTGCAATGATGAGGAAGAAGAAGAGACCACGGAACATCTTCTATGTCACTGCCCTGCTTTTGGTGACCTGAGATACGAAAAGCTTGGTCATCGGACACTTCTAGACAATACCTGTCTATCCGTAGGCGATTTGCGGAATATACATGCCTTCATCAGAGCAACAAAATGGCTTGACAGCGACGTTGGCCGAATAGAATAGGAACATTTGGTGCGAAAATCTTAAAATGGTATCACAACGGGACTCATACTAGGACCCAAGTGAGCTTTGTTCAACGTGGCTGCCGAATTAACCTAATCTAACCTTTGTTGTTATTTTTTTTTTATTTTCTTATTCTTCATATTCTTATTTGATCACTAACAACTAAGTATGTACATAATTTTGTTTATACTGTCGCAAGATAAAATGTAAATAACAAACAAACTAAAATAGAAAATAAAATTTGATATACAGCGACAAATTAGAGTAAAACAACATAAAACAAACAAAAGTATATAATAAATGTATACCAAAAAAAAAAAATCAACAAAAAAAAACAAAAACATAAATATTAAAATATATATATGTATACCCATACATATGTATGTACGTCCGATTTAAATTTATTTGTTCGAACTCTTTCGGTCAGCTTATCTCGAACGATTTGGCGCTGGCATTTCCAATATCGACAGCAGATTGCCGCACGATGAGAGCAAACAATGTACGAATTTGAATCGCTGACGCAGAAACGGTCGCATTGGTGAGCATTGAGTCCATTTTCGAGCACATTTAAATTTCGGCAAGCCTACCGAAATGCGGCGCACAGAACTCCATCCTCAGTACGCAGGGAATTGAAGGATAGCAAAGATATAAGCATACACCTTGGCGTTGATGAACTGTGTATAGTCTGATTAACTATTGTACGACATTTACTTCATCTAAGATTTGATCGTCTAATAGAGGGCGTTAGCCAAGCAAGTAACTCTCCCTAAAAAATTACAAAGTCGTTTCTGAAAAAATATCAAATTGATAAGTATTGCATAGGATATCAATATATTGTATATTTTTTATCTAAATACTAGTGGGCCCGGCAATGCTTCGCTATTGCATATTATCGAATATTGCCATTTTCACCCCCTAAATGTAGAAAAATCCAAACAATGTGTAGCCTATGTTACTCGCGGGGTTATTCGGAAGATTCCCTGAAAATTTCATCAAAATCGGTCCAGCCGTTTTCGAGTCCCTACGTTACATACATACACACATCCTCTTTTATATATATAGATTATTTATCTCGCTAAATATTCCAACCAACTTTTATCCGAAATTTTCTCGATCAAAATCATCAAATCATGCGAAAGAATTTTCTATTTTTCCATACGAAAAGCCATTCCGTAGCAATTGCACACAAAATTCCATACAAAAAAGCTATTTTTGAAAAATTTAAAAAAAAAATTGAGAATAATGGGCCATTCGTTCTCCCTTGAGGAATTACTATACACTTTTCACAATAATCCGAAATTTTTCGAATTCGAAAAGTCATTTCGGAATGATTATCCGAAATTTTTTACATTTAGATCATCCAAAATTTTCAAATCTTACGATAATATGCAAAATTTTGCAAAAAAATTATTAATACATACAAAATTTCGTCGAAAAAAAAAATTTTTAAATTTTTTCGAAATTTTCCGAATTTTACAACTAAAATTTCTATTTTTCTAAACGAAAAGCCATTACGGAACAATTGCACACAAAATTTTATACAAAAATTTAATTTGCTACGCAAAATTTTTCCGAAAAAAACCAAATTTTTCGAATTTTTCCAGAATTTTCCGCGTTTTCCACCGAGAATTTTTGTATTTTGCCATTCGGAAAGGATTTTGGAATTATAATCTGAAATTTTTCGCAGTTACATCGTTCAAAACTATCAAATAATACGACAAAAACAAAATTTCCTCGAAAAATAGAATTAAAAATTTTCGAATTTTTCCGAAATTTTCCGAATTTTCCAACAAATTTTTTTATTTTTCCATTCGAAAAATAATTCGTAACACTTGCACACAAAATTCCATACAAAAAAGCAATTTTCGGTTTTTCAAATTTTCCGGCTTTTCCGGGGGATTTTCCCAAAATTTTCTTTTACATAAACCTTCTCCTGGTAATTACGAACAACTGAAAAAAAATTTCAACAAAATCGGTTCAGCCGTTCTCAATTGATGAATTACTATACATTTTTGCCACCATTTTTATATATATAAGATTATAGCGATAAAAATTAATTACGAAAACCAAATTTAAGTAATTAATTAATAATTTTTTTTTTCAGAACGAGTTCCTACCGACCTAAATTTGCTTGAATAGCTAAGGAAAATATTGCACTTCTACAGTATATGTAAAGTATATACGGTTAAGCAGTTAGCGGCTTTGCTCCTTGACTAAATCTATTATGACCATCAACTACATGATTTAAAGAATACTTCCTTGAGCTACCAAACCCTGGCGGAACGTTACAAATTTATGATGAAATTTTACAATTTTGTTTACAGTTTTGTTGTTTTGAGTGAGATGTTGTAGTTTTTGGATTTTATCTCAAGGTAAAATTTTTAGATCTGATTAAGAGCCGAAGAGAGACAAGCAAAATTTCGAATAGTTCACGAGATATAGACTTACGAATCAGTACATGTTTTTCGAAAAAAAAAAACCTTAGCTAATAATTCAAAACCCAGCCAGGGGTTTTCTTCTACCATCATAAGCCTTCTGGTTCTGGCGGTCTCAATTGGTTCAAGATTTTAGTGCTGTACTGTGTAATCTATATATATATATAAATGAAATGGTCCACGTATGTAAACCCATCACTTGAGAACGGCTGGAGGGATTAGGCAGATTTTTATTTATTTGATTCGAAATTTTCCGTGGATTGTTTGTGTTGAAAAAAATCAAATCCAGGTGGCGCTAGGGTGGATTTATATCGAAAATTTGATGCATGTACCAATTCAACTGAAATTTAGAATGGATATTCGTTTTATCATGGGAAAACATTTTATGTACAAATTGACCCGGTAGGTGGCGCTGGGGTCGGTTTACAATCAAAATTTTAACGAATGGGCCAATTTAACTGAAATTCAGAGTCTATGTTTGATTCATCAACAGAAAAAATTGTATGTACAAATGGACCCGGTAGATGGCGCTAGGGTGGATTTATATCGAAAATTTGAATGCATGTACCAATTTAACTGAAATTTAGTATTTATGTTTATGGAACCTTGAGAAATTTTTTTTTTTATAAATTGACCCGGTAGGTGTCGCTAGGTTGGAATTATTATAAAAATTTTAACGAATTAAACAATTTGACTGAAATTATGAATGTGTATTTGTTTTATTACGAGAATTTTTTGTATATATGAACCCGCAGTTGATTTAACTGGGGTTGAATTATGCATAAGAACATTTTGAATGTATGTTTGGAACCAGTTGCCGGTGTTTGGCTTATGAGACACTTAATTTTTGGAATGTTATTTAGTCACTTTTTTTAACATCATAGTTATTCAGAAGTCTATATATATGAAAATGATGTACATTTTGATGTCACCACTAATTGTGAAAACGGTTGACCCCATTTTTCCCAAAATTTCAGTGAAAGTTGGGGATTGGCTGTAGATGGTCACCCAGACCGCAAAAAGGCTTAAAGAAGAATGACTAACTTTTATAATGGCGCACTTCCTACAGAATTAGAGAGCTTCACAAAGTGGTTTTTCCCATTTCGAAATTCCATAATGAAAATAGGAATAACTGTTGATATCATTCCCTTTGCACCCCATGAATGAGGTATGGGATAGCTTCTCGCGTTGTTGTGAATTAACACGCTTTCTATTTTTAGATTCACAACTAACGGCACCTACTTTTTTTTATCGACGAATGCGAACGTCACTGTTTGAGAAGCTCTTACTAGACACGACGATTGAATCGACGCTTAATACTGCGAAGTTGCTGTCACCAACATTCGAGGGGAGCCGACAATGAAAGAAAATTGTATTTCTTTTTTTTTTAAGATGGCTGGAGCCAGGTTTGAACCTGCGATCTCCCGCATGGTAGTCGCGTGTTCTAACCACTATGCCACGGCCGGTCCCAAGTTAAGTTGATATCACCCAGACCATGCGGTTAATGGGGTTGCTGAGCCTAATGAAGGCATTTTGGAAATTCGTACTCCTTAGGATAAAAAGGGGCAAAGTATTATCATTACTCCAACGGAGAATGTTATATGTCAGTCAATCGGCTTAAAAATTTTATTTTAGAATATATGCCTAACAATAAGTAACTTTCCATCATATCATGGACGAAACTGCTGATCCATTTTAGCTTTTCTTACATTAATATATAATAATCTTTTAAATATATGAAGTACAGAATTTGTCCTGGAAAAACTCGCACTTTAAATTGAAATATTTCAGAGGCCAATGTAATAAACTAATCGGAATTAGATTTCAACTGCACTCAACATTTTTTACAATAATTTGGAGGCAGGACGAAGTCTGCCGGGCCAGATAGTTTATGATAAAATTTGCTTCCTGTTAAATATACCAGTGTTTGTACCCGTGTAGGCATTTGGACACACTCGTTTTCTCCTAACCTACACGCCAGACTGTCGGCAAAGTGTATATACCTTACATCTACACTCCACTAATTCCATTCAACAAGTTCTGGGACAATTTGGGTTAATTAGATAATTTTTCTTTAATTTCAGTTGGACCCTTTCGGTCCCTCCATAAAACAATGATAAATCTGTACAACACAACAAAAATTACAAGGATCGACCAATAAATTTTGATAGAGGAGAAAAAAAAGAAGATACGAGTATCGGCGTTTTTTAAGTTTACATCTGGGTTTCAGTTTAGGGGGAGCAAAGTTTCCTCCAAAGGAAAATTTTGTATTGTAAATCGGCGTAGAATTTACATTTAAAGTATAAAGTATGTTCAGCAAAGTTATATAAAATGTTACGGAGAATGTGTTTTCTCTTTAACTTCTCTTTTTGTCCTTTTTTTTTAAATAAAGAGAAAAAAACACCCTTAAAACTGTTCCGCCAAAATATTTACCGTGAAATTTTACTAGAAGTCCCTGAATACACCAAAACGGAAAATTCAACCAGAAAGACAAAAATGACACCCAACAAAAGAGAGCTTAGGGTTAATTTTGCATTTTAAAGTACCCCAAAAATGTAAGTTACTTTAAAAACGGTACAAAAATTTAAGTCAGGTAGACTGACTGATAAATACCATCACCCAAGATAAGATATTGTTGAAGGCTTGAGTTATTTAAATTAACCGATTTTTAGTCAAAATTCCTTACTTATTGGTAATTATATTCAGTCAGTTATTTATATGGAAGGTTCCTAGAAGGGGTTCGTCAAAAAGTTAGGATTTTTGAGGTTTTGCCTCCTATTACAATATAAATTTACTGACAAAACTGCATTATCCCCCAGTTGGCCGTTTAGAAGTTATGAGAGAAATATTTATTTTCCAAAAATAGATAATTTTGTATGGGAGGTCCCGAAAGGCGTAAACCGATGTAGCACATGTTCATTCCTGAGTCTGATGTTCGGAGCGAACATAAGCGAACATCATACGAAAAATTTGAATGAATTCAATCTACTTACAAAAAAGATATATATGTAAGATTATGGGGGTAAGTTCGGTCATTTGTATGGGAGGTACCAGAAGGTGTGTGTCAAATAGTTAGGCTCTCTGAGGTTTCGCCTCCTATCACAACATTAATTTATCGACTAATTTTCATAACCCCCCAAGTGTCCGTTGGGAAGTTATGGGAGAAATATTAATTTTCCAAAAATAGGTAATTTTGTATGGGAGGTACCAAAAGGCGTCAACCGATATAGTCCATATTCATACCTGAGTCTAATTTTTAAAAGCGAACATCATACGCAAAATTTGAGTGATCTTAGTGTACTTAAAAAAAGATATATATGTAAAACTATAAGGGTCATTTCGGTCATTTGTATGGGAGGTACCAGAAGGGGCGTGACAAAGGTTTCGGTTTTCTTAGCGTTTGTCAACTATTGTAAGGTAATTAATCTGACTTAATTTAGATATCCTCCGATGGTCTGTTTGACGGCTGTGGAAGAAATATTAATTATCCAAAAATAGGTAATTTTGTATGGGAGGTACCAGAAGGGGTGTGTCTATTCTGTCCATTTACGATCCCATAAGTTCGTTTTGAAAAATATTTATACTGGTAAATTTTCATACCAATCCGTTAAGCTTTAATCGAGTTATCCTGCTGCCCAGCCATCCAGCCAGACAGGCGGACATAGCTCATTCTTCTTAAAATGTTCTGAAACGAATTTGGTCTTAAGATACTTGGGGTCTAACTCGTCTCCTTTAATGCGTTACACTTTTTTTCGTATCAAATGATATATACCCTCATCCCTAAGGGTGATGGTAGAAAAAAGATTTGTATGTAAAACTATAGGGTCAATTCGGTCATTTGTATGGGAGGTATCAGAAAGGGCGTGGCAAATGTTTCGGTTTGGTTTTCTTAGGGTATGTCTACTATTGAAAGATAAATAAACTGGCCAAATTCAAATATCCTCCATTCATCTGTTTGGCTGTTATGAAAGAAATATTAATGACTCAAAAATAGGTAATTGTGTAGGGGAGGTAAATAATATAATTACAGGCAAATTTTCATACCGATCCGTTAATGTTTACTCGAGTTATCCTGCTCACCAGCCAGCCAGACAAACAGATGGACATAGCTCAATCGTCTTAAAAAGTCCTAAAACTAATATAGAAATATAATAGAAAATTTTACGTTTTACAGAGGGTGAAGCTATATGTAAGTTGTTGTGGCCCGACTGGTTTCCTAATTTTTTGAAATTGTTTTCCAATTTTTTTGGAATGGATTCGTCTTGAAAATATTTTTCATTTGAGTACCTGCACATGGTGGATCATCATAGAACCCAATGGGCCCCTTTTTCTGGCCCCGGGCACCGTGGGCCTTAGCGCGAACTTTGACTTTGGTTTTCGTGTTTTATTGCGTATTTGGGGACAGTGGCATTTTTTGGGCTCCCGCCCCATATTCTGCTCCTTTGCCCTTAAGTTCATTTAAGATTTGCTGTGTTTCAAATTGTGCTAAGGAAAAGGAACTTAAAATAACGATGTTTTCACGCTCAGCATTAAAAAGCGTCAAAACCTCATACGTCGACATAAGCAAATTTTTCAAGCTACATATGAATAAACTGCATTAAAAGTGAATTTGGAAAAACAGCAAAAGTGCTTAAGTTTTATTTTTGACTATAGCTAAATAATATCTCAATTACAAAGTACAACAATTTGTTACCTTTTAGCAATGATTCGATGGACGACTTCCACTTTTACTAGAATCACCATTAAAACTTAATTTCCCTTTTCACCCCATGAATGAATGAATTAACACGCTTTATATTTTTAGATTCACAACTAACGGCACCTACTTGTTTATCGAAGAATGCGAACGTCACTGTTTGAGAAGCTCTTACTAGACACGCCGATTGACTCGACACTTAATACTGTGAAGTTGCTGTCAACAACATTCGAGGGGAGCCGACAATGAAAAAAACAATTTTTTTTTTAAGTTGACTGGAGCCGGGTTTGAACCTGCGATCTCCCGCATGGTAGTCGCGTGTTTTAACCACTATGCCACGGCCGGCCCATAAGTTTTTAAAAATAAGGTTTAAACTTAGAGAGTGCTCTCCTGCAAAATCAGACTACACCACACCACAGACTTTTACATGCATATTTTCAATCACATGTACACATAATCCAGCAAATTGGGCAATTTCGTTATTTTAGATATATAGTTAGAGCTTAATAACACCTATTAAATTAGAACAAAGTACTCAGATAAAATGTTTTTATCTTTTTTATTCTGTTTTAATATATTTTTTATTCTGTTTCTTTCCAATATTGTAAACCTTTGACCTTTCTGGCTTAACGATAGCTATGCTAATAAAGTAATAATTTCCTATTAGCGGCCGAGGCCCGAAAGCCACTGATTACAGTTTTTTTTTTAAATTTTATAACACCGTTCCCTGGATAATTAATTAACCCGCTGATTTCAATGTTGTGTATCCGAGGCTATACAAATAATATTTCACCAATCATTTGTTGTTAGTAATTTCTTATTAGAATTTAAACCACGTTATGTAATTAGTGCTTCATTTCCTTACTCAGTTATTTGCGAACAAAGCATTCATTCAAACGAAATTTCTTGCATTCAGTGTCCTATTCCCCAGTAAATTTAATCTTCAGTGCTATTGAGACTGAAAGGCAATTGAATGCGAAAAGGAAACAAAACCTAATTAGAAAACAAAACTTTCCTGATTAAAAGGAAGTTGCGATAAGCAATCAAAGGATATTTACGTCTACAAGTAGGATATTATTTGCAAACAAATGAGACGCTGGCAATGTTGAAATTTGTACGAATAAGGTTTTCTACAATTTTGGCTAAAACAGATTTAACAAATTTTAATGACTCAAACGGAATTAAAGGCAATTTAATTTGTTTTGGCCTTATGCTATGTTGCTTGATATCGTACATATAAATATATTTAAAATCAAAGATAAAATTTATGAAGTTTTTAATCGTTGTTGAGGTTTACATTTTGCACATAGCAGACATGACAAGGAGGAGGTTACAATTAAGTTCAACCTTAAATGATAAGAAGTTAAGTGTAACTTATCTGAACAATTGATGGTGAAAAATGTTAATCCTTTTTTTAATATTATAAATGTGAATGTCTGTCTGTTTGTTTGTTTGTATGTTTGTTGCTCAATCACGCCTAAACGGCTGAACCGATTTCAATGAAATTTGGAAGATAGTTAGTGTACTATATGGAAATTGCCGTAGGCTATACATTTTTTAAATTTGTGATCTTATGGGCGGAGTGGGCATGGTAAAACTTTTTTTTGAGCTAAGGTGATACAATTTGGCACCCAGATAGTACACGACAGAACGAATATGGAAATGTAGACGAAATTTAAATTTTGTATCAGCGGGCCAAGTAGGCGTGGCAAAATTGTATTTTAGCCCTAGAGAGATAAAATTTGACACCCAGATAGCACTCGGCAACACTATTATTAATGTGCAGACAAGGACAATGTTAGAAGAGTTTTTTTCTTAAATTCATTATATTTATACCATCACCCTTAGGGATGAGGGTATATATCATTTGATACGACCCAAAAGTGTAACACACATAGAAGGAGTGACTTTAGACCCTAGGTTTCTTTGAACCAAATTCGATTCATGACTTTTTAAGTCGTTTAAGCCATGTCCGTCTGTCTGTCTGTCTGGTGGCTGTCCGGCTGGTTCGCACGATAACTTTCGAAAGACGCAACCAAATGTTTTGAAATTTTGCTCGAGTTATTATTTTCTCAAAACTACTTACGGTATTGCAAATGGGCTACATGGCCCCGCCCCTTCTGGTACCTCCCATACAAATACATTATTCCGCCCACTTTAGAAATCGAGTAATAATATCAATACACCCTACGGGATCGTCCCCAAATTCTGTATTTAGTAAAGCTATAACAGGATAAAGTTTTGGAAAAAATTTTGAAAGCCTAGCCACGCCCCTTCTGGTACCTCCCATACAAACCTACCTTTCCGCCCACTATGGAGATGGAGAAATAATATCAATAAATTAAACGTGATCGTACCCAAATTCTATTTTGAGTAAAGCTATAACAAGATAAAGTTTTGGAGAAAAAAATTGGAAGTCTAGCAACGCCCCTTCTGGTACCTCCCATACAAATGTACCATTCCGCCCACTTTAGAGATGGAGTAATAATATCAACACATCCAACGCTATCGTGCCCAAACTCTGTATTTAGTAAAGCTATAACAGGATAAAGTTTTGGAGGAAAAACCTAGAAGTCTAGACACGCCCCTTCTAGTACCTCCCATACAAATTTACCACTCCACCCACTTTAGAAATCGAGTAATAATATCAATATAATATGAATTTTTTTTATTTTACTGAGGGTGATGGTATATGTAAGTAGGGTCGCACGACTGAAACTTTCTTACTGGTTTTAAGTACTTTTAAAGACTCATGTTTAAAAAAAGAGCTGTTGCGCAAATCGGGCTGTTGCAATAATCGGTAGTTGCGAAAATCGCGCTCGTTATGTAATTGTTTAGTGTTGAGAATTTGTTTATAATCTAATGAAAAAGAACATGATATGAGCAAGGCCAGTCATATTTCAGTCTCACAAACGACATCAGCGAGATAGTACTTGGTACTATAGATAAGAATTTGCAGACGGATGTTTTAATATCGGTTAGTGTGACGTGGTTTGCTTGATCAGGTTAAGGAGTAACTTGGGGTAACGAATTGTTTACAGAGCGTACGACGCTTAGCCTTTTAAGTAGGCGTGCCAAACATATTATAAGTATTCGTCAAATAAGCAATAGCGAAGCATTGCCGGGTCCACTAGTGTTTTAATAAAGTTGAAATTTGGTCAAACAAATATGCGTACTAAATTTCAGTTAAATTGGTTTATCCATTAAAATTTTTGATATAAATCTACAACAGCATATTGTCAAATGTACATATAAAATTTCATAAAAATCGGTAGACACTTTATGGAGTATTGCTAACAAACACAAGGAACATGAGATTTTTAAATATGAGATTCTTTATTGTGGTTTTCATGCCCACGCTCGTACATTTCGATTGTATTCAGCTTTGAGATGTCGAGGATCCAGCTAGTAATGTGATGTATAATATTTTATAAGTATCAAATGGATATTTCCATGTTTTTCAAGGATTTACAAATTCAGATGAAATATTTGAGATGAAACTTGCCAAAGAATAAATTTAATAAGTGCCCGATTATCCTCTTCATGAGAAATTTTTAACCAGTTTATTTAATTAAAGTTCATCTACATGTAATAATATAGTTCAAAGATTTTCCAGACCTTTAGCGCACTGTACGGACATCTTATATATAAAAACCAGTACAGAAATTTCAGTCAGTTGGTATTTATCAGTCAGAAATACCATCACCCAATATAAGATATTGTTTAAGTCTTGAGTTATTGAAATTAACCGATTTGTAATTAAAACCAGTTAGAAAGTTTCAGCCGGGCAACCCAACTTACATTTACCCTTACCCTCAGTAAAACAAATAATTATACCATCACCCGTAGGGATGAAGGTATATATCATTTGATACGACCCAAAAGTGTAACACATAGAAGGAGTCACTTTAGACCCTAGGTTTCTTTGAACCAAATTCGATTCATGACTTTTTAAGTCGTTTGAGCCATGTCCGTCTGTCTGTCTGTCTGTCTGTCTGTCTGTCTGTCTGTCTGTCTGTCGGGTGGCTGTCCGGCTGGTTCGCACGATAACTTTCGAAACACGCAACCAAATGTTTTGAAATTTTGCACGAGTTATTATTTTCTCAAAACTACTTACGGTATTGCAAATGGGCTACATGGCCCCGCCCCTTCTGGTACCTCCCATACAAATACATCATTCCGCCCACTTTAGAAATCGAGTAATAATATCAATACACCCTACGGGATCGTCCCCAAATTCTGTATTTAGTAAAGCTATAACAGGATAAAGTTTTGGAAAAAATTTTGAAAGCCTAGCCACGCCCCTTCTGGTACCTCCCATACAAATACATCATTCCGCCCACTTTAGAAATCGAGTAATAATATCAATACACCCTACGGGATCGTCCCCAAATTCTGTATTTAGTAAAGCTATAACAGGATAAAGTTTTGGAAAAAATTTTGAAAGCCTAGCCACGCCCCTTCTGGTACCTCCCATACAAATCTACCTTTCCGCCCACTATAGAGATGGAGAAATAATATCAATAAATTAAACGTGATCGTATCCAAATTCTATTTTGAGTAAAGCTATAACAAGATAAAGTTTTAGAGAAAAAAATTGGAAGTCTATTCACGCCCCATCTGGTACCTCCCATACACATCTGGTACCGCCCACTTTAGAAATCGATTAATATTATTAAAAGACCTAACGCGATCGTGCCCAAATTCTGTATTTGGTAAAGTTTAAGCAGGATAAAGTTTTGGAGAAAACATCTGGAAGTCTAGACACGCCCCTTCTGGTACCTCCCATACAAATGTACCACTCCGCCCACTTTAGAAATAGGGTAATAATATCAATACACTCGACACGATCGTGCCCAAATTCTGTATTTTGTTATATTATAACAGGACAAAGTTCTGGAAAAAAAATTGGAAGTCTAGACACGCCCCTTATGGTACCTCCCATACAAATGTACCTTTCCGCCCACTTTTGGGATGTAGTAATAATATCAGTACACCCAACGCAATCGTGCGCAAATTCTGTATTTAGTAAAGCTATAACAGGATAAAGTTATGGAGAATAAATCTGGAGCCTAAACACACCCCTTCACGTACCTCCCATATAAATGTACCACTCCGCCTAATTTCGTAATCGAGTAACATAACAAAATACAGAATTTGGGCACGATCGTGTCGAGTGTATTGATATTATTACCTTATTTCTAAAGTGGGCGGAGCGGTACATTTGTATGGGAGGTACCAGAAGGGGCGTGTCTAGACTTCCAGATTTTTTCTCCAAAACTTTATCCTGCTTAAACTTTACCAAATACAGAATTTGGGCTCGATCGCGTTAGGTCTTTTAATAATATTAATCGATTTCTAAAGTGGGCGGTACCAGATGTGTATGGGAGGTACCAGATGGGGCGTGAATAGACTTCCAATTTTTTTCTCCCAAGCTTTATCCTGTTATAGCTTTACTAAAAATAGAATTTGGGTACGATCACGTTTAATTTATTTATATTATTTCTCCATCTCTATAGTGGGCGGAAAGGTAGATTTGTATGGGAGGTACCAGAAGGGGCGGGGCCATGTAGCCCATTTGCAATACCGTAAGTAGTTTTGAGAAAATAATAACTGGTGCAAAATTTCAAAACATTTGGTTGCGTCTTTCGAAAGTTATCGTGCGAACCAGCCGGACAGCCACCCGACAGACAGACAGACAGACAGACAGACAGACAGACAGACAGACAGACAGACAGACGGACATGGCTCAAACGACTTAAAAAGTCATGAATCGAATTTGGTTCAAAGAAACCTAAGGTCTAAAGTCATTCCTTCTATGTGTTACACTTTTGGGTCGTGTCAAATGATATATACCCTCATCCCTAAGGGTGATGGTATAATGAATTGATGTGCAGTTGTCTCGCTAAAGCTCAAAAACGGCTGGACCGATTTTCAAAATTGTTTTTTTGTTTTGTTCGCTATAGCTTCCGGATGGTTTAAAAAGTTTTATTTTTTCAAAAAGTGGGCGGCGCCACGCCCCTTTTTTCAAATATCGCTTAGACGGCTTTTCTAATAGACTGATTGATACAAAAATTTTACCATGAGGTCCTGTTGACCTCTAGATAGTTCCTGACTACATTTGGTTGTTATTGGATTAAGGGGCGTGGCACCGCCCATACAACTTGAAAATTAAAAAGCCTATATTTTATGAACTATCAGAGGTATGAAGTAGAGATTTGGTATATAGGTTGTTTGAGCAGTATTAATTACAGCCAGGATGGAAGTGGGCGGTGCCACGCCCCCTTTTCAAATATCGCTCTAACGGCTTTTCTAATGGAACGATTGATACAAAAATGTTACCATGAGGTTCTGTTGACCTGTAGATAGTCTCAGGCTATATTTGGTTGTGATTGGATAAAGGGGCGTGGCACCGCCCATTCAACTTGAAAATTAAAATGACTATATCTCATGAACTATTAGAGGTATGAAGATGAGATTTGTTACATATGTTGTTGTTGCAGTATAAATTACTGCCAGGTAGGAAAAAGGCGGTGCCTCGCCCCTTTTTCAAAAATCTCTCTGATGGCTTTTATAATAGACTAATTTATAAGATCATTTTAGAAAGTGGTACTGATGACCTGTTATTAGTCTCTGGCTGTACTTAGTTGTGATTAGATAAAGGAGCGTGGTACCGCCCATACAACTTGAAAGTAAAAAGGCTATATCTCATGAACTATCAGAGATATGAAGGTGCAATTTGTTACATATTTTATTGTTGCAGTATGAATTACAGTAAGGGTGGAAGTGGGCTGTGCTATACCTTTTTAAAATAAGTAGTTAAAACTGTCAAAATTCCACAGTATATTGCAGTTCGCCCAGAGATATGAATAGTCAGGTGGGACAATTTTTTTATTCGCAAAAATCGTAACCAAAATCGGAATCTACGATGAATCGTTAGAAAATTTCACCAATAAAATTTGTGTCTAAAATCAATTCCTAGCTCGCGCTGGGAAGCAGGAAGATTTCAGATAGAGATTTTTTTGTTTTTAAATGAGCACAAACCGAAAACTTCTGTATAAAACTGACTTGCCAACAACTAAGTGAAGTATTACAGAAGCAAATCTATTTATTGGTTAAAAAGTTATGGCCTCTGAGTTTATACATACAGAAAACAATGTCAAAAATATACCATTCTCTTTCTTGGTCTCCAAGCATCGGAATAGTAGGTAAGAATTAAAGCCGGGCTCATAAGTCTGAAGGTTTCAATAGTTGCTCATTGTTAAAAAAAAGATGTCTACCTGAAATCTTTATGCTTCTCAGCGCGAACTAGGAATTGATTTAATACATATTGTTTCTTTGTGAAATTTTCTAAGAATTCAATTGATCCACCCTAATGAACAGGCTATTTGGAACTTAATAAGTAAAAAGTGCCGAGGCTCTGCCCACGCACTTCAATATTTAACTTTTTAACTGTATCAAATAATGGTCCGTACACCAGGCAATTTAGGACACATGGTAGCTGCGCAGACTAAAACAGTGATTTGTTTTTAATTTACTTTACAGATATGTATTTTTTAATTACTTTTCAGGAGAGCGAATCGGTTATAAATCCTATAGATAAAATGCGCGTTCTGTTCGCCAAACTTATCTGAGCAGCTAATAGAAGCCATCGACGCTGTAGACGTAAGTGTGACAGGGGACTCGAATTTATCGAACCGACGCCGTTCTCAGCAACTCGATCTCTGCAAATGCTGAGGAAAGATCTTGGCCTATATTCATATATCCAACTGGTAGAAGAACTAAAACCAGTGGACGATCAATTGATTTTTTTTATTTATCATATCATTGCACATTATTTGAAGGAGAAATGATTCCAACACGACGGCGTAAAATGCCATACAGCGCGTGAGATCATCACTTTGTAAAGCCAAACGTTGGTGACCGAATTATCATATAGAATGGTAATACGAGTTCAATACAAAGATAGTATTCGGAAATATTCTTGATCCATGTGAGAAGAAGACATGGCAAAGGAGGTTTTTACGGCGAAAGGCATGAAGCTTCGAACGAAATTTTCATTGGCGATCAATAGGAGGAGAATTCATAACAAAAGTGATTTTTACGCCCAAAGACATAGTTATTATACAGACGGTTC
Source organism: Muscina levida (assembly GCA_964034835.1). Classification (NCBI taxonomy): domain Eukaryota; kingdom Metazoa; phylum Arthropoda; class Insecta; order Diptera; family Muscidae; genus Muscina; species Muscina levida. Next base: position 59,000,791 of record OZ035880.1, on the reverse strand, counting down.
CCACTACCACAGATAAATATAAAAATTGAATTTTGATCTTTAAAGGAATTTCTGTTTCCGATTTGTGAAAGAAGTGTTTTTTCTCCCTACATACAGACAAAACTTAATCTACATGCCGAAACTATAGATATGACTTTGATGAAGAACTTTTTACTATCGTCATAGAGCCTATCATATTTAGAATTTAAAACAATAAAACTTAATTAGTTAACTGCCATGTTAAGGATATACTCAAAATATTATTGTCGAGCATAAGTATCGTTTTAAAGTACTTTGTAGACCTAAATGTGAAATATATTACAAGTTAATATGCAATAGCGAAGCATTGCCGGGCCCACTAGTTTTATATATTTCTTATATTTACGCAGACATTATTTTAACTCTCCTAGCAGTGTCAATGCATATACATTAATAAATACATACATAGTTGTGCATACCTACACTCTGTAAAGTTGAGATTCTGTGTTACACATTCATTGCGGCAAAGAGAGTAAATTCTTTGTAAACATATGACTATTGTTCCTAAAAGTAAAAAGTCCTCTTATTTTTCTAGTTTTACCACAATGTAATATGTTAGGTAAAGCCATACATATAGCAAATGAAACCGATTTCAAAGAAATCCTCTGGTTTGTGGAAACAAGACACAAAAGTGCAAAAAGGTCACAGGTTGTGAAGCCATAGCAAAAAATAAGCATACATAGTTATTAGGGTGAACTGAGAATTATAATTGGTGACTAATATACAAAGACCAGTACAGAAATTTCAGTCAAGTAAACTGACTGATAAATACGGTGACGTGCAATAAAGCAATACGTAATAAAGCTATATGTGCTTATTTCTCATTCGATTTGGAAATAACTACGCATACACCGTAGTTGGTCTGATACTCTCACTCTCCATGTAGTGCGTGACGAATGCGGTGGTTTGGGTAGAAAGTCGTTCTTTGTTGGCGTCCGCCCACCCCCACTTCATAACTTCAGCACGCTTTTTCATTACTTTTAGTCGCATTTTTCATTACTTACTTACTTACTTAATTTTCCTTTGCACCCCATGAATGAGGTATGGGATAGCTTCTCGCGTTGTTGTGAATTAACACGCTTTCTATTTTTAGATTCACAACTAACGGCACCTACTTGTTTATCGACGAATGCGAACGTCACTGTTTGAGAAGCTCTTACTAGACACGACGATTGAATCGACGCTTAATACTGCGAAGTTGCTGTCAACAACATTCGAGGGGAGCCGACAATGAAAGAAAATTTTATTTATTTTTTATACCATCACCCTTAGGGATGAGGGTATATATCATTTGATACGACCCAAAAGTGTAACACATAGAAGAAGTGACTTTAGACCCTAGGTTTCTTTGAACCAAATTCGATTCATGACTTTTTAAGTCGTTTGAGCCATGTCCGTCTGTCTGTCTGTCAGTCTGTCTGTCTGTCTGGTGGCTGTCCGGCTGGTTCGCACGATAACTTTCGAAAGACGCAACCAAATGTTTTGAAATTTTGCACGAGTTATTATTTTTTCAAAGCTACTTACGGTATTGCAAATGGGTAACATGGCCCCGCCCCTTCTGGAACCTACCATACAAATACATCATTCCGCCCACTTTAGAAATCGAGTCATACTATCAATACACACTACGGGATCATCCCCAAATTCTGTATTTAATAAAGCTATAACAGGATAAAGTTTTGGAAAAAATTTTGAAAGCCTAGCCACGCCCCTTCTGGTACCTCCCATACAAATCTACCTTTCCGCCCACTATAGAGATGGAGAAATAATATCAATAAATTAAACGTGATCGTACCCAAAATCTATTTTTAGTAAAGCTATAACAGGATAAAGTTTTGGAGAAAAAATTTGGAAGTCTATTCACGCCCCATCTGGTACTCCCATACACATCTGGTACCGCCCACTTTAGAAATCGATTAATATTATTATTAAAACTACCGCGATCGTGCCCAAATTCTGTATTTAGTTAAGTTATAACAGGATAAAGTTTTGGAGAAAAGATCTGGATGTCTAGACACTCCCCTTCTGGTACCTCCCATACAAATGTACCACGCCGCCCACTTTAGAGATGGAGTAATAATATCAATATTCTCGACACGATCGTGCCCCAATTCTGTATTTTATTAAGTTATAACAGGATAAAGTTTTTGAGAAAAATTGAAAGTCTAGCGGCGCCCCTTATGGGACCTCCCATACAAATGTACCTTTCCGCCCACTTCAGAGATGGAGTAATACATCAATACATCCAACGCTATCGTGCCCAAGCTCTGTATTTAGTAAAGCTATAACAGGATAAAGTTTTGGAGGATAAACCTTGAAGTCTAGACACGCCCCTTCTAGTACCTCCCATACAAATTTACCACTCCACCCACTTTAGAAATCGAGTAATAATATCAATATAATATCAATTTTTTTTATTTAACTGAGGGTGATGGTATATGTAAGTCGGGTCGCCCGACTGAAACTTTCTTACTTGTTTTCTTTTAAGATGACTGGAGCCAGGTTTGAACCTGCGATCTCCCGCATGGTAGTCGCGTGTTCTAACCACTATGCCACGGCCGGTCCCATTTTTCATTATTATGGCATTATTTCCACTTTAATCGGAAATTTAATATAGAGTTATTGCACAACCATGCTGGTAATAAATTATAGGTCATGGAGTACAACAGTTTTATTGTAACTGCTACAAAATAAACCCAGGTCAATATCATTTGATGAATGGAAAAGTGAAACTGTTGCTTATGTCGGTAAACGTTATATGAACAGATTAATAGAATTGTAATCCTTAATTTTTATACCATCACCCTTATGGATGAGGGTATATATCATTTGATACGAAAACCAGTACAGAAATTTCAGTCAGGTAAACTGACTGATAAATACCATCACCCAAGATAAGATATTGTTTCAGTTTTGAGTAATTAAAATTAATAGATTTGTAACAGGCCTATGCCTCAGGTTGTACCTTTTCATAAAAGAACAATAGGCGCTGTGTTTAAAATAATACTTTTATTACTTAATTTCCTTATTCTAGGAGAAAAGTGGTCGTCCGGAACTTATTACTAAGACTAGTCAAACCACTTTAATCTTTGAAGGCTAGATGTTAAGTGATCTTTTCTTTACAAGTTGCTCTGCTTTTATACAGTTTCTGTTCACAGGGTTGGACATGTCCTGTGTGTTATTTCTCATAAGAACAGAGTTGCATTTAATAGTAATTACTAAGAATGACGGTTATTTTAAATAACCAGAGTTGTATTGTAAACAACGTCTTAAAATAAATACAGGGTTACATTTAAATGAATTCAAAGTAAAATGTAACCGAAAATAAAAGTAAATAACTAAAACAATAAGATAAAACGTAATTCAAATAATAATATATACATATGGTCTGCATCAGTCTCCCCCTCTGATGCTGAAAACGTCCCGATGAAGCATCAGAATAATTTCCATGGTGGGTCATCCTCTTCATCTTTCCTATTGGGTGACAATCGACACCCTCCCCCTGGATCTGAACTGCCTCGGGAGCATATCCGCTGTCGGTGACCATCTCTTACATGAGTATGTATACGATGAGCAGCAATGGATGTACTACCTACTGGGTTGGTATAAATGTCATCATTGCGCACCAATAGTTTTCTTCTCTTCTGGGTTTCGCATAAAGTCACGCCATCGGTATCTTGAATCATCCGCACATCAATGGAATACAACGGCATAAAAACTGAGTCTAAGTATTCATCTTGCTCCTTGCGTCGTGTCTTCATAGGTGGTGCGAATAATCTTGAAGAGTTGCCTGGAGTTAGTTGATTCGCAGGAATGGCGCTACGAAATATATCTTGTATCGAATGCGGCGAATAATCGTTATCAGTCTTCTTCGCTGGCGGTGGTCTCTTCAAATTAGCATTCAAGTATGGCGAAGGGAATAACACTGGATCTGGTTGCAGTGGTACGTTTCTCTCTTCTAGTGTTCGTTTGTGTAAACGTCCATTCGGTGGAGTATATGGTAGCGGTGAGATTACGTTCTTACCTTCCACAAACTTTATAAAATGCGATACTTCCTCAAAGGCTTTTGTTGTTGGAGATTCTTCGTGAGCCTTTAAATCCAGCGAGTAGATTTGCATTTCCAAAGGATTTGTAAACGCAAATTTTGTCCTTGGGTCATCCTCAAAGTGCCAATATCGCTGCGACATGTTCAAGACCACGCCAGACTGCTCCAAAAAATCGGCTCCAAGCAAAGTGCGATTCTTTGTGGCATTTGGAAGACAAACAAGTCGGATTTTCCTCACTTTCCTTCCAAAGGTGACATCACAAATCGTTGACTTCACAACACATGTCGTCACAGAACCGTCAGCTAAGCAAACATCAGCATGCACATCTTGGAATACGCAACCATTTTCCTCCAGAATTCTCCTGAGATTCAAGCTGGCAACGCTAATCTTTGCACCACTGTCAAATATAGCTTCACCCATCAAACCGAAAAACTCAACGTGCGTTGTTGGTAGTGTATGACCAATTATTCCCGATGAAATAGAATTGAATGCCAAATGTTGTGGACTGTCCTTGTTGTTGTTGCTGCAAGTGATACAGCTTGATCGATACACACCAGGAGCCCCACACCCGTAGCATGCAATTGTTGGTTTTCTGATGGTGTTGTTTTGCAGTGTGCTTAATGGTGGTTGATTGATCACCTGTTGTTGTTGTCTCTGCTGTGGCTGCTGTTGCAATTGTTGTTGTTGTTGTCGCAACTCATCCTTCTTTTCTCTCTTCAAACATGAATCGATGCTATGACCAAACGAACGACAAAATGAGCAGCGGCTAGATTTTGCTTCGCTCTTTTGCTCTTCGGTCGTTGATACTGGTGGTCGGATTTCCGATAGCAATAATTCGGCTTCTCTGCATGCGGAAAGTAACTGCTCAAATGTTTTCACACTCCCTCGTTGCACGCGTTCTCTTATTTGTGAGGTAAGAAGTCCAAATATCAAATTCAATTGAACTTCCTCAGTAAGAGACACTTTGAGTTGTGAAAACAATAGCCTCTTTTTGCAAATGAAGCTATCTGTGGGCTCTTTCTTCTGCTGCTTGTTTTCATAGATGCTTGAAAAAATTCGCCAATCAGGAACAGATGGAGAGAACGTGTTCTTGATGAGAGTTTTAGCTACTTCAAACGTGCTGACGTTCTCTTTTACGCCAATCCACCAATTAGCAGCGTAATCCTCAAAAAGTAACTGTAATCCCTTCACTGCGTTAGCGTCGGAGATGTTTTCAATCTCTTTATACACCGTAATAGCTGACAAAAACTCTTCTACCACAGCGGGGTCTCGTTGTCCCTTAAACCGCGCGGTGCAATGCGAAAACGAACCTATCCGTTGGTTGTTGCCATGCATTGTCCGGATGAGCTGTTGGAACTGAGCGTCTGTGAACTGCGCCATTTCCTCGTCTGGGTAGTGGAATTTGTCGCTGTCGGCTGCAAATTTATCTTCTTCTTCAATATGGTAGTGGTCCGTGGCCACTAAGTTGGGCGTCAATGTAACAGGCCTATGCCTCAGGTTGTACCTTTTCATAAAAGAACAATAGGCGCTGTGTTTAAAATAATACTTTTATTACTTAATTTCCTTATTCTAGGAGAAAAGTGGTCGTCCGGAACTTATTACTAAGACTAGTCAAACCACTTTAATCTTTGAATGCTAGATGTTAAGTGATCTTTTCTTTACAAGTTGCTCTGCTTTTATACAGTTTCTGTTCACAGGGTTGGACATGTCCTGTGTGTTATTTCTCATAAGAACAGAGTTGCATTTAATAGTAATTACTAAGAATGACGGTTATTTTAAATAACCAGAGTTGTATTGTAAACAACGTCTTAAAATAAATACAGGGTTACATTTAAATGAATTCAAAGTAAAATGTAACCGAAAATAAAAGTAAATAACTAAAACAATAAGATAAAACGTAATTCAAATAATAATATATACATATGGTCTGCTTCAGATTTTAAATTAAAATACCTTGGCAAAACTTGTCTGAATTCAATGTATATGCAAAATAATATTAATGTAAAAGGACAATATCGACTATTTATTTGAGAGGTACAAGGGTGCGCCAAATAGTTAGGCTCTCTGCGGTTTCGCCTCCTATCGCAACATAAATTTATCGACCAATTGTCATTACCCCCCTCCCAAGTGCCTGCTTGGAAGATATGGGAGAAATATTAATTTTCCAAATATAAGTCATTTTGTATAGGAGGTACCAGAATGCGTTAACCGATATAGTCCATGTTCATTCCTGATTCAAATCTTCATAACCGTACGCCTTACGCAAAATTTTACAGAATTCAGTGTACTTTAAAACCAGTACAGAAATTTCAGTCAGTTGAACTGACTGATAAATACCATCACCCAATATAAGATATTGTTTAAGTCTTGAGTTATTGAAATTAACCGATTTGTAATTAAAACCAGTTAGAAAGTTTCAGTCGGGCAACCCAACTTACATTTACCCTTACCCTCAGTAAAACAAATAATTTTCTATTATATTGATATTATTACTCGATTTCTAAAGTGGGCGGAGTGGTACATTTGTATGGGAGGTACGAGAAGGGGTGTGGTTAGGCTTCCAGATTTATTCTCCATTACTTTATCCTTTATAGCTTTGCTAATTACAGAATTTGGGCACGATTGCCTTGGGTGTACTGATATTATTAGTAAATCCCTAAAGTGGGTGGAAAGGTACATTTGTATGGGAGGTACCATAAGGGGCGTGTCTAGACATCCAGATCTTTTCTCCAAAGCTTTATCCTGTTATAGCTTTACTAAATACTGAATTTGGGCATGATCGTGTCAAGTGTTTTGATATTCTTATTCCATCTCTTAAGTGGGCGGAGTGGTACATTTGTATGGGAGGTACCAGAAGGGGCGTGTCTAGACTTCCCGATTTTTTCTCCAAAACTTTATCCTGCTTAAACTTTACCAAATACAGAATTTGGACACGATCGCGTTAGGTCTTTTAATAATATTAATCGATTTCTAAAGTGGGTGGTACCAGATGTGTATGGGAGGTACCAGATGGGGCTTGAATAGACTTCCAATTTTTTTCTCCAAAACTTTATCCTGTTATAGCTTTACTAAAAATAGAATTTGGGTTCGATCACGTTTTATTTATTGATATTATTTCTCCATCTCTATAGTGGGCGGAAAGGTAGATTTGTATGGGAGGTACCAGAAGGGGCGTGGCTAGGCTTTCAAAATTTTTTCCAAAACTTTATCCTGTTATAGCTTTACTAAATACAGAATTTGGGAACGGTCCCGTAGGGTGTATTGATATTATTACTCGATTTCTAAAGTGGGCGGAATGATGTATTTGTATGGGAGGTACCAGAAGGGGCGGGGCCATGTAGCCCATTTGCAATACCGCAAGTAGTTTTGAGAAAATAATAACTCGTGCAAAATTTCAAAACGTGTGGTTGCGTCTTTCGAAAGTTATCGTGCGAACCAGCCGGACAGCCACCAGACAGACAGACAGACAGACGGACATGGCTCAAACGACTTAAAAAGTCATGAATCGAATTTGGTTCAAAGAAACCTAGGGTCTAAAGTCACTCCTTCTATGTGTTACACTTTTGGGTCGTACCTTCATCCCTAAGGGTGATGGTATAAAAAGATATGTATGTGAGACTATGGGGTTGGGTTCGGTCATTTGTATGGGAGGTTTCAGAAGGGGTGTATCAAATAGTTAGGTTTTCTGAGGTTTTGGATCCTATCTCATGGTAAATTAACCGACCAATTTTCATTACCCCACAAGTGTCCGTTTGGAAGTTATGGGAGAAATATTAATTTTCTAAAAATAGGTAATTTTGTATGGGAGGTACCAGAAGGCGTGAACCGATATAGTCCATATTCATACCTGAGTCTTATTTTCATAAGCGAACATCATACGCAAAATCTGAGTGAATACAGTTTACTTACAAAAAAGATATGCATGTAAAACTATAAGTGTCAATTCGGTCATTTGTATGGGAGGTACCAGAAGGGGTGTGGCAAAGGTTTCGGCTTTCTTAGGGTTTGTCTACTATTGCATGATAAATAGTCTGACCAAATTTAGATATCCTCCGATGGTCTGTTTGGCAGCTATGGTATTTATGACTGGCAGGCTGGCTGGCTGGCTGGATGGCTGGCTGGATGGCTGGTCAGCAGGATAACTCGAGTAAACCTCAACGGATCGGTATGAAAATTTACCAGTATTAATATTTTTCGAAACGAACTTATGGGATTGTAAATGGGCAGAATACCTCTGGTACCTCCCATACAAAATTACCTATTTTTGGATAATTAATATTTCTTCCATAACTGTCAAACAGACAATCGGAGGATATCTAAATTTGGTCAGATTATTTATCTTGCAATAGTAGACAAATCCTAAGAAAGCCGAAACCTTTGCCACACCCCTTCTGGTACCTCCCATACAAATGACCGAATTGACCCTTATAGTTTTACATGCATATCTTTTTTGTAAGTAAACTGAGAGCACTCAAATTTTGCGTATGAAGTGCGCTTATGAAAATTAGACTCAGGAATGAACATGGACTATATCGATTTACACCTTGCGGTACCTCCCATACAAAATTACCTATTTTTGGAACATTAATATTTCCCCATAACTTCCAAACCGGCACCTGGGGGACAATCAGATTTAGTCAGTTAATTTATCTTGTAATAGGAGGCATAACCTCAAAAAACCTAACTTTTTGACACACCCCTTTTGGTACCAACCATACAAATGACCGAATTTACCCTCATAGGATTACATACATATCTTTTTTACAACTACACTGAATTCAGTCAGAATTTGCGTACGTGGTACGCTCATGAAAATTTGACTCTTTAATGAATAGGGACTTTATCGGTTGACCCCTTCTGGTACCTTCCATACAAATTGACCTATTTTTGGAAATTGAACGTTAATTTACAAAAATCTTCTGACACTTTGAGCTGCCCCTAACGGTACCTCGTAAACAAATAAATCAAACTTTAACGGTTTTGCTACAACAACTCAAGACTTACACAATATCTTATAGTGGGTGATGGTATTTATCAGTCAGTTTATCTGACTGAAATTTCTGTACTGGTTTTCGTATCAAATGATATATACCCTCATCCCTAAGGGTGATGGTATAAAAAGTGTAACGCATTAAAGGAGACGAGTTAGAACCGAAGTATGTTATGACCAAATTCGTTTCAGGACTTTTTAAGACGATTGGGCAATGTCAGTCAGTCTGGCTTGCTGGATGGCTGGTGAGCAAGATAACTCGGGTAAACCTTAACGGATCGGTATGAAATTTTACCAGTATTAATATCTTGCAATAGTAGCCAAACCCAAGGAAAACCTAAACCCTTGCCACACACCTTCTGGTATCTCCCTCCCTCCCGAATTGACCCTCATAGTTTTACATACATATCTTTTTTGTAAGTAAACTGAATTTAAATATAGTATAGGATATGAAAGTTGCGTCCCTCGGAAAACGTGAATAACTTAACTATTTGTTAACAGATTTTTACAAACAAGTATGCGTTTAACTGGTGATAGCGTGCACTTTCTGAATAAAATAGTAAACATTAGGATGTCCTTATAAAATAGGGGCTATCAACTTCATCAAACATAAAAATAGTAAAAAAATTACAAAAGTTTGAAATTTGAGGCAAAAAACAAACAGATATGACAAGTTACCAATATAACTATATATATGGTTGGAAAGGCCGCAGTCTCTTCTTTCTAAATCCACTGATATTCATCGGTTGATATTCAACCACGTTACTGGCTTATAAGTGCGTAAAGGTTCGAAAAACCGGTATCAACGTGGACTTTCTGAGCTATTTAGGTTGCCTAGACACGTTCAGATTGGAGTGATATGTTCAGGAAAGTTGTTTATCTTTACCAGCGCTACAATTTTGTCGAAGAGTGTTAGAGAAAAATTTGGACTCCATCAAAGTAATGCTCAAAAAAGTGAAAAAAATTTTTTTTAAAAAGGGCAGGAATGACCAACCTTTTTGACATAATTTGTTAATAAAGTTAGTGCGCAAAACTCCCAGCTACATTATTGCCGAATACAGTTTAGCGCTATCACGAAGTGTGAGCTAGCTGTTGGACAAAAACTGATGTCACCTTTTTTCATGGGGCTCACTGATTTTGAGAATCTTTAGGAGCCCATAAAAAAAAATCGGTCACCAATCTCTCCAAACTTAGTATAGGGTTTAATTACCCTTCGATAGTAGAATCGAACCTATACTATCCCGTTTTTGTATTTTTTTCACTGTTGCACTGTGTAATCGGAATACTCCACCAATTTAATTGTTCACAAAGTGCATTAGGGTGTTCCTTATATGGTATTTTTTCGAATTTCGTTAAAAATATGTTGGTCATCTAGCTTTACATTACTTTTGTTTTTGCCAAAGTTACGAATATATTGTTAGAAATTTCGTATCGATAGTTAGGCATTAGGGTCTGCCGCAATGATGTTAAATTTCGAGTTTGTTTTCAAATCAGTTTATTGCCGCTGAGTATTTCTATTTTGTATACAGACTAAGTAGTAATAAGCCGTTCAATACCTATTTGCTTTTACCATATCTCTTATAGACGTCGAGATATTTGATGTAGAGGTTGTTTTGAAAATAAAAATATTAAAATCTTTAATTTGATTTCAAAGAAGATTATTATGGGCAATAATATATTTCAACTTTTTAAGGGTAATCAAGTTAAAATCGATATGTTTAAAAGTATATGTGTATATTATCACATACTGTATTCACTGAATAGAGTATGCAAAAAGTCTGGATTCCTCACGACTTATATTAAAAAAAGTGAAAAAATTAGAATTTTTATCGAAGTTTTTTTAAAATAACGAGGGAAGTCTAATTTTGTTGGGAAACACTATTATATCAGTTTCTTAAGCGGACTATTAGCTACAACTTTTCTTAAGAAGAGAAAGCGCTAGATTTAAAACTGTTGAAACTATTGGCCAAAAACTGAAGACACCATTTTTCAAGGAATCCAAAGGATTTTAAAAAGTTCAAACTCGTCGACCCCAAGTAATAGTATGAGGACTATTTAAGACGATTGAGCTATGGTGTCTGTCTGGCTGAATGGCTGGTGAGCAGAATAACTCGAGTGAACCTTAACGGATCGGTACGAAAATTTACCAGTATTAATATTATTCAAAACGAACTCATAGGCTTGAAAATGCCCCACCCCTTCTGATACCTCCCATACAAAATTGTCTATTTTTGGATAATTAATATTTCTGTCATAACTGCCAAACAGACTTTCGGAGGATATTTAAATTTGGCAGATTATTTATCATGCAATAGTAGACAAACCCTATAAAAATCGAAGCCTTTACCACACCCCTTCTGGTACCTCCAATACAAATGACCGAATTGACCCTCATAGTTTTACATACATATCTTTTTTACCATGACCCTTAGGGATGAGGGTATATATCATTTGATATGACCCAAAAGTGTAACACATAGAAGGAGTGACTTTTAGACACTAGGTTTATTTGTCTGTCTGTCTTTACGGTATTGAAAATGGGCTACATTACCACGCCCCTTCCATACAAATGTACAATTCCGCCACTTTAGAAATCGAGTAATAATATCAATATATCTAACTTGGTCATTCCCAAATTCTAGCCACGCCCCTTCTGGTACCTCACATACAAATGTACCACTCCGCCTACTTTAGAGATGGAGTTAAAATATCAATACACTCGACGCGATCGTGCCCAAATTACGTATTTTATTAAGTTATGACAGGAAAAAGTTTAGGAAAAAATATTGGAACTCTAGCCAGACCCCTTCTGGTACCTCCCATACAAATGTACTTTTCTGCCCATTTTAGAGATGGAGTAGTAATATCAATAAATCCAAGGCGATCGTACCCAAATTCTTTATTTAAGTAAAGCTATAGCAGTATACTGTTTTTGGGGAAAAAAAAACTGGAAGTCTAGCCACGTCCCGAAATCAATTAATATTATTAATAGACCTAACGCGATCGTGCTCAAATTATGCATTTTGTTAAGTTATAACAGAAGAAAGATTTGGGGAAAAAATCTTGAAGTGTAGACACGCCCCATCTGGTACCCCCCATACAAATGTACCACTCCGCCCACTTTAGAGATGGAGTTATAATCTATATATATAAAAATGGTGGCAAAAATGTATAGTAATTCATCAATTGAGAACGACTGGACCGATTTTGCTGAAATTTTTTTTCGGTTGTTCGTAATTTCCAGGAGAAGGTTTATGTAAAAGAAAATTTTGGGAAAATCCTCCGGAAAAGCCGGAAAATTGGAAAAACCGAAAATTGCTTTTTTGTATGGATTTTTGTGTGCAATGGTTACGAATGAGTTTTCGAATGGAAAAATAAAAAAATGTTATTGGAAAATTCGGAAAAATTCGAAAATTTTAATACTATTTTTCTACAAAATTTTGCTTTTTGTCGTACGATTTGATAGTTTTAAACGATGTAACTAGCGAAAAATTTCGGATAATTATTCCGAAATGACTTTCCGAATGGAAAAATAGATAAATTCTCGGTGGAAAACTCGGAAAATTCCGTAAAAATCGAAAAATTTTAATTTTTCAGCAAAATTTTGCATTTCCTCGCCTGATTTGAGGTAAATCGCAAAATTAAATTTTAGTCGGCTTTCGAATGAAAAAATAGAGTTTTAGTTGGAAAATTATGGAAAATGCTCAAAAAATTTCATTTTTTCGACAAAATTTTGCATCTTATCGTATATTTTGGTAATTTTGGGCGATGTAAATGTGAAAAAAAGAAAAAAATCTTGGGGGATAACTCAGAAAATTCCAGAAAAAAATCAAAAGATTTGGATTTTTTCGACGAAATCTTCCATTGTATTGCTTGATTTGATGATTTCAGACGACGTAAAGGTGCAAAATTCGTTGTGTTGCTGAAAAATTTCGGATTATTGTGAAATATAGTGTGAAAAATTTATAGTAATTTATCAAGTGAGAACGTTGGCCCAGTTTGCTCTATTTTTTTTCAATTGTTCGTAATTGGCAGGATTTTTTATGCCAGAAAATTTTGGGAAAATCCTCAGGAAAAGCCGGGAAAATTGAGTGCAATTGTTACGAAATGGCTTTTCGAATGCAAAAATAGAAAAGTATTAGCGAAAAACTCGGAAATTTTCGGAAAAGCGCAATAAATTAGATTTTTTATAGACGAAATTTTGCAGTTTTCGCATGATTTGAAGATTTTGATGTTGTTTTGAAAATTAACGAGATAAATAATATCTTTATATATAAAAACGGTGTGATAGTAATTCATATAGTCATTCATTAATTGAGAACGGCTGGACCGATTTTGCTGAACGACGTACACGTCGTGCTATAAATTCGACAAAATGTTACCAGAAGAAGACCAGTCGTAAATATAGACTTGAATCGCGCTGCTTTTGAATACGATTCCACAATCGCCTACAAAGATCTTCGCTGCGTTGATATCGGTTCATTGTCTGTCGTATGCCAGCATTGCAATGCACTGAAGTTACAATCGGAAACTCCCGGCTTATGCTGTGCTGGTGGCAAGGTGAACTTGCCGTTTTGACTCATCCGCCAGTGCCATTGTAACATATATCTCCTGGCAAATACACAATAATATGAAGAATGCTTTCAAATGCCGTCATTCGGAGCCGAAGTTGTTGATCAACCCGGCAACAATCCGAGTTAAAAGGTAATAGCGTCTCATTACACAGTAGAACAGTGAAAAAAAACGCACAAAAGTAGTTATGCAGTTCAGATAGTATTACTGGAGCTGAGTAAATCCCTAGCTCAGAGAAATATTTTTTTTGCACTTTTTTGAAATAGGTCGCAAAAACATTTTATTTATTTTCGTTGCTTTAACAAAAGAAACGAAGACAACAAAAGAAGATAATGAAATTAAATATTCTAAGAATATCTTAAGCAAAGTGTAAACTGAGGTAAGGTTTTGCCCAACGTTCGAGTGTTTCCGAAAAAGTTTGATTTTGTTTCAGCGTTATTATTAAAAATAATTCCTCCCATTTTGCTCGAAATTGCCTCGAAACATTCAAATTCAAGGGCATATACAGCATCGAGCTGGCGCTTTGTTATCACCACCAAACGAAGATCATAAGTTCCTTCAGATCTATTTCGTTGGTTATTCGGCAATAGAACTAGATCAACGTTGTGCCATTTTTACTTCAATAACACACGAAATGATCGAATAATTGCAAAATTTTCTGCATTGGATACAATTATAGTGTTCAATACTTGAATTTTTCAGAAAACCGGTTTCCGGTTTATTCGAAAAATAGCTTTTTTCAACAATTCGGTTTTCAAACATATGATTTAGTGACTTAGGATATTTTAACTTAACATATAAGTGCAATCTATATGATGTACTCTAAAGGCGTTTTCCGTAAAATTTTTATTTTGCACATACCTTTGTTTAGAATTAATGTATCCATTTGATCATATGCATGTTAACCACCTTTTTACCATTCCATATGAATATCGACGGCGTGCTACTCACTTCGAGGTGAGATCCCAATCTATTTTAAGATGAGATCCCAACTGTATCCTTTTTGCGATCGAACACTTTTGTTAGGAGATAACTGCATTTAAAGTTGTTCATATGAATATCGACGGCTTCACAGCTATTGCAGGGTGATAATGTGGAATCAGACGATATTGTTCTCAAGCGTCGGGAGACTTATTGGTCATATGAGTTACAAGTCATCAGGAAAAGAAACGAATAAAAAAGTTAGCTCAAATTATTTTTATGCGTTTCGATCGCAAATTGCGTTAGCTGTTGCACCATCTGCTGCCACATTGTTGAAAGGCAGTCGAACTGCACACTCCGCTTTGAAGTTGCCGATGAATCTTCTCACAGTTGACAAGCCATTGGGCACAATATCCAGAAGTTCAGCGACACCGAAATTGTTGCAAGAATACAAAATCATCATTTACGATGAATGCACGATAGCGCATCAACGAAATTTGGATGCAGTTGACTGAAAGATGAAGGATTTATGAGGTGATTCGAAACGATTTGGTGGGGCTTTGATATTTCTGTCGTAAGATTTTCGTCAAACGCTTTCCGCCATCCCAAAATCTACTGCTGCTGATGAAATTAATGTCTTTGTGGCGGAATGGCAAGGTGTTGAAATTAACTACGAACATCAAAGTCACGTTGCAAAACGACCCATCGGCTACTGCATTTTCAAAATATCTATTGGGGCTGTGTAATGGCCAAATTCCTGTTGATGTTTCAACTGGATTGATGACGTTACCGTCAAATTTTTTCAAAGGATAGGAAGTCCTTATCCCTCGAATTTCTATTATTGCAACCGATTTTCCCTCCAATTCTAGCGAATTCAATTCCCCATTCGATTGGTTTTTGCGATGACAATCAATAAATCGCAAGGCCAATCATTGGAAGTTTGTGGAATCAACCTCCAATTTCTCAGTTGTTCGCGTGTTGGCAAACTGTCTTCATTGTTTGTTTTAGCGCCGGAAAACAAATCGAAAAACATTTTTTATCATTCGGTTTTTTTTCGTTCAAATTCAAATAAGTTATATTAAAATTTGAATAATATGTGTTTTAATATTACTCTGGAGCTTTTAAGAAGGCGTTAACTTGGAGCGAGACGAAGTTCGCCGAGTCAGAAGTTGTATGGCAGAACAACGTTTGCCGGGTCAGCTAGTAAAATATATTTTTTCCTAGGGGTCTATCACAAACAAAAACAATCATGAGAAGGGCACAAACATATTGTGTGAATGTAAGGTGGATAGCTTCAATGGCTCAACTGTGATGGACTGACAGGGCAAATGTTTTTCTCTCCAAAAGTTATTCGTAAATTTTTCCACCCCAACACCTTCTGTGGATCAACATTTTGCCAAAGACTTCGTATTTATTAAGATATAGCACTGTGCGAATTTGAGTCAAATTCTGTACGTCCAGATGGACTGAATATCATACCTTCATCCTACCGAGATTTCTGTAAAACATATGTCAGCACACTTTACGCAACCTTTTAACAGAATCAACAAACACATATTATAATGCAGTTGTGCACAAAAATCTTATTAAATATATTAAATTGCCCCAGATGTATTATTATCAAACAGCTTTAATTACAATTTCTTTATCTCAGTATTTGAACGTTGAAGTCCCACATGTCGTGCTAAGAACTAGCATCTTCTTCTAACTTCGCTAATGACTCGGGATACATTTATTGTTAGCAACTACCCCACACATGGGGTGCCTTTGACAAAAGTATCACATTAATAATGTCATGTGGTGAATCCTAAGCTTACATTTGACATTTTATTACCCTTAAAGGCATTACAGGACACAATCCATTTGATATGGGAAATGGTATAGCTTTTATTGCCCAATAAACACACTGAATTACACACAAACTTGTGACAGAACCATACCTTAGGAAGTAGCAATACTTTCTATAACGCAGTTCCGGAAAAAAATTATATGATAGTAAAATGGGAGATTTTACAAGTCTGACCATTTGATATTGCTTGTATGACAAAAGCTTAGTAAGAAAATATTTCTAGGAATTAAGTGTTTGTGTTAATTTTACATTACATTTACATGGCAATCGACAGTTTTATTTAAGTTAACTTTCGATTACTGTCCTGTAAAAATATAAACTAGAAAAAAACTTAATTTCTCTTGTCACCCCATCTTTTCGTGTTGTTGTAAATTTACACGCTTTCCATTTTTAGATACATAACTAACATCACATACTTGTTTATCGGCGAATACGAACGTCACGATTTGAGAAGCTTTTACTACACCTTTTACAATTGTAATTCAGAAAAGATCAATTGAAATTCAGAATTTTCAATTGAAAATCAGAATTTCTATTTGATATTCAGAAACGAACAATTGAAAATCAATTTCAGAAAGGACTAATTGAATATCAAAAATTTTACTTGAAATTCAGAACACACCAACTGAATTTCAGTAATTCAACTTAAAATTCAGAAAACATCAATTGAAAATCAGATATTTTACATGAAATTCAGAAAAAGAACAATTGATATTCAGAATTTTATTTTGAAAATCAGTATTTCTATTTGAAATTCAGAAAGGACTAATTGAAAATCAGAAATCAGTATTTCTATTTGAAATTCAGAAAGGACTAATTGAAAATCAGAAATTTCAATTAAAATTCAGAATACACCAATTAAAATTCAGAAATTCTACTTGAAATTAAGAAAATACGTATTGAAAATCAGAAATTCTACATGAAATTCAAAGAAGAACAATTGAAATTCAGAATATCAAATTGAATTTCGGAAAAGACATATTGAAATTCATAATTTTAAATTAAAATTCAGAAAATAACAATTGAAAATCAGAAAAATTAAATTGAAATACAGAAAACACAAATTGATAATCAGGAAATATCAATTGAAATTCCGACAAAAAAACAATTGAAAACAAAAAACAATTGAAAATCAGAAACAAACATAAAATAAGAAACATATTAACATAATAAATATGAATGCAAATTAATAATATATTCATACAAAAACAAACACTTCATAGTTTTTAAAATGGGAAAAAATCAAACGGGCAAGTCCTCCAAAGCAAGGGCCATATCATGAAATTAATATGAATGTATTATTGCCCTGTTGCAATCGCCAATAGTTATTGTCTCTTTAGCTTCTATTATCAATGTTTCTAAGTAATGTAACCGTTGTTCTCCAATATGAGGACGAGAGACTTGAGGAACTTCCATTTTATGTTGTACATAGCTTTTTATTTTCGACCAAATTATCTCGATGGCATTCAGCTGTGGCGAATATGGCGCTAAACCCAGTAACGCCGCCGGTAACCACTATGGTGCATCGTCGCACACTACAAACAGGTCTGCAATGTTGTTTCCCATTTCTTGACATTTCGAGAAAACTGTCAACATCCATGCGTTGGCATCAGTTGCACGAAATGAACCCCTACGTTTCACAGTGGCCCAAACGGGCAATCTAGCGAGATTTAAGTCGAATTTCAATTATAAAAAATGCCGATTTTCTTTGTTTGCTTTTAATTGACAACACTTGTAATAGCTTATAAAAGCTTTTGCAAGAGCATTAAGGTGCATTCCTAATCTGCTTCGAGCCTTCAAAGTGAATAAATTTTCAACACGTGACCCGCAAAGATTAGGCAGCATTTTTGGACCTCTCTTGGTTGATCCAAATTACAAACAAATTATACTTTATTGAATCCATATCTTTTTTTTCTCAATTAGAAAAGGTATGTAGTAAATAAAAATTATATGTTTGTGACCCGTCTTCTCATGTCTACCAAAAAATATGTAGTAGAATTAAGCTGTCGTAGCATATATGGTTTTAGAACGTATACTAACATCTTTGGACTATAACTAACGTCATTCAATCGTATTCAAGCTAAATTTAGCAGTTATGTAAAGTGTGAGTCCTTGTGGTGTAAAAATATCCAAAATGATAACCAACTACGACTAACTGTTGGAGATATATGGAGAATAGCCCCACCACCTCTGGTACCTCCCATACAAAATGACCAATTTTTGAAAAAATAACTTTTGTTAAATAATTTCCAAAAGGGGAATTGGAGGATATTGAAATTTGGTCTGTTTAATAACCTTTACTGAGAAAACCAAAGCATTTGCCACACCCCTACTGTTACCTCCCATAAAAATGGCTAAATTCACCCTCATAGTTTTAAATAAATTTTTTTGGTCGGTACACTGAATTCGGTCATATTTTGTACAAGATAAAAGCTTATTATAATTTGACTTAGAATTGAATATGGAATATATCGGCCGACCCCTTCCTGTACCTCACATACAAAATAACCAGACATTTTGTTAGCCAACCAGATTTGGTAGCCCGCATTATAGGAGTTTTCGAATCACTAATACTATAATAATAATAATAATAATAATACTATTCTATATACTATCATACCTATTGGCATGATGTCTGAAGAAGCCCTTGAAGCGAGGAACAAGAAATCCCAGGATTTATGTCAAAACCATTCCCGTAGAGAAAATAGAAGTAACACAATGCTTATTTCATCAGATAAATTGTATGGGAGCTATGATATATAGTTGACCTAGAAAATTGAAATTAAGGGAATAAGTGTTATATGCGTATGTTTAATTATTTTTATTAAAATGTCTCTTTATTTACTAGAGTTATTAATCTAATCCCGCTAGCACAGCTGTTTGACCCACTGTGCGTTTGTCCATTTTTATACCATCAGCCTTAGGGATGAGGGTATATATCATTTGATACGACCCAAAAGTGTAACACATAGAAGGAGGCACCTCAGACCCTAGGTTTCTTTGAACCAAATTCGATTCATGACTTTTTAAGTCGTTTGGGCCATGCCCGTCTGTTTGTCTGTCTATCTGGCTGTCCGGCTGGTGCGCACGATAACTTTCGAAAGCCGCAACAAAATATTTAGAAATTTTGCGTTCCTCGGAAAACTTGAATAACTTAATCTTTGCTTCACCATTTTTCACAACTTCGGTAGAAAACAATTATTTATTTTTCAATCAGTTCTGAATTTCATGTTTTGCTATATGCATTGTAATCTATAGTTATTTACAATTGCATAAATTTTCAATTTCAGATGCACAAAATCTTGAAATGGACTATTTTTTTGTTGACATTTTTTTGTTGGGGTTATGTTACATAATATATTGAGATAGAAATCAATCACTCAGTTTCAGTTTTTTTAATAATTAATAAAAACTTTTTACACTCTTCCTTATAATAAAATGTTGAATAAAATTGAACAGCGAACAAACTTTTTACAATCCTTTCGAGTTTGTCTTTATATTACTTAAAAATCAATGAGAACTAAATATGACTCTAGTCACTTCTTAATTCTACATTCCAATTCACAATCAAATACAAGTGTGTATGTTTATTTTCTGTCCCAAATTCTATCATTTGTCCCCAATTCTCGGAGTGTGAAATCATGCAATTTGATGGAGGTTCCTGGAGGTTTCCTGCACAGTAGATTGATATTTAATCTCTTAAGTGCATTTAGAATACTAACTATTTGCACTTACGATAACAAATTTTGTCAAATATGTTGGACTTCCATAGATAGCTGAGATGCACAAAGTTTTAAAATACACATAAGTTTGCATGATGTCGTATGTTATATTACTATTCTAATAAAGCTTGTTTGTTGATACCTTTTACATACTTAATGCTGTACAGAGACGATCAACAATTTGCTATGTGCTACTATGTGTGGGACAAATTCAAATGAAAAGAATCTGAGTAAGTATGATTACTTATTTTTGGGAATCTTGAATTTTAGTTAATTGTGTTGTTGCAAAACAATTCAAATATGTCACGAAAATAAAAATTTTAATTCAAATCTCTCCTGAAAACAATTTTAGTCGACTATTGTAATTCAGGAATGAGAGGATTCATGAATCATTCATGAGGGTATATATCAGTTGATACGAAAAAAAAGTGTAACGCATTAAAGGAGAAGAGTTAGTCCCCAAGTATCTGAAGACCAAATTCGTTTCAGGACTTTTTAGGACGATTGAGCTATGTCCGTCTGTGTGGCTGGCTGGCTAGTGAGCAGGATAACTCTAGCAAACTTTAACGGATCGGTATGAACATTTACCAGTATTATTTTCTTCAAAGGGAACTAACGGGATTGTAAATGGACAGATAAGCCCCACCCCTTCTGGTTTCTTCCATACAAAAGTACCTATTTTTCGATTATTAATATTTTTTTCATAACTTCCAACCAGACGACCGAAGGATATTTAAATTTGGGCAGTTTATTTATCTTTAAAAAGTAAGGAAATCTATAAAAATTAGACTCAGGAATGAATATGGATTATATCGGATCACCCCTTCTGGTACCTCCCTTACAAAATGAGTATTTCTTTCATTACTTCTAACCGGCACCTGGAGGTAAACTGACTGAAATTTCTGTACTGGTTTTCGTATAAAATGATATATACCCTCATCCCTAAGGGTGATGGTATGACCAGTACAGAAATTTTTGTCAGGTAAACTGACTGATAAATACCATCACACAACATAAGATATTGTTTAAGTCTTGACTTTCTGAAAATAATAGGCTTTTAATTAAAATTAAATTACTCATATATTATTTTTTGTCTGCTTGTGCAGCAAAACCGTAAAATTATTTACTTATTTTTATAGAAGGTACAATTATTGGCAGCTCAACGTATCTGATTATTTTTTGTCATATATCAATGTTCAATAAACGCTTACCTTGGCGAAATTCGTCTGAATTCGGTGTACATACAAAAATGATATGTATGGAAATTTACCAGTATTAATATTTTTCAGAACGAACTTATGGGATTATAAATGGGCAGAATAGCCCCACCTCTTCTGGTACCTTCCACACAAAATGACATATTTTTGGAAAATAATATTTCTCCCTTAACTTCCAAACAGACACTTGGGGGTAATGAAAATTGGTCGATTAATTTATATTGCAATAGGATGCAAAACCTCTGAAACCTAACTATTTGACACACCCCATCTGGTACCTCCCGTATAAATGACCGAATTCACCCCATAGTCTTACACACATATCTTTTTGTAAGTACACTGAATTTAGTAAACTTTTGCGTAAGTTGTACGGTTGTGAAAATTTGAATCAGGAATGATAAGGGACTATATTGGTTGACCCCTTCTGGTACTTCCCATACAAAATTACCTATTTTTGGAAAATTAATATTTCTCTCATAACTTCCAAACGGACACTTGGGGGTAATGGTAATTGGTCGATTAATTTATATTGCAATAGGAGGCAAAACCTAACTATTTGACACACTAATTCTGGTACCTCACATGCAAATGACCGAATTCACCCTCAAAGTCTTACATACAGATCTTTTTTGTAAGTGCACTGAATTCAGTCAAATTTTGCGTAAGTTGTACGGTTATGAAAATTTAAATCAGGAATGAATATGGATTATATCGGATCACCCCTTCTGGTACCTCCCATACAAAATGACCTTGCCTGAAAAAATAAGATTTCTCCTATAATTTCTAAACCGACACCTGGGGATAATAAAATGTGGACAGTTGATTTATCTTGTAATATGAGGTAAAACCGCAGAAGCCCCTTCTGGTACCTCCCTTATAAATAATCGATATTGCCCCTTTTGCATACATATAATTTTGTATATACACTGAATTCAGGCAAGTTTTGCCAAGGTAAGCGTTCATTGAACGTTGATTTACGAAAAAAATCAGACACGTTGTGCTGGGCCTAATTGTACCTCCTATGCAAGTAAGTCAAATTTTTTACGGATTTGCTCGACAGCAGGCAAAAATTAGTACATAAGCAATTTTATTTTAATTAAAAATCTATTAATTTCAATAACTCAAATCTGATACAATATCTTATATTGGGTGATGGTATTTATCAGTCAGTTTACCTGACTAAAATTTCTGTACTGGTTTTCGTATCAAATGCTATATACCCTCATCCCTAAGGGTGATGGTATAAAAAAAAGTATAATAACTTTTTTCCTTTGTCAGTCCGCAAAACACCGGACAGCAATATTATAGACACACCAAATTATCTCGAATCACCTCGTGAATCCTTCATCGTTCGGTCAACTGCCTCCAAAACTCGTTTATGTGTCATCGTGCATTCATCCAAAATGATGATTTTGAATTCTCTCAACAATTTTGCTGCACATTGGCTTGTCAACCGTAAGAAGATTCATCAGCAGCTTCAAAGCGGAAAGTATAGGTCGACTGCGTTTCAACAATGTGGCGGAAATACCAGCGGATGAAACAGCTAACCGAATTTGCGATCTTGACCAAATATTGCCAGAATCAAAGAAATGACGAATGTCTTGCTGGGGGATCATCGAGAGAGTAAATGCCTCCCGTTCCATAATCAACAACTTCCATCAGCGAATCGTGCACGTTCGTTTGCTCGGCATTCAATAGCTCATTTCATCCAATGTTTGAACTCGTTGCAAATCGCAATTGAATGCATCGTGCATCGAACGATTTGACGCTGGTATTCCAATTTCGACAGTATACTGCCGCACATGAGCACGCACATGTCTTTGATCAGAAGTTAAATTCAAGATCGAAATTCGAACTTAAATTGACCATTTTTAAATTGAGGTGATAGCCATCCTCTCAATCACTGCGACTTCATTTATAGTGGGAGCATTGAATTGTACTGCAAGGCAACCAGAGGGTATTTTGTCTGCTCTGATAATGATTTTGTGGTCGTCGGATTGCATTGTATTCAATGCGGTTTTGATATCGGACCAATATGTTATTCTCATGCAGAAGATTGTTTAATAATTTCGTGTTTAAAATTTTAACATAGTAATTTTTCGACAAAAATTTAAATTTAACACAAAATTTTAAACAAAAATTCAATTATCGATTTTTATACCATCACCCTTAGGGATGAGGGTATATATCATTTGATACGACCCAAAAGTGTAACACATAGAAGGAGTCACTTCAGACCCTAGATTTCTTTGAACCAAATTCGATTCATGACTTTTTAAGTCGTTTGAGCCATGTCCGTCTGTCTGTCTGTCTGGTGGCTGTCCGGCTGGTTCGCACGATAGCTTTCGAAAGACGCAACCAAATGTCTTGAAATTTTGCACGGGTTATTATTTTCTCAAAACTACTTACGGTATTGCAAATAGGCTACGTGGCCCCGCCCCTTCTGGTACCTCCCATTCAAATACATCATTCCGCCCACTTTAAAAATCGAGTAATAATATCAATACACCCTACGGGATCGTCCCCAAATTCAGTATTTAGTAAAGCAATAACAAGGTAAGGTTTAGAAAAAATTTCGAAAGCCTAGCCACACCCCTTCTGGTACCTCCCATACAAACCTACCTTTCCGCCCACTACGGAGATGGAGAAATAATATCAATAAATCAAACGTGATCTTACCCAAATTCTATTTTTAGTAAAGCAATAACGGGATAAAGTTTTGGAGAAAAAAATTGGAAGTCTATCAACGCCCCATCTGGTACCTCCCATAACATCTGGTACCGCCCACTTTAGAAATCGATTAATATTATTAAAAGACCTAGACAAATACATCATTCCGCCCACTTAAGAGATGGAGTTATAAAATCAATACACCCAACGCAATCGTGCCCAAATTCTGTATTTAGTAAAGCTATAACAGGATAAAGTTATGGAGAATAAATCTGGAAGCCTAGACACACCCCTTCTCGTACCTCCCATACAAATGTACCTCTCCGCCCACTTAAGAGATGGAGTAATAAAATCAATGCACCCAACGCAATCATGCCCAAATTCTGTATTTAGTAAAGCTATAACAGGATAAAGTTATGGAGAATAAATCTGGAAGCCTAGCCACACCCCTTCTCGTACCTCCCATACAAATGTACCACTCCGCCCACTTTAGAAATCGAGTAATAATATCAACCGAAACTTTCTAACTGGTTTCAATTACAAATAGTAAAGCTATAACAGGATAAAGTTATGGAAAATAAATCTGGAAGCCTAGACACACCCCTTCTCGTACCTCCCATACAAATGTACCACTCCGCCCACTTTAGAAATCGAGTAATAATATCAACTGAAACTTTCTAACTGGTTTCAATTACAAATCGGTTAATTTCAGTAACTTATAGTGGGTGATGGTATTTATCAGTCAGTTTATCTGACTGAAATTTCTGTACTGGTTATTAAATCAAGCGATACAATGCAAAATTTTGTAGAAAAATCCAAGTTTTTCCGAAATTTTTCGAGTTTCCCACCAAAAATGTTGGTATTTTCCAATTCGAAAAGACATTTTAGAATAATTATCCGAAATTTTTCACTGGTCCACAGGAAAAAAACAAATTCAAAGTTTTTGAATTTTTCCGAAATTTTCCGCATTTTTCAACAAAGAGTTTTCTTTTTTCTATTCGAAAAGCCCTTCTTTAACAATTGCACCTTTCCGGAATATTTTCCCAAAATTTTCTTTCAAATAAACCTTCTTCTGGCAATAACGAACAACTGAAAAAAAGTTTGAGCAAAATCGGCCCAGCCGTTCTCAAAATCGCAAAATCGGAAAGTCGTTTTTATACCATCACCCTTAGGGATGAGGGTATATATCATTTGATACGACCCAAAAGTGTAACACATAGAAGGAGTTACTTTAGACCCTAGGTTTCTTTGAACCAAATTCGATTCATGACTTTTTTGAGCCGTTTGAGCCATGTCCGTCTGTCTGTCTGTTTGTTGTCTGGCTGGTTCGCACGATAACTTTCGAAAGACGCCACCAAATGTTTTGAAATTTTGAACGAGTTAATATTTCCCCAAAACTACTTACGGTATTGAAAATGGGCCACGAGAAATCGAGTAATAATATCAATATAACAGATTACTCAGGGTGATGGTATATGTAAGTCGGATTGCCCGACTGAAACTTTGTTACTGGTTTTATATTCTTCTATTTTTCTATCTTAATTAAATGTATAATTGATTTTATTAAAGATGACGGCACACAGTGTTTCGTATAATAGAAGAGAACAAATATTCGAAACAAATCCTTTTGTCGAAGTCCTAGTATAATAGAGGATATGTGGGTATATTTTCTGCAAATATTAGGCTTACTAATGAATTTGTATTGGCGTATATTACAACTTATGCACCTATCTTACATTTGTGTGTGCTCTACTAGGCATATTTTACCATACTTATATCCGTTTTTCTCAACTATGACTAAACACATATTATATATATTAAATATCATTTGTCTGTCACTTTTTCCGTTATTTCTCCATGGGCAAGTATCACTGTGCGACGTGATTACTCTTTCCCCAAATGTTACAATAATAAAGTTTGCGTACTTTAGCAGATGTTGATGACTTTCCTAATATACGTTTTTGCCCGCGTGATTCATTTCTTTTACGATACAACATTAAATTTTTATAATCTAAAAATATATCCCGTGAAATTGCTCGAATAAGAAATATTAATGCTTTGCCACACAATTCGCTAGTTACTAATAACATTAGGTCGGGGTCATTATCATAAATATGAATTTATGTGAAACTCATAACAAACTCGTCAATTTTGTTTGGCCTCTACATAAAGTTTTATAAGAGTCAGATAATAAATTTCGTAAATAGAATACAATTAGGAAATAAGCTATGTTTTATTCGAGAAGGTTGGACCACAATGTACTGTCAATTGATACGTAAGCTGGAAATGTAAGCAGAAGTAAAAAACTTAATGTAAAAAGTTTTTGTGTGCAACTTTAGATGGATACAAAAAAAAAAACCAGTAAGAAAGTTTCAGTCGGGCGACCCGACTTACATATACCATCACCCTCAGTAAAATCAAAAAATTGCTATTATATTCATATTATTACTCGATTTCTAAAGTGGGTGGAGTGATACATTTGTATCAGAGGTACCAGATGGGGCGTGTCTAGACTTCTAGATTTTTCATCCAAAACTTTATCCTGTTATGGCTTTACAAAATAAAATATTTGGTTACGATCGCGTTGGATTTATTGATATTATTACTCCATCTCTAAAGCGGGCGGAAAGGTACATTTGTATGGGAAGTACCAGAAGGGGCGTGTCTAGACTTCCAGATTTTTTCTCCAAAACTTTATCCTGTTATAACTTAACAAAATACAAAATTTGGGCACGATCGTGTCGAGTATATTGATATTATTACTCCATCTCTAAAGTGGGCGGAGTGGTAAATTTGTATGGGAGGTACTAGAAGGGGCGTGTCTAGACTTCCAGATTATTTCTCTAAAACTTTGTCCTGCTTGAACTTTACTAAATACAGAATTTGGCCACGATCGCGTTAGATCTATTAATAATATTAATTAATTTCTAAAGTGGGCGGTACCAGATGTGTATGGGAGGTGCCAGATGGGGCGTAGCTAGACTTCCATTTTTTTTCTCCAAAACTTTATCCTGTTATAACTTAACAAAATACTGAATTTGGGTACGATCCCGTTGGGTGTATTGATATTATTTCTCGATTTCTAAAGAGGGCGGAATGATGTATTTGTATGGGAGATATCAGAAGGGGCGGGGCCATGTAGCCCATTTGCAATACCGTAAGTAATTTTGAGAAAATAATATAATATAAAAACACAGTAAGTTAATTTTAGCAACATGACAATACTTACATAAGATTGTACATAGTTAGTGTCAGTATAAAATTATTAATTTATGCGATTGCACATATTTTGATTTTGAAACTGGCACAAATGCAATTTTTCAAAAGTTTTCTAATCTGTTTGTTTTTTTTTTTTGCTTTGACTCACTTTAGGTACTATGTGAGTAACCACTGCTATACATAACAGCGGCCTTAAAATCTTAAATATTTCATTCGGCTAATCTGCATAAATTTCTAGAAAATTTTTTATCATTATGATGGTGGTATTGTCCGTCAGACTGATATTTCTATTGTGGTTTTTATCCATTTTTGTCTAGCGTACCAGCGCAAACATCAAATTTTAATACATGAAGCTATCCAGAAATATGTGTAAAAAGTTACAGTTATAATAGCATTGTATTATAAAATTAATTATCTAAAACAAGCAATAAGCGACATGTAACTGCGTCAATGTGTAGTCGTTTCATCGTATAATATATAGTTATTAATGTTACTTTCTCATGACATAATGTAAGAGGCAGTAGTTATTCCGAAAATATTAGAAAATTATCCTGGGAAATTTAGCACCGAAAACTAAATTATAATGAAATCGTTATCTCAATTGTATAAATTAATACATTGATGTGTATACAGGCGATAATAAATAATTGTAATTAACACCATTGGCCAACTTGTGGCTTGTCCAATTATTTTGCGCAAAACAACTGTCAAATATTCATGATATCCAATTTGTCTTAATTAAGCAATTTTATGATTGCGATTACTAATTGGTAACTATAAATTAGCCCTACCTCATATAAATCCTACCATATTTGATTGTCGTCCAACTTATCACCAACGCTCAGAGCGGACAATTTATTGCCCTCATTTGGCAAACAACTGAAAACAGTCAGATGTATTATGCAGCCAACTAAGGACAAATTGTTATTATTGGTAAACCATAAGCTTCAAGTGGATGTTTTGCTTATATGCTATTAACTGGTGTCAGCTTAATTCTAAATCAAGCTGTATTTTAGATGATTTGAAGCTGATATGAGAATTAAATTGTTTTTATAGAATTTCGTAAGTAGTGCTTTTGTAATATAGTCGGGTCAGTGACATTCTTTTTGTTCGGTATAATAATCAATATTTTAAAACTAATGAATTCGATTAGCACCCTCTATTAATACATTGGTGTAGTATAAGAAAATTGATGGTAATGAATTTGCATCATATACACTTACAGAAGTTAGAATAAATAAAGATTTTAGCGATATTTTTATTACTCGCCACATTTTTAAGTTATACACGCACATTAGGGATACAACTTTTTGCAAATATTAAAAATGTAATAGAAATGTAGGGCACGAAACAGTATTAAGAAATATGGTGCCACTTTTTGTGAAAAAAGTTTCAGCACCGATTACTTTAAAGTTTTGATGAATTATAACAGTTACTCTTGACTCAAATCAGTTTTTTTCTGTTTAAATTCTTATATAATCTTCTATACTAAACCATTTTTTATACCATCATACCATTTTATACCGATGAATTGATGATGAATTGATGAATTATAACAGTTACTCTTGACTCAAATCAGTTTTTTTCTGCTTAAATTCTTAAATAATCTTCAATACTAAACCATTTTTATACCATCATCCCTAAGGGTGATGATCACCCACTGAATTCAGTAAAATTTTGCGTAAGTTGTACGGTTAAGAAAATTTAAATCAGGAATGAATATGGACTTTATCGGGTCACCCCTTTTGTTACCTCCATACAAAATTATCTTTTTTGGAAATTAATATTTCTCCCATAACATCAAAACCAGCACTTGGTGGGTAATCAAATTTGGTCAGTTAATTTATCTTGTAATAGGCGGCAAAACTTAAGAAAACCTTACTATTTGACACAACACTGGTGGTACCTATCATACAAATGATCGAATTTACCCTCATAGTATTACATACATATCATTTTTGTATGTACACTGAAATCAGAGAAATTTGCAAATGTAAGCGTTCATTGAACGTTGTTTTACGACAAAACCAGTAAGAAAGTTTCAGTCGGGCAACCCGACTTACATACATATACCGTCACCTCAGACAAACATAAAATTCTAATATATTAATATTATTACTCGATTTCTAAAGTGGGCGGAGTGGTATATTTGTATGGCAGGTACGGCTAGACCTCCAGTTTTATTCTCCAAAACTTTGTCATGTTACAGCTTAACAAAATAAAGAATTTGGGCACGATCGTATCGAGTGTATTGATATTATAGTAGGCGGAGTGGTACATTTGTATGGGAGGTACCAGAAGGGGCGCGTCTAGACTTCCAGATTTTTTCTTCTAAACTTTACCCTGATATACCCGGAATTTGGGTACGATCGCGTTGTATTTATTGATATTATTATTGCATCTCTAAAGTGGGTGGAAATGTACATTTGTATGGAAGGTACCAAAAACGGCGGGGCCATGTAGCCCACTTGCAATACCGTTAGTAGTTTTGGGGAAATATTAACTCGTGCAAAATTTCAGAACATTTGGTTGCGTCTTTCGAAAGTATATTTACTCGTGCAAAATTTCAGAACATTTGGTTGCGTCTTTCGAAAGTTATCTTGCGCACCAGCCGGACAGCTAGACAGACAGACGGACATGGCTCAAACGACTCAAAGTCATGAATCGAATTTGGTTCCTTCTATGTGTTACACTTTTGGGTCGTATCAAATGATATATACCCTCATCCCTAAGGGTGATGGTATAAAAATCACACACGTTGTGCAGCCCCTAATTGTACCTCCACACGAATAAGTCAATTTTTTTGCGGTTTTGCTCTACAGGAAAGGAAAAATACTACATAAGTAATTTTATTTTAATTTAAAATCTATTAATTTCAATGACTCAAGACTTAAGCAATATCTTATTAGGTGATGGTATTTATCAGTCAGTTTACCTGACTGAAATATCTGTACTGGTTACTTGATATCTTTAGCAAAAACGTACGTATTGCATAAACAAACAACTTTTGTAAGGAACCAATGTGGTTGGAATACTTCACAGCTTTAATTGTTCACAAAGAGCATTAGGATGTCCCTTATATGATTTTCTTTTCTAATTTTGTTAAAAATATATATTATTTGCAATGTTGGTCATCTAGCATTACCTAGAGTTTGTGTTTATCAAAATTACGAATGTATTATAAGGCATTTCATATCGATAGTTAAGAATAAGCATGTGTCGCAATAAGAATAAAGTTTGAAGTTGTTCCCAAATCAGTATACTGTCGCTGGGTAATTTTCTTTTGCAGACAGACTTAGCGTTCAATAGCTGAAGTGAAGACTTACAAAAGTTTGTGTGTATACCTTTATACTCCCATTCTGGTGTTTTTCAAAAAGTTTTATTATCTGACATAGTGCGACTTAGGGTGATCAGTTCGGTTTTCAAAAACCGGCTACTCGGTTTTTTTCACTCATAAAAACCGTCGGTTTTTTTTAAATCCCCGTTTTTCGAATATCGAATAATCCGGTTATTTTTTGTCGAATCTCGGTTTTTTGGCGTTCGATACTTTTAATTTAAATTCATTCATAATTGTGTTAAATGTGTACTGGTACATGCTTTTTTCCAGCTTCTTCCGGCTTCTGAGACTACAATATGGGAGAAAATATATGATTTCTATCTATCCAAAAAAGATAAGGTTACGAAAAAATTGATTTTCTTAAAGCAGAAAAACCAGCGCTTCTCTATTGTGGTCGATGAATGGTTGGATATATCTTACATAAAATACATAAATGTTACTGTGCGAACACTTGATCCCGAAAGCAAAACGTTTAAAACGAATTATCAGTAAATTTATATGAAATTTTAAAAAGACGTATATCAGAACGACGTATTCAAACACTGAGTACTCTCATTTTGTATTTAAGTACGAGTAAACTCCCAATTATTGACGCATTTTTAAAATATTCAAGTAAAAATTAAACAAAAGAGTTGGCGTCCATTTTGTATTCACGATTATTTACTGAAAAACATTATTCGTTTACAGATTTAAATGACCAAATTAACGTTGATGCCTCTGAAGATACTATAGAAACAGAACTAAATAAAGCTATTAAAAACGTTCTAAATTCTTAAACTACCATTTTCAATAGCAAGTTTTATAAGAACCAAAGAATAAAATAGGTATACACCGAAGCACTTATATTGTATCTTATTTTTATAAATGTTACTTTAGGAAAAACTAAAAATTAAATTAAATATATTTATATATAATCAAGTATTTTATATTTATATTGTTATGTTTTGTTTGTCTTTGTTAAAATAACAAACTGATCTCAGTAATGCTTTGCATTGTAATTATAATTAAACTAAAAGTTTACTTTTTTTAAGTATTTTTGAATTATTTTCTGTTATTTTTCAATGCATTTTTTTTGTAAAAAATTGTGTTTTAATTTTTTATTTGGCATACATTTGAAAACCGGATTATCCGGTTTTTTGTGAATTTCAAAAAAAGCAACCGGTTTTTTTTAAATGCCAATTTTCGAATAATTCGAAAACCGGTTTTCGCAAAAACCCAAATAATTGATCACCCTAAGTGCGACTAGAGCTGACCATTTGCCATAGTATTTAGCTATTTTGCAATTTGTGTAATTTGGTATTTGTCTTTTATGTATAAAATATATCTTTCATAAGGGAGGAGGCATAGTACAAAAAATTATCGAAAAAAACTCCAACAAATAAACCAAACCAAAACTTTTGCACATCAAAAAAATTTAAAGAGCAACAGTGAGCAAATATTAATTTAGGTAATTTAAATTCTTTCCTATATTGACTTGTAATCATTGTTAACGTAAATATATGAATTATACTCACCACAGAAGTTTTCATGTTTTAAGTTTATTTATTTTGGTTTATTGACATTCATTATATGTATTGCAATCCATTAAACAAGTTTGTTTATGCGCTTTATTTGATTTAAAAGTATAAAATAAGTTAAGTTTCATCCACAACTACGGCAAAGATACTTCCGAACAATTACTAATAATTGCACTTTGTTAAAAGTTGTAATAACAATATTAAATTTAACGAGGTTAGAATGTTTGGCGTCCAATGGTCAAAGACAGCTGGCTGCCACGAAAGCAATTAAATGCATTCAGTGAAAAACACAGTTTTATTTATGTTCAATAAAATCTATATTAATTTTCGTTGTTTATTGCAACGTTTTCAATAGAAGTGTAGAGCATTGGCAAGTTTATACCAAGAATTTAAGAGTTTTTTAAAAAATACCACTAAACAAATATGCATTAGAAAATAAACCCATTACAGAAATCAGTTCGGTGACCCGACGTAAATTCTTGATTAGCAAAACAAAATATGGTAATGATATCAAATACTAAATAAAAAGTTTTTTAGGTGTTTTGGGCCAGTGTGAAATCTTTTTACTTGCTGTCCCTGCTATAAACGAAGTTCACAAACAGTATTAAGGTGTTATATATGATTTTTTTCGAATTTATGTATTAATTTTGTTTATTTGGTTTATTTGTGCCAAAATTACGAATATATTGTGAGAATTTTATATTATTTATATATACGTTAACATTCGGGGGGTAGAGGTTACGACCGTTTATATATCAAAAATGGTTTTTATAAAAATTTTAAGATTCCAAGTATTTCCCATATATCTCCACAAGGTTGCATTTTAGAGCCCAACCTCCCTATAACCTTTTATTCGTTTGGATACCCTTTAACTATAAATGCATAGAAATATAGGACATCCAGTATGTTAACGAAAGTGGTTCAGTAAAACCGAAGAAATTATGGTTAATTCTTCCGCAGTAGGTAAATGGCTATAAATCACAAAACCCCAAAAGCCCGCAAAATTTTTTTCCCATTTGCACAATACGATGTTAAAGATTGTTGTTAATCACAGATTTAAGGGGTGAAAAGTGGTGATGCATTACTTTTTGTCCATAGTTCAAATTTGGTACCAATTGAAATTAACGAAAATGCCATATTTTTCAATGCTGCTTTACTAGTTGGAATTTGAATTATAATTTTATTTCGCTAAGTGGATTAAATAATATTAACCTGCTTTATAATTTTCCATTTTACCTAAATGTTTAAACTAAACACACGCCTTTCCATAGCCTGCTAAAATTGTTGCTTTACCTTAACGCATCAAAATAGAAAATGCACAATTAGCAACAAGTAACTTTGACAGCGTGTAGAAAACGAATGTAAGCAAAATTGAATGAAAAAATAACGGAATCTAGTTTAGCATTCTGTTCTCTTTACCCTAAAATCAAAAATTATAAAAAACATTGGTTTTTGAGAAATCGAATTTTGGCCGCCCAGGTCGTGAATTTACCCCTCTGTGCGGCGTCTATAATTTCAACATTGTTAGCTTCCAAAAGAGTAGGAGGATATTGGATGTTTTTATGCTTTAAAGATTTTAAAGAAAGCTTGCCTTTTTTGACGCTATTTTCTGTTTTTCTGTTTGAAGACCAATGCTTTAAATCGAAGTATTTATTCCCCTCGACTATTGCAACGATATTAACATTACAAAACAAAAATAGATTCAAATAAATAACAATCACATACGTAAAAAACAAACACCTCCACGTGGTGACTGCTAGGTAATACTAAGTAAACAAATAACATCTAAATAAAAGGGCAAAATTAAAAGTGGCCCGTGAGCTTTTAAGGAAAGCTGATTTGGCCCGCCAACAAAACGGATATATATTTTGATTATACTGACTTCCTTGATACGAGTATAATATGCATTAGTGTACGTATAAGTAATACGGATATGATAAATATTTGTCATACGTCATTCGTAGATAATATCATTTAATTGAAGCATAGACGCAAACAGCGTTTGAAAAAAACTCACAAATGTGCACAAAATGTATGCAAAACTCTTTTCATGAGAGTGTTTGAGAGGTAAATGTGACACAAACTCTGTACCGTTGGGCATGTTAACATGCAAACACATCTCGCTAAGTGTCGGAAAACGATGTTGCTCTTTTTTCTGACTCCCGTCGTGTGTGCGATAAAGATGACACAACTCATATGTGCACTGAGAAACGAAAATACCCAAACACGGAGTAACACATGAATATTCATATAGAGAAAAAAACACATACATACATATATTTACACATACACAGCTATATTTCTTCTTCTTCTCTACCAATCTTTTAGTGTCGCTCGTTTATGTGTGCACACCATCTTTGAGTGCTCAGGAAAAAATTGTACAAAAGAGTTTTGTTATGTGTTGACTCTGTGTGCGGAGCATCTTCGATCATTAAACTCTTGTGTTTTGAGTTCGCCTGCGCTCATTGCCGACGTTTAAAATGTGTTGAGCAGAGTGTTTTGGAGTCTTTTCAATCCCTGGACGCAAATAAAGTTTTAAAAGGCATTATTTGTAAAACCGGTTTTTTGACAGATTACGTTTTACACGATCCTCTCGCATGGCTCAAACACCAAATCAGCCGAGTTTATGCAAATAATTGCTCCCGAAATGTACTTTGAAAGTATTTGTCAGTCGAAGAACGTTGTAAGTGATTTCCAAAATGCCAATTTCTTTTTTTACTTTATAGCTCTTTTATCTATATACATTCATATTGAATCTAAAAAAGATATTCTAGAAAGTGTCTCCTACTTTTAGAACGTTTTTATGCGTTTTCGGAACAATTTGTATTTTGTCGCCTAAAATGTTATTCGCGGCTATGCTTAAACTGATACTTATTCATACATTATTTATAAATCTGCAATTGAATAGTCCACAAAATAAATGGTTTGTCGTTAAAGGAAACTGCAAAATGTATTCATTGACGTCCATTTACATACATTTAAAGTAAAAACCCGTACAGAAATTTCAGTCAGGTAAGCTGACTGATAAATACCATCACCCAATATAATATATTGTTTAAGTCTTGAGTTATTAAATTAATAGATTTTTAATTGAAATTAAATTACTTACGTACTAGCGGACCCGGCGAACTTCGTCTCGCCCCAAGTTAATGCCTTTAGACAAACTCAGTAGAGAGTGGTATAATAAACAATGTTTTTCGAGTAGTTTTCTGCCGCAAAAACAAACAACGAAGGCGGTTCTCGACAACGCGAAAAGGTAACGTTCTACTGACCGCACGAAAAACAGGGAAATTCGAGATTAATCCAACATACCTCTACCGATTGGCCTTGCGATATAGTAATTGCCATAGCCAATCGAACGGGTAATTGGAATGGGTGATCAGTTGGAATAATCGGAGTTCGTAAGATAAGGACTTCCTCTTCTTTGAATTTGCCCTTGATGATCATCGGTTAAATCACATTTTTTTATCAGACTCTTGACAGACAACCGCATACCGTTGCACAATTTCAGTTGATTCAGATTCCGCAATATGATTATGATCGATCTCACTTTCATCTGTAAATTATGCGTCACATTAGGCGATTTGAAAAATTCGGTCGGATTGTTGGTCGCTACATTCTCGTAGGTCACGCTGTAAACAGATTTGCACGAATGCAGTTCTCCAGCGATTTGACTTTCTAAAATGACATTCAAGCTATCAATGTCTTTATTCTTCGCTGCTAGTAATATACTTCCTGTTAATTAATCCAATCGAAATTTTTATAATTTTGAGCAATGTGATGAGGTGCTCTTCCAATGATGTGAACTCGTAAAAATTAGCAGGGAACGATTTCAATTCAGTCGAAACATCAACACGAATTTAGCCATTGCCAAGCGCCAGCAGTTGTCTCGAGAATTCAGCAGACATTGGGAGGTTCTGCAACTGTGTTTAGTCTGACTAATTATTGCACTACGTTTACGTCTTCTAAGGTTTGATCGTTTAACAGGATGCATTAGCCAAGCAAATAGCACTCCCTAAAAAACTACAAAGCCGTTACGGAATGAATACCCGCAAACCAATTAGATAACCTAATTTTTTATATGATGAATTTCATATCAAAACCTATAAAAAAAGGGACATTTTGAACCCGACCCTCCCAGATTTTAATGAAATTTTGCATACAGGTATATTTTACCTACAGAAACATAACCTCATTTTTAGAAATTGCATTTTTAAAAATATGTGGGCGTGGCAAGATATCGAAATATTTAAAAAATGACGGTAATAGGTACATTTAAACTGCAATTACTATGGAACGACTTAGCCGATTTAAAAGATCTTGGTGTCATTAGAAAGGTATATGAGTCAGCTTTCGAAAACATACACTGTAAAAATTTTATATTACACTGAAAAAATTTTTTTGCCAAAAATTAAAGTTTAAACTTAGAAAACACTTCGAAGATCAAGCCTTTTTTTGGAAAAAAAATATTTTTAGATAGGCCTATTTAATATATATAACATATCTGAAAACAAAAATGGCGTTTTTCATAGTTTGTTTTTAAAAAATTTTTAAGTAAAGTCTCTCTTGTTAACTTCCTTATTTTTTGATATTTTTGTGTGACAAACTGCAATTACTATGGAACGACTCAGCCGATTTGAAAGATCTTGATGTCATTAGAAAGGTATATAAGTCAGCTTTCGAAAACATACACTGTAAACATTTTATATTACACTGAAAAAAAATTTTCCCAAAAATTAAAGTTTAAACTTGGAAAACACTTCGAAGATCAAGCCTTTTTTTGCAGAAAAAATTATTTTTAGATAGGCCTATTGAATATATATAACATATCTAAAAACTAAAATGGGGTTTGTCTTAGTTTTTTTTTAAATAATTTTTAAGTAGACATCTCTTGTTAACTTCCTTATATTTTGATATCTTTGTGTGACAAAAAAGAATAAAGTAGCTAAACTTTGGAAGTTATGCAGGTTTTTTTTTTTGGGTACCCTTCTGGTACCTCCCATAACTACCAAAGTTTAGCTACTTTATTCTTTTTTGTCACACAAAGATATCAAAATATAAGGAAGTTAACAAGAGATGTCTACTTAAAAATTATTTAAAAAAAAACTAAGACAAACCCCATTTTAGTTTTTAGATATGTTATATATATTCAATAGGCCTATCTAAAAATAATTTTTTCTGCAAAAAAAGGCTTGATCTTCGAAGTGTTTTCCAAGTTTAAACTTTAATTTTTGGGAAAATTTTTTTTCAGTGTAATATAAAATGTTTACAGTGTATGTTTTCGAAAGCTGACTTATATACCTTTCTAATGACATCAAGATCTTTCAAATCGGCTGAGTCGTTCCATAGTAATTGCAGTTTGTCACACAAAAATATCAAAAAATAAGGAAGTTAACAAGAGAGACTTTACTTAAAAATTTTTTAAAAACAAACTATGAAAAACGCCATTTTTGTTTTCAGATATGTTATATATATTAAATAGGCCTATCTAAAAATATTTTTTTTCCAAAAAAAAGGCTTGATCTTCGAAGTGTTTTCTAAGTTTAAACTTTAATTTTTGGCAAAAAAATTTTTTCAGTGTAATATAAAATTTTTACAGTGTATGTTTTCGAAAGCTGACTCATATACCTTTCTAATGACACCAAGATCTTTTAAATCGGCTAAGTCGTTCCATAGTAATTGCAGTTTAAATGTACCTATTAGCGTCATTTTTTAAATATTTCGATACCTTGCCACGCCCACATATTTTCAAAAATGCAATTTCTAAAAATGAGGTTATGTTTCTGTAGGTCAAATATACCTGTATGCAAAATTTCATTAAAATCTGAGAGGGTCGGGTTCAATGAATATCGGTTTTGATATGAAATTCATCATATGTAAACTTATTTTCTGAAAAAATTATCAAATTGATAAATGTTTCATTGGATACCAATATATATTTTGTTTTCTAAATGTTATTTAACTCGTTAAATTCTCCAACCAAAATCTATCCGAAATTTTCCACCTTAACATCATTCAAAATTATCAATTTATGCTGTGTACTTACAAAAAAAGATATGTATGTAAGGCTTTGGGGATGAGTTCGGTCATTTGTTTGGGAGGTACAAGAAGGGGTGTGTAAAATAGTCAGGTTTTCTGTGGTTTTGTCTCCTATCACAGTATAAACTAATCGGCTAATTTTCATTTCCCTCCAAGTGTCCGTTTGGAAGTTATGGAAGATATATTAATTTTCCAAAAATAGGTAATTTTGTATGGGAGGTATCAGAAGATGTGAACCGATATAATTCATATTTATTCCTGAGTCCAATTTTCATAAGAATAGCCCCACTCCTTCTGGTACCTTCCATACAAAATTACCTATTTTTGGATAATTTATATTACTATCATAACTTCCAAACGGAAGATCGTAGGATATTTAAATTTGGTCAGTTTATTTATCTTGCAAAAGTAGACAAACCCTAAGAAACCCGAAAACTTTGCCATACCCCTTCTGGTACCTCTCATACAAATGACCAAATTGACCGTTATAGTTTTCAAACTAAATTTACTCAAATTTTGAGTATGATGTTCCCCTAAGAAAATAGGACCCAGAAATGAATATGGACTATATCGGTTTACGCCTTCTGGTACCTCACATACAATATTGCCTATTTTTGGAAAATTAATATTTCTCCTATAACTTCCAAACGAACTCTTGGGGGGTAATGAAAATTAGTAGATTAATTAATGTTATTATAGGAGGCAAAACCCAAGAAAACTTTTTGACACACCCCTTCTGATACCTCCTATACAAATGACCGAACTCACCCCCATAGTCTTACAAACATATTTTTTTTCTAAGTACACTGAATGCAGTCAAATTATGAGTAATTTGTACGCTTATGAAAATATGAAGCAGGAGTGAATATGGACTATATCGGGTCACCCCTTCTGGTACCTCCCATACAAAATTACCTATTTTTGTAAAATTAATAATTCTTCCATAACTTCCAAACGGACATTTGAGGGGTAATGAAAATTAGTCGGTTAATTTATATTGTGATAGGAGGCGAAACCTCAGAAAACCTAACTATTTGACACACCCCTTTTGGTACCTCCCATACAAAGGACCGCACTCACCCCTATAGTCTTACATACATATCTTTTTTTGTAAGTGCACTGAATTCAGTCAAATTATTCGTAAGTTGCACGTATGAAAATTTGAGCCAGGAATGAATAAGGACTGTATCGGTTTACCCCTTTTGGTACCCCCTATCAAAATTAAATTTTTTTGAAAAATTAATATTTCTCACATAAATTCCAAACCGGCACCTATACCCCCTACACAAAAAGTAAAGTTTTGGACGATTTTGCACCACAAGCAGGGGAAAAATTATACATAAGTCATTTTATTTTAATTAAAAATCTATTCGATTTAATAACTCAAGACTTCAGTTTACCTGACTGAAATTTCTGTACTGATTTTCGTATCAAATGATATATCCCCTTATCCCTAAGGGGATGGTATAAAAAGGTGCTTGTGTGAACTAGTACATATAATAAAAGACCACAGAAGCACACCTTCTAGCCAGTGTTGTTGCCTTCACCTTATTTTTGTTACCACTAAAGCCACTGGGAAAATAACGCTCTTTAGGTATTACTTTATGTTACCAACATCGTTTCTGCATTGTAGAATGCTCTTCTTTAAGTCTCTTTGATTTTACATTCTAAACATTTAGACAATCCTCATTCATTGCCATTGCCATTGCAATCAGTTTTGTACATGGTTTTGTTACTGTTTGTGAAGGAAAAGGGGATGGAAGCAAACAATTCTGTCAACGGCGAAAAAATACACCCCCTCTTCGTAACGGAAAGTCGATAAATTTACCACAGCGTATTTGCAACGCGATTTTTTACTTTTGTTTGTGCTGATTTCAAGTAATATTCAATGTTGATTTGAACAAGAATTGTAAACAAATCAATTGAAATTCAGTTAGAAACATTTCCTATAATTAACTACGAAATCATTATTTGAATACACAGAAGCATTGTTGACTCAATTTTAAGTAAAAACTACTTTCTTCTGTGATGACGATGTAAAATACCAAAATTTTTACAATATCTTCCATAGGAATGAGATTTTTGTATACGTATTTTTTCCACAAATAACCACTTATCTCCCAAATCCCATTTTTTATGGAGAGCAAGAAATGCATAATCAATCGAAAAACTTGAATTTTACCAAAGCTCCTATTTTTAAATGCTGTACTAAACAAATAAATACTAAATTGAATATACACAAAGTTATGTAATTTGTTAGATAATATTTTTTTTTATTCTGATAATTTTCAATTTTAGATGAAAATATCGATTAATTGTTTCCAATTAATCGTGATCAATTATTTGTAATTTAGAATAATCATATGATTAATTAATCGATTATTCTTTTTTATTTGCCATCACTATTTCTGCTCACTTGAAGTGTACTTCAGTAACGATTTTGTACGTTCAGAACAAATCTGTGATCCGTCTTGGTACTGGGTAATCAGTTTTGATTAAAAAATTGTTTAACGTTTTCAGTTTTATTTTCAAAAATTGTTTCGCTGCAAATTAAACATGTTTCATTTGCATTTTTGTGGTTAGGAAAACAAAAAATTAACTAATGGTCCATTGAGACTGAAACATCCGATTTTATTGCGAAATTTTTCTTCGCTTAGCATCCATCGTTAAAGATTACAAAATCCCTGTTTAGTTAAGCTAACCGCTAATTTAATTTAAAGCTTATTATGAGGGACCGACATTCTTCTTCTTCTTTACTGGCAGCAACAACGGAAATTAATCTATCAGTAGCCGCACGTAGAAAAGCATTCCAAGCGCTTCGGTCTTTTGCGCTCCGTAGATAGTTACTTAACATTTCCGTCACCTGGTCCATCGATCGGAGTTTTGGTCAACCCCTCCTGCGCCGCCCATCGAGTTTATTGCCGAAGACCAAGGAAGCGCATTCGGTATCATCATAATAATATCAATATAATAGAAAATTAGTTGTTTTACTGAGGGTAAGGGTATATGTAAGTCGGGTTGCCCGACTGAAACTTTCTAACTGGTTTTAATTACAAATCGAAGACTTAAACAATATCTTATAGTGGGTGATGGTATTTATCAGTCAGTTTATCTGACTGAAATTTCTGTACTGGTTTTTGTTTTCATTTTGTTTACATTTTTATTTCAGTTCGAGTATTCACAAAAAAAAAAAACAAATAAAAAACCAAAGGGGAATGAGAATGAAACATCTAATTTTAACCCGCCAGCGCGCCAGCAGAATATATGTTCTAAACGCAATATATTGAGGTACATATATGTATTTGTATGAACATAGCTAAGGTTTATTTAGGTGTAAAACAATTGAACAAATTTGTTCAATGTTGGTTGTACCATTCTGAATTGCCAGTTTACCCTCGCCCATCAATGGCGTTATACGGTGGTCCCAATGACGTACATATTTTGCCACGAAAAAGGTAGTGTGGTGGTTATTTAATGACAAGTCTCCACAATGCACAATAGGGATATAACTTTCTTACAATTTTTTAAATATCAAAATTGGCATAGCACAGTAAAATACTGTAAGGGAACGTATATTTATTTTTTCGCTAAGGTCAAAAAGTTCAAGCACCAACCGCGATGAAGTTTTAAAAATTTTAATTTTCTTTTTGGTTAAGGAAAATTAAAACCAGTACAGAAATTTCAGTCAGTTAAACTGACTGATAAATACCATCACCCAATATAATATATTGTTTAAGTCTTGAGTTATTGAAAATAATCGATTTGTAATTAAAACCAGTTAGAAAGTTTCAGTCGGGCAACCCGACTTACATTTACCCTTACCCTCAGTAAAACAAATAATTTTCTATTTTATTGATATTATTACTCGATTTCGAAATTGGGCGGAGTGGTACATTTATATGGGAGGTACGTGAAGGGGTGTGTTTAGGCTCCAGATTTATTCTCCATAACTTTATCCTGTTATAGCTTTACTAAATACAGAATTTGCGCACGATTGCGTTGGGTGTACTGATATTATTACTACATCCCAAAAGTGGGCGGAAAGGTACATTTGTATGGGAGGTACCATAAGGGGCGTGTCTAGACTTCCAATTTTTTCTCCAAAACTTTGTCCTGTTATAATATAACAAAATACAGAATTTGGGCACGATCGTGTCGAGTGTATTGATATTATTACCCTATTTCTAAAGTGGGCGGAGTGGTACATTTGTATGGGAGGTACCAGAAGGGGCGTGTCTAGACTTCCAGATTTTTTTCTCCAAAACTTTATCCTGCTTAAACTTTACCAAATACAGAATTTGGGCACGATCGCGTTAGGTCTTTTAATAATATTAATCGATTTCTAAAGTGGGCGGTACCAGATGTGTATAGGAGGTACCAGATGGGGCGTGAATAGACTTCCAATTTTTTTCTCTAAAACTTTATCTTGTTATAGCTTTACTCAAAATAGAATTGGGGTACGATCGCGTTTAATTTATTGACATTATTTCTCCATCTCTATAGTGGGCGGAAAGGTAGATTTGTATGGGAGGTACCAGAAGGGGCGTGGCTAGGCTTTCAAAATTGTTTCCAAAACTTTATCCTGTTATAGCTTTACTAAATACAGAATTTGGGGACTATCCCGTAGGGTGTATTGATATTATTACTCGATTTCTAAAGTGGGCGGAATGATGTATTTGTATGGGAGGTACCAGAAGGGGCGGGGCCATGTAGCCCATTTGCAATACCGTAAGTAGTTTTGAGAAAATAATAACTCGTGCAAAATTTCAAAACATTTGGTTGCGTCTTTCGAAAGTTATCGTGCGAACCAGCCGGACAGCCACCCGACAGACAGACAGACAGACAGACAGACAGACGGACATGGCTCAAACGACTTAAAAAGTCATGAATCGAATTTGATTCAAAGAAACCTAGGGTCTAAGGTGACTCCTTCTATGTGTTACACTTTTGGGTCGTATCAAATGATATATACCTTCATCCCTACGGGTGATGGTATAAATATGCTTATTTAAAACGAAAAAGTATGAAATTTCTTTAATATTTAGAGAAGGTAAGAGATTTTTCCGCAAACCAAAACGTATCTTTAATCTTTTTTAACGAGCAAAAACAAAAATGTGTAACGAATAATCTCTCCTAATGCTAATAGTTAATTTGTTT
Source organism: Muscina levida (assembly GCA_964034835.1). Lineage (NCBI taxonomy): Eukaryota > Metazoa > Arthropoda > Insecta > Diptera > Muscidae > Muscina > Muscina levida. Next base: position 58,957,517 of record OZ035880.1, on the reverse strand, counting down.
ACTAACACTTGCAACATTTATCGCAGGTGGCAGCCTGTTGATAATTGACCAATGAGCCTAGGAGATCTAAATCCCCATTTAACAAAGTTAATAAAAATAAAAAAAAATAATAAATTTTTAAATAATTTTTTAAACACCTGATTATGATTTTCGTGGTTACTAGGACATGGTTGACCTCATGGTACTATGCCAAAAAATTGGTTATACCTCTAATGCACAATGGTAAACTTCTTTTGAATATTTACAATATTCTCACTGCAGTTTTGGTTTGAACACAAATAACTGTTATATTTTGTTTTTCATAAGAGATTAGTGAATAATTTTGTGTGATTTGGAGAGGAGTACGAACATAGTAGGGTGTTATTTAGATGTAAAACAATTGAATAAATTTGTTCAATATTGGTTGTACCACATTGAATTGCCTGTTTATTCTGTAGCATATTACGGCTAAGAAGGGGGCTGGTGTAGTTTGGAAATCTAAATGCGTTTGCACGTACTAATATCGGCCTTATTGCTCGTCGGAGGCGGGGTTCGATGCCTTTAGATTGCCTTTGCCACCGAACTATTTTATAAATATAAAATTTACGTGCTGTGGTTTGGAAGTGGAAAATAGTGATAGTTTTACAGATTGAAAGCGTAACTATAGAAACGATAGGAGTAAAAACAGAGAGAAGGTTCTCTGAAACATGAAAATATTTGATGTTGTAAGAATATTTAGAAAGACAAAAGAAGTTTCTAAAGGAGAAAAATTAAATAATAGATGAGGTACACAGATAGTCTATATCAGAGTGCTGAGCTATGAGGTGTAATTTTGCTCAACAAGCCGTGATCACAAGAATAACGAAAACCCATTAAAAAATATTTGACTGTGATACCCATAAACATAGTTTGTCAAGCTAGTGTGACCAAAAGCTCACGAAATCAAACAGAATATTTACTATTCTAAACACAAATCATTTTTGATTTATTAAAAATAAATTCATATTTCATTTCAGTATTATTAATGTTATTAAACCTAATCTATAACTACATAGCTTCATTTTCACATTGTTTTCATTTAACGCAAAAGTTAATTTAAAGGAATTTAATATAAAAAAACTTACATTACTAATTTTAACAAAAAATATATAATAAAAAGAAAATGGTAAATATGGATAATTAAAGTTTCTTAAGAATTAATTTAGAAGTAATAAGATCTTTTCAAACAATGCGACACTTTGATGTTAATAAGGCCAGAATAATATTTTGTTTCGTATAGGTTATTACTTTATTAATTGCATATGACCACCTTGAATCTATGATTGTTTTTATAATCCTCATCAAATATGAGAAAATAGTACGACTTTAACAACAAGAAGCACTCAACTTAATAAAACAAAATAATATCACTCACTTACTTTGATAATGCAGTTGGTCCCCCGACGAAAGTACTTTCGAAGAGATGTTCCGCTAAAGAGAGGTGAATTATATATTCATGGTTGATGTTAACGCCTCTCTTAGAAATAGTATGCTGTTAAGCCGCCTCTGTTATATTAAAAACACAATGTTAATTAGATCTTATCACTGTTAATTTGAGAGATACCTTAACAAACAACAAAAACTACAAACCTATTGCTTACACAAATTAACATACAGATTTGCAATAACAGTATTGCACTGTTCGTATGTATGAATTTTTGATATTTTAATATGTTAAGTTGTGCGTAATATGGGTTATAGCTTTTGCAAAAACGGGTTTGAAATATAAGAGTTAAGACTTGGAAGGAATACAAAGTAATAGAGATTTAAAATGTTGTGTTATGAGAAATGATAAAACAAATTATAAAGAAGAATATTGTAATAGTTATTTTTTTCACATAAATCTCAAAAGTTGACTGTAATGAACTGGTCACTTACATTGATGTACTCGCTAAGCAAATCTTTTTCTTTCTTTTTTTCCTAGAATTATCACAAACTTAAAAATTATTTTTTTCTTTACTTCTTGGACCGGCTTAGTGTTATGCTGTGGAACACCTTTGTAGTCCCGTTCTGGTTATTCCGGAGCGGAGCTGTGCCTTACTAAAAATTCCTTTTTGTCGATGAACCATAATATGAAGCGTGATGAAAAAACACTTTAACCGGTAATAAGGCAAATAAACATTTGTACTCCAATCAATAAACGCAAAAGCACTGAATAAATTGGTGACGAAAAAGGCGGTGATATAATAGTTCAGCTGTCACTGCTACTCTTATAATAGTGGCCTCGTTGATTTATGTTGGAACTCTCGATTCTACAGAAGTGAGAAACAGATTTTCAATATTATGAGAGACTATCAATTACAAAAAAAGCATGCAAAAAAAATGTACCTTTTGATAGTAGATGCTATATGGGCTATTATTTCGATATAAAATATCAAATATATATATGAGGGATTTATTTGAATGGCGATTTTCCCCTGCTTCCGCCAGGTGTTACGTCCAACGGCTAGACGCAATAATTAATGAAGATTACTTCAATACCATATATCTATAAAATATGTGAAAGGCTAATAATTCCGATAGTATACAGAATACTCTATTGGTATATCATAAACTCACTTACTTTACGTGCTGTGAAATTCACACTTTGGGGCAATGGTAGAACAGGTGTTCAATATTCACTTCACTTTTCTAAGAAAACTTTATTAAAACTGTACCAGGTTTATGGTTTAGATGAACTAGTTGCTAGGTCGCCAAGACTTAAAAATGGCCGATATAGCCGAAATTACAAAGCATGAAGCCCTCGTAGACGCTTTCATATAACGCTTCTTTTCCAGATTAATCATTAAACAAACAAACAAGATAAAACGTCAAAGCCTTGATAAATAAGCAAGTGCAAAGGGAAACCAGTCACGCACAGAGGGCGCAAATGCTGCAAAGAACCAATATCCATCAGTTATATTTGATTTAACAATCTTACTGAATCTTGACTTTTCCTTCAATGCAAGCGCTGTTATAATTCTCGCCCTTCAAGGTTGTTAGAAGGGTGATCATTTAGTCCATCGGATTAAACGTACAAAGTATATTTTCCAAATAGCAATATTTTTTTGCTTTAAAACAGAAAAGTGTGCTAGGAGTTTACAGGGGTAGGTGGCATAAGTTCTGTGCCTCGCGGGTTGGGTTGTCGGAATAGTTTTAAAGCCAACTTGATGACGCTTCAGTGGTTAAAATTAAACATCAAGGTGATTTATTATGCATATTTTAATTTTTTATTTGAAAAAAGCAAATGTTGTCTCTGTAAGAATTGACATCAAAGTTCATGTTCCTTAAAAAAATACACGTTTCGTATGGTTACAAATGTGATTTTTGTGAATAAAAAGTATAGTTCTAGGTTTACTTCAGTGCCTGCGCGCATGCTGAAAGATGTCAATTTATCTTTCAGCATGCGATTAAAAACACACATACCGTTAATCGCTATAGTTCCAGTTTGTTTACAAGCACGTAAAAAATGTTACAGCTTACAAATGTATAATGTTAAATTCAATATCTCTGGGCATATGGTAATTTTTTAAATAGGCTGAAAGGGTCTTTTATGGTGCAAACTGCTAATCAAAGACAAATTCTCTGATTAATTGGCACTAAAATCTGAAAAGAAATCATGGGGCAAACCTTCGGATTTCCTAGGTCATGGAAACACGCTGGCCCCTCTAATACTTCAACGTTTTCTGCCGAACTCAAGCTTTTGTTTCATTACTTTGGTGAGTAGACGCAATCTTTTGCTGAGAAATGTAATTTATCTCCAGGTTTCGCTTGAAGAAAGGCAATAAATTAATTTCCAGTATGTCTCGTCGGAGTTCAAACTCTTCGGGGTAATGCCACAGCTTGGAAAGGCCAGCTCCAAAGATAATTTTTTAGAGAATCCACCCAGAATCCATCTAGTTAAATTAAGATCTTTCAGCAAACACACATACCGTTAATCGCCATTAGTTCCAGTTTGTTTACAAGCAGGTAAAAACCAGTACAGAAATTTTAGTCGAACGAGACGTACAGTTAAACTATAGAAAATGTTACAGCTAATAAATGTAAAATGGTTAATTCAATAACTCTGGGCATATGGTAATTTTTTATACCGGCTGAAAGGGTCTTTTGTGCTTCAGGATCCAAAATAGGTGTGGCAAATGTTTTGGTTCTCTGCTGTTTTGCCTAATATTACAAGATAATTAAACTGACAAAATTCAAATATCCAGCATTCAAAAGTTATGGGGGGAAATATTAATTTTCCAAAAATATGTTATTTTGTATGGGAGGTACAAGAAGGGGTCGGCCAAAATAGTCCGTTGTCCATAGTCAAATTTCAATAAGCTTATATCTTGCATAAAATAAGACTTATTTCAAGTTACTTACAAAAAAATGTACGTAAATCGTACATCCTACGCATAATATGACTGAAACGAACTTGGGCTTAAGATACCGATGGTCTAAAACATCTCCTTTTATACGTTACACTTTTTCCGATTCAAATGATATATACCCATATCCCTTAGGGCGAGGGTATAAACTTTAGTAAGTTCGTCATAATAATTGAATTTTCATTAATTAACGCGAGAAGCCCATACCTTATTCGTGGAATGGAAACGGAAATTAAATTTTGTATGCATTAATTAACCTTTATAACAGTAACGTACCCTTTTCGTTATTAAAACTAAAAGTACTTAACGACGAAAAACATTACTGTACATGTTTAAAATTGGCAGCCACCTCTATTTTTTTTTATTTAGCTAAAATTTTATAAACGCCATAACTTTATATTGCACATATATATTTACGAAGGTTTCTCACAAAATTCGTGTTGCAGTGATGAAGGACATTTCTTCCCTTGACTACACCCACAGTTAAATAATGACGTTAATCTTGTTTTCTATTTGCATTACTAGTAAGCGAAGGAATGTAATATTTATGATGGAAACACTAGAGTTTATATTTTTAGGGAAATGTAGTGCAAAAAATTAGTATACTGCAATTAGTTTTGCAGTACACTTTTTATGAATGTACTTTAGATTTTATTTCGGAGAAAAAGTTTACTGGACGTCAAAATGCTGTATGTAGGAAAATCAAATATGTAGCTGAGAGTCCGATGTTTTTATTTCGGGTAAACACTTAAAAAAATGTCCTGAAAATTATTGCACAACATCTGAAATTTGATTTTAGTTTTAGTTAATGCTTCAAGTTAACATCGCGTATTAAGAATAAATACGATAATTGTTTTAAATACTAAGTACTGGTTTGCACAACAAGGTCTTGCTAAAATAAATATAATAGCTTCATTTTTAATTATTATTAAAATTCTTTGAAAGATCTCTCGTCAAGGAAAAAAATCGTATTCGAGGATGTGCCTGTAAAAATTCAAAAGAGCGCAGACAACTTTTCCACACATGTATTTTATCAATACAGTTTATAGTTTTTGAAAATAAACCAGTACAGAAATTTCAGTCAGGTAAACTGACTGATAAATACCATTACCCAATATATTATATTGTTTATGTCTTGAGTTATTGCAATAAATAGATTTTTATTAAAATAATATTACTTATGTATTATTTTGTGTCTGCTTGTGGAGCAAAACTGTAAAAATTTAACTCATTTGTATAGGAGGTATAATAAGGGGCAGCAGAACGTGTCTGATTTTTTCGTAAATCAACGTTCGAACGCTTACATTGGCAAAGTTGTCTGAATTCAGTGTAAACACAAAAATGATATGTATTCTTCTTCTTCTTTACTGGCAGCAACAACAGAAATTCATCTATCAGTAGCCGCATGTAGAAAAGCATTCCAAGCGCTTCGGTCTTTTGCGCTCCGTAGATAGTTCGTCATACCAAGCTTACTTAACATTTCCGTCACCTGGTCCTTCCATCCGAGTTTTGGTCGCCCCCTCCTGCGCCGCCCATCGAGTTTATTGCCGAAGACTTTTCGAGCCGGAGCGTTTTCGTCCATTCGTACAACGTGTTCAAGCCAGCACATTCGATCTATTTGAACGCGCTTGACCACGACGATGTCGTTGTACAGCTCATACAACTCATGATTCATTCGAAGACGGTACTCGCCGTTCACGATGAAGGGTCCAAATATTTTGCGGAGTATTTTTCTCTCGAAGACTCTTAGAATAGATTGATCCGCTTGTGTCATTACCCACGATTCTGCGCTGTAGAGCAAGACAGGTAGGATCAGAGTCTGGTAGAGCTGGATCTTTGTACTTCGAGAGAGCGCTTTGTCGTTAAATCGTTTGCATAGCGCATAGTAGCTGCGGTTTGCGATCAATACTCGTCTTTTGATTTCGAGGCTGGCATTATTATTTATGTTTATGGCGGAGCCTAGGTAAACAAAATCACTACCACTTCAAAATAATAGTTGTCAACGTTCACGCAGCGTCCCAGACGAGTGGACTCGTTGTTCGTTGAAACAAGTGACTTGGTTTTGTCCTCTTTTATCACCAGACCTACTTCAGCCGACTGCTTTTCAATGCTCGAAAAAGCCGAAGTAACATCTCGCAATCCACGTCCAATAATATCGATATCATCAGCATACGCGAACAACATGTGGCTTTTGTTAAATATGGTGCCATTCCTGTTTACTGCTGCTTTCCACATGATCATCTCCATTACGATGTTAAATAGATCGCAGGACAGACTATCGCCTTGTCTAAAGCCTCGCTTGGTAGACTTCGTGTCAGTCAGTGTCATCCCGCAGAGTCGAATTAGTTTTGCGGGGATACCAGCCATAGCATCCAACAATTTCTGTCGTATCGGACTGTCAAATGCAGCTTTGTAATCGATGAACAGTTGGTAGGTATCGATCTGCATTTCTTGGGTCTTCTCCAGGATTTGTCGTAGCGTGAATATCTGGTCGGTGGTGGATTTACCAGGTCTAAAGCCACACTGATAAGGTCCAATCAGGTTCGCCAGAAGGGGCTTCAGTCTTTCACATAACACACTAGACAGGACCTTGTATGCGATGGGAAAAGGCTAATCCCGCGATAGTCGGTACACACACTAGGATCGCCTTTCTTAAGCACGAGGCATAGGATACTCAGATTCCAATCATTGGGCATGCACACTAGGGCGTTTCACCAAACGCGTTTTTTGCGATTTTTGCAACACTTGAAGCGGAATATTAAGGCTTGTGATCTAAAAGAATTTCGGAAAAATTTTTGGATTTTTTGACGATGGGTATGGGGTCGCTGAAATAGATTTTATCAAAAAAATGAGGTTATGGAGAAAAAAATTTTATATTATTTTTTTCTGGTGCTTTTTGTTCATGCAACTTAACAATTCTCTTCTTATGGATCCGATCCTACAACAAAAAAATTATTGGTGTGAGAAATTATTATATTATGGACCACTTTGATAGTCCTAAAAGTGAAAAATTATTTTTCGTAGATTTCAAACCTCGATAACTTGAAAAGTTTTCAACATTTTTTCAAGATGTAAAATGCGTTGGAAAGGTCTTTAAATTACCTTTCATTCGGTACATAGATTTATTTTTACTTGTTGGAAAAATATAAGAAAAAAATTAAAGTTTGAGATTTTTTTTTTATTTATCAAATTTTATGAAAATTAAAAGAATTTCATTATGTTTCGTTCTTGGTTAAGTAAAAAAAAAACTTCTAAAATACATTGCTTTAATAAAAATATCAAAAATTCAATTCATCAATATATTTGTATTCCCATACAAAATCAAAAGATATTATATAAACAAAACCAACATATTTAATGAACAAATTAAAATAAAAAATTAAATTTGTATCTAAAATTACAATACATTAACCACTAAATGTGGAACAACTGTGGAAGTATTTTCAAATTGGTTTCTTAAGAGCTTTTTCAATGACATTTTTGCTAACATTAGGTATAATTTTTTAATTGTTATCAACTCTAATCAATAAGTTTTGAAAATCATTCTCATTCTTTGTAATTTTTTTGTTATATATTGTAGCCGACGCCACGCCTCTTTCTGATAAATCATTCACAACACATAGTTTTTCTAGTTTTTTCTTTGAAGAAACAAAATCATAATCATTTTCCGATAAAAGTGTATCTTTTGAAAAAAAGGAAGTGCGCAATTTTAATTCATCAAAAACCCTTTTACTGTTTGAGGTTACAAAATTATGCATTATGAATTTTTTTACATTTTAAAAAGGGCCTATTTCAAATATTTTAAAATTCAAATAGTGTGAATTTAAAAATAAAAACTAATTTTTTTTGTCTATTTTTTATTTTTTTCAACATTTTTCACAAGTAAGATATAAACTTATATATATCAAAATAATGGTATCTAAATTATCTTTCTAACGCATTTAACATCTTGAAAAAATGTTGAAAACTTTTCAAGTTATCGAGGTTTGAAATCGAGGAAAAATAATTTTTCACTTTTAAGACTATCAAAGTGGTCCATAATATAACAATTTTTCACACCAATAATTTTTTTGTTGTGGGTTCGGATCCTTACGAAGAGAATTGTTTAGTTGTATGAACAAAAAGCACCAGAAAAAAATAATATAAAATTTTTTTCTCCATAACCTAATTTTTTTGATAAAATCTATTTCAGCGACCCCATACCCATCTTCAAAAAATCCAAAAATTTTTCCGAAATTCTTTTAGATCACAAGCCTTAATATTCCGCTTCAAGAGTTGCAACATTTTTTTTGTGAAACGCCCTAATGCACACCCTGAGCCAAATCCTGTTTATGAGCTGGTGCATGCATGTTACCAGGTCATCATTAAAAAGGTCTGCCGGCAGTCCGTCGGCTCCCGCAGCTTTATTATTTTTAAGCCGCGAAATGGCCGTGCTGATCTCGTTTTGGCTCGGTGGTGGACAGTCTACTCCATCGTCGATGATTGGTGCGATTTCGTCACTTATGCTGCCGTCGGGAACGAGAAGAGATTGAAAGTGTTCCCTCCATACTTGCAGCACACTCTGAGTGTCCGTGACCAGATTTCCGTCTCTGTCCTTGCAGGTGGGGATCCCTGTTCCAAAACCTTTACTTTTTACCTTTTGGTAGAAATTTCGGGCCTTACCTCTATCCCTGTAGTTTTCGATATCCTGGCTCTCTCTTTCCTTCCACAGACGCTTTTTCCGTCTGAACAGACGTTTCATCTCCCTCCTTTTCTCTTTATAACGCTCCGTCACCGCACGCGTCGCCATTGGCTGCAGTTTTGCCTTGTATGCAGCAACCATTTCCTCAGACATTTCGCAACACTCATCATCGTACCAGGGCTTGTCTGAGCTTGGTTTTTCATAATCCAGTACAGTTGTTGCGGCAGTGGTCATAGAATTCGCAATATGCTGCCACTGCATGTCGGGAACATCAGAACTAGGGGGATTTGTATGGAGTAATTGAGAGAGTTGGTTGGAGTAGGCATTGGCTATCTCAGTAGTATGCAGCTTTGTGATGTCTAGCTTCATTTCATTACGAGTGTTTTTAGCACTACTTAATCGTGTGCGTACCTTGGCTGCAACTAGGTGGTGATCCGAGTCGATATTTGCACCGCACAATACACGCACGTCCATAACGCTTGAGACATGCCTTCCATCAATTACCACATGATCAGTCAGATTTCTTGTATTTTGATCGGGAGATATCCAGGTTGCCTTGTGGATATCTTTATGCGGGAATCTGGTTCCACTCACAACCATGTTTCTTTCCGACGCGAAACTTACCAGTCTGAATCCGTTATCGGAGGTGTTGTTATGTAGACTGAATTTTCCGACTGCTGAACCAAGAGCATTTTCCTTCCTATTTTAGCATTAAAATCTCCCAGAACAATTTTAATGTCATGTGGTGGTTAGCGGTCATATATATGCTCTAGGCGTTCATAGAATGCATCTTTGATGTGATCGTCTTTGTCTTCCATCGGGCCGTGTACACAAGTCAGCGTAATGTAAAAATATTTCGCCCGGATGTGAATGGTAGCTATTCTGTCACTTACAGGGTTAAATCGAGAGACCAGGTGTCGAAGTCTCTTGCCGACTATGAAACCACATCCAAATTCGTGTTTTCCTGCATAGCAACTGTAAAAGATGTCACAGTTCTTTCTTGTTTTTTCTTTTCTTCGTGTTTTCATAATACATTTTGTTTAAGGAGAGTGGCTTATTAGGCCACCGCTCCCGAAGCCTGCCACTAAGAGAGCCTGTGTTGAGCTTCAGTAACTTCTTTTACCTAATTCCTAAGACGCATCGATGGTAGCATGCCGATTAGGTTACTCAACATTTCGCCTTCTAACTTTAGCTAACTTCTAAGCGGTTACCTTAAAGTCATTGCCCGGGGAATACTTGGTCTAAGACCGGAAGTAGTTAGCTGCTTGGACAGTGCCACAAAGGGTCACTCGGGTGAGTTACAATCAGTAACTTTCAACCTCTGGGCAAAGTGAGTTCCCGACCTAGGGAATAATTAAATTTGGTTGGTTTAGATAAGCTGCAATAGCTGACCTTCCATATAAATGGCCAAAATAACTCTTATAGTTCCACATGCATATCTTTTTTGTAAGTACACTGAATTTAGTCAGATTGTGCACTGTTCATGAGCGCCGCAGGTTGGACCGCTCAGCATATACAAAACACGCATATATTCACACATACATTCATGCGTTAGCGGTCCACCTGCAGTTTTGTCGTTCATGCTTTGTTGTTGTTTTCGTCTTCTTAAGATGTCAACGAAGAGTTAACAAACAGCAAAGCATAAACGACACTAATCAGTATTCTTTTAACCGCGATATTAGCAAGTGCGCTCCCCCCCCCCAAGTGATCTAATTAAAACTTAGTGTACAACAAAACATAGTAATACAAAAAACATTGAAATTGAACATTAAACAAACATTGAATTAAATAAAACATTGAAAGTGAATTTTAAACTAAACAAACAAAAACATTGTTATAATTTAACAAAAAGGCAAAGCCCTCCAACAAACATTATGGTCCATCGAACCGAATGGTGATAAACAAAAAGTGAAAAAGACAGACAAACAACAACAAGAACATATTGGCGAAAAAGGAAGAAGCGACGAAATTCTTACAGTGGGTACCAAAAGTTTACAAAAAACATAACGGTAGCACAAATCGAAACTTTTGGAAAAACAACCCACATCACACAAAACGGGACAATTTCAAAAAAAAAAAAAAAGAACATTTACATAAAGCGAAAAACAACAACTTTTTTGAGCCTAGCAACAAAGGAGACGATTTGGACAAGACCACAACATCAGCGCCAGACCCGAAGACAACGGCTATCACAACAAAACAACGCAGCAGAGACAACAGTAACGGGAAACACCAGATCCAACAAACAAGAGCCACAAACACACACAGGTACACATCGCGACACAAAAGGGGATAAAGCAGTAAGTACATACAAAAAAAAAACGCGCTAAAAACAAGGAAAAGACATAACGGGTGAAGCAAAGCTTGCTTTTACATATGTACAATTGCTGCATGACCCTTTGACTCTTTTTCTTGTCGTTATGTGCTACATTATGTAGAAAATTCTGGAAATTTATGACTCACGACTAACGGACAATTTTTAACAATAATTGTCGACCCATGGCAACATAAAATTTTTGGAATTTGCGACGAGACCTAAACTAAGAAATATAAATTGTCAATTCGATGCCAACGAAAATTCGTGAAGACACAACACAACACAATACAAATAAAATTTTCGACCTAGTATAAGAAAATTTTTGGACAAATTTTCGGCCCCTATGCAAATGTAAAATTTTTTTGGATAATATTTTCGTCGCGCTGATAATAAAAATACTTGGAAAAATTTTTCTACTCAAACAAAATAAAATTTTCGACCTAGAATTAGAAAATTTTTGGAAAAATTTTTCGACTCGTTGCAAATGAAAAATTCTTGGATAATTTTTTCGTCTCGCTGAAAACAAAAATAATTGGAAAAATTTTTTCTACTCAATCAAGGAAAAATTTTTCGACTCGCTTCAAACAAAAAATTTTTGGATAATTTTTTCGTCGTGCCGAAGCAAATATACTTGGAAAAATTTTTTCTACTCAATCAAATAAAATTTTCGACCTAGAATTAGAAAATTTTTGGAAAAATTTTTCGACTCGCTTCAAACAAAAAATTTTTGGATAATTTTTTCGTCGTGCCAAAGCAAATATACTTGGAAAAAATTTTTTCTACTCAATCAAATAAAATTTTCGACCTAGAATTAGAAAATTTTTGGAATAATTTTTCGGCTCGCTTTAAATAAAAAATTTTTGGATAATTTTTTCGTCGTGCCGAAGCAAATATACTTGGAAAAATTTTTTCTACTCAATCAAAATAAAATTTTCGACCTAGAATTAGAAAATTTTTGGAAAAATTTTTCGACTCGCTTCAAACAAAAAATTTTTGGATAATTTTTTCGTCGTGCCGAAGCAAATATACTTGGAAAAATTTTTTCTACTCAATCAAATAAAATTTTCGACCTAGAATTAGAAAATTTTTGGAATAATTTTTCGGCTCGCTTTAAATAAAAAATTTTTGGATAATTTTTTCGTCGTGCCGAAGCAAATATACTTGGAAAAATTTTTTCTACTCAATCAAAATAAAATTTTCGACCTAGAATTAGAAAATTTTTGGAAAAATTTTTCGACTCGCTTCAAATAAAAAATTTTTGGATAATTTTTTCGTCGTGCTGAAAGCAAATATACTTGGAAAAATTTTTTCTACTCAATCAAATAAAATTTTCGACCTAGAACTAGAAAATTTTTGGAAAAATTTTTCGACCCCCTTCAAATAAAAAATTTTTTTGGATAATTTTTTCGTCGTGCTGAAAGCAAAAATACTTGGAAAAATTTTTTCTACTCAATCAAATAAAATTTTCGACCTAGAACTAGAAAATTTTTGGAAAAATTTTTCGACTCGCTTCAAACAAAAAATTTTTGGATAATTTTTTCGTCGTGCCAAAGCAAATATACTTGGAAAAAATTTTTCTACTCAATCAAAATAAAATTTTTTGGAAAAATTTTTCGACTCGCTTCAAACAAAAAATTTTTGGATAATTTTTTCGTCGTGCCGAAGCAAATATACTTGGAAAAATTTTTTCTACTCAATCAAATAAAATTTTCGACCTAGAATTAGAAAATTTTTGGAATAATTTTTCGGCTCGCTTTAAATAAAAAATTTTTGGATAATTTTTTCGTCGTGCCGAAGCAAATATACTTGGAAAAATTTTTTCTACTCAATCAAAATAAAATTTTCGACCTAGAATTAGAAAATTTTTGGAAAAATTTTTCGACTCGCTTCAAATAAAAAATTTTTGGATAATTTTTTCGAAGTGCTGAAAGCAAATATACTTGGAAAAATTTTTTCTACTCAATCAAATAAAATTTTCGACCTAGAACTAGAAAATTTTTGGAAAAATTTTTCGACTCACTTCAAACAAAAAATTTTTGGATAATTTTTTCGTCGTGCCGAAGCAAATATACTTGGAAAAATTTTTTCTACTCAATCAAATAAAATTTTCGACCTAGAATTAGAAAATTTTTGGAATAATTTTTCGGCTCGCTTTAAATAAAAAATTTTTGGATAATTTTTTCGTCGTGCCGAAGCAAATATACTTGGAAAAATTTTTTCTACTCAATCAAATAAAATTTTCGACCTAGAATTAGAAAATTTTTGGAAAAATTTTTCGACTCGCTTCAAACAAAAAATTTTTGGATAATTTTTTCGTCGTGCCAAAGCAAATATACTTGGAAAAAATTTTTCTACTCAATCAAAATAAAATTTTTTGGAAAAATTTTTCGACTCGCTTCAAACAAAAAATTTTTGGATAATTTTTTCGTCGTGCCGAAGCAAATATACTTGGAAAAATTTTTTCTACTCAATCAAATAAAATTTTCGACCTAGAATTAGAAAATTTTTGGAATAATTTTTCGGCTCGCTTTAAATAAAAAATTTTTGGATAATTTTTTCGTCGTGCCGAAGCAAATATACTTGGAAAAATTTTTTCTACTCAATCAAAATAAAATTTTCGACCTAGAATTAGAAAATTTTTGGAAAAATTTTTCGACTCGCTTCAAACAAAAAATTTTTGGATAATTTTTTCGTCGTGCCGAAGCAAATATACTTGGAAAAATTTTTTCTACTCAATCAAATAAAATTTTCGACCTAGAATTAGAAAATTTTTGGAATAATTTTTCGGCTCGCTTTAAATAAAAAATTTTTGGATAATTTTTTCGTCGTGCCGAAGCAAATATACTTGGAAAAATTTTTTCTACTCAATCAAATAAAATTTTCGACCTAGAGTTAGAAAATTTTTGGAAAAATTTTTCGACTCGCTTCAAACAAAAAATTTTTGGATAATTTTTTCGTCGTGCCAAAGCAAATATACTTGGAAAAAATTTTTCTACTCAATCAAAATAAAATTTTTTGGAAAAATTTTTCGACTCGCTTCAAACAAAAAATTTTTGGATAATTTTTTCGTCGTGCCGAAGCAAATATACTTGGAAAAATTTTTTCTACTCAATCAAATAAAATTTTCGACCTAGAATTAGAAAATTTTTGGAATAATTTTTCGGCTCGCTTTAAATAAAAAATTTTTGGATAATTTTTTCGTCGTGCCGAAGCAAATATACTTGGAAAAATTTTTTCTACTCAATCAAAATAAAATTTTCGACCTAGAATTAGAAAATTTTTGGAAAAATTTTTCGACTCGCTTCAAACAAAAAATTTTTGGATAATTTTTTCGTCGTGCCGAAGCAAATATACTTGGAAAAATTTTTTCTACTCAATCAAATAAAATTTTCGACCTAGAATTAGAAAATTTTTGGAATAATTTTTCGGCTCGCTTTAAATAAAAAATTTTTGGATAATTTTTTCGTCGTGCCGAAGCAAATATACTTGGAAAAATTTTTTCTACTCAATCAAAATAAAATTTTCGACCTAGAATTAGAAAATTTTTGGAAAAATTTTTCGACTCGCTTCAAATAAAAAATTTTTGGATAATTTTTTCGTCGTGCTGAAAGCAAATATACTTGGAAAAATTTTTTCTACTCAATCAAATAAAATTTTCGACCTAGAACTAGAAAATTTTTGGAAAAATTTTTCGACCCCCTTCAAATAAAAAATTTTTGGATAATTTTTTCGTCGTGCGAAAGCAAATATACTTGGAAAAATTTTTTCTACTCAATCAAATAAAATTTTCGACTTAGAATTAGAAAATTTTTGGAAAAATTTTTCGACTCGCTTCAAATAAAAAAATTTTTGGATAATTTTTTCGTCGTGCTGAAAGCAAATATACTTGGAAAAAATTTTTCTACTCAATCAAATAAAATTTTCGACCTAGAATTAGAAAATTTTTGGAAAAATTTTTCGACTCGCTTCAAATAAATTTTTTTTGGATAATTTTTGTCTTGCTGAAATCAAAAATTTTTTGGAAATATTTTTTCTCGACTCGATACAAGCATAAATTTTTTTTGTTGACCCTTATTGGAAAAAATCTTCTTTGAAAATTTTATCAAACTTGGGCATTTAAAAAATGGATAAAATATTGTCTGAAAAATACAAAAATTGCGTCAACGACCTTGAGGATTTCGAAAGTGTTTACAATGTTGGAAATTCCGATGACAACATTCACGCCTTGGAAGCAACTAGAGTGGAGCTGAATTCTTTATGGGACCAACTTAAGAGAAGCTATACTGATTGTCGTGACCGAATTCCCGAAGAAGGAGAAATCAAAATCGACAAAAACAAACTTCGAACCCATTATAAGGAAGCATTAGATACCTACAAACGGGTTCTTAGCTCTCTTAACGAAAAAATACAAAAATGACGGACCGTCAAATGGAGGAAAAACTAGCCCGCGAATCTGAGATACAAACAAAACGGAATGAAGCAGATACACCAACCTTTTTAAGGCTTCCACCGTGTGACACAGACACTTTCCGCGGAGGATACCAAGCCTGGCCGAGCTTCAGAGACCTGTTCACGACTCTATACATCGAAAATAAAAAGTTAAGCAATGTTGAAAAGCTATTTCATCTCACGCAAAAAACTGCCGGCGAACCAAGGGAGATAATAAGCCAAGTCCCTTTGACCCATGATGGATTCGACATAGCATGGAAGAATTTGGTGGACCGGTACGAAAACAAAAGAATGCAAGTGAACGAACAGCTGAAATCCTTATTTAATTTGCCAGTTGTCTCGGTAGACTCGGGTGCCTCTATTCAAAAATTACAGCGAACAATAAAAAGTTGTACTCAAACTTTAGAAGCGCTAAAGGTTGACACAAAGGGGTGGGACCCATTTTAACTTATCTTTGCTCAACAAAATTGCCCAGACCCTTTCTAGATGAATTTGAAAATTCTCTTAAAGATTGTACTGTGATTCCAAGTTGGAAAGAATTTGACACATTCTTAACGCACAAGTTCAAGACTCTGGAATCAGTTGGCAATATAAAACCCAGTTCCTCAAAATATAATCAGCCTAGACCCGATTATAACAAAAAGAAAAAAGGGTGAGCACATTCAGACAAATGTTTCACAAAAACCTCATCCCACGATGGGACAGAATACCCATAATACACAACAGTACAGTGGACCTCGTTCAAAAAAGGAACAAAATTGTCAACTTTGCAGGCAAAATCACCTTTTACGAGTGTGCCCGAAATTATCTCGAAAAATCTGTCAATGATAGAATTCATTTGGTAAAACTTTCACATCTTTGTTATAACTGTCTTTTATCTAACCACGGGGTCAAGGATTGCAAAAGTCGTTACAGTTGTCGAGAATGTAGGCAAAGGCACAATACTTTGCTACATAAAGGTAATGAAAACCGATCTTCAACTCACGAACCACCACGAGATAACTCTCAACCTAGTACTAGCGCAGCGGCGTTAAACACAATAATACAGTCCACATCTCAAATAGAATCCCCTAATATCACGACCTTGACCCTACAACAAAGAAAACCACCTAAAGTTCAGACACAAGCTACATTGTTATTCACTGCCATCGTCCAAATACAACATGGAGGACAGCGTTACGATGCCAGGGCGATTATTGACTCTGGTTCCCAATCCACTTTCATCACTGAAAAACTAAGAAATATGCTTCGTCTTCCAACAAAGAAAAACCTAGTTCATGTTTCCGGAATAAATCAAAACGTATCGGAAACCAGCACCAAATCTTGTTTCTTTCATCTTTGTTCAAAAGTTGACACTAGCTTTGAGCTAGAAGTGTGGGCACCAATTTTGAGGACACTTCCTTCAAATTTACCACTACGAACACTTGATGAAGCTGAACTTAAATTCGCTGCCGAACTTGAGCTAGCAGACCCTAAATTCTACGCTAGTAGACCCGTTGATCTTCTGATTGGAATGGACATTGGACCCCTGATATACACAATGGGAGTTCCTATGAAGTCTATCGGAACCCTTTTAGCCCAAAAAACGGTTTTCGGGTGGATAGTTGGAGGACCCATTCATCAGGAGACCCGCAACGCTAATAACATCTCGTTACATAATACAACATCGATCGAAAAAGTCATCACACGTTTTTGGGAGGTGGAGGAAACCCCAAAAAAGATTTTGAGGTCTGAGGAAGATACATTTTGTGAGGAAAACTTCAAAGCCACGACAATAAGAGACACATATGGAAGATATATTGTGACCCTACCATTCAAAAATTGTGAAGGTTTAGGAAGTTCCAGAAATATTGCGTTGGCACAATTTTATAGAATGGAGAGGAAACTTCTAAAGACTCCTGACATTAAGGAACAGTACGACTCTGCCATCTTGGAATATTTGGATTTGGGACACATGAGAAAATTATCAAACATGGAAATAGATACGAGCCCAAATTATTATCTGCCACATCACGCTGTTATTAAGCCAGATAGAGTGACAACAAAGCTTAGAGTTGTCTTTAATGCCTCCAGTCCCACCCCCAATAAAAGGAGCCTCAATGACAATCTATATCCAGGACCCATACTACAACAAGATCTCGTCATACAAATATTGAAATGGAGGTTCTTTAAGTATGTATTTAATGCAGACGTTACCAAAATGTATCGGCAAATCTTCGTAGACCCTACTCAAACAAAATTTCAAAGAATTTTGTTTAGAAAGTCGCCAAACGAACCGGTGGAAGATTTTGAACTAATGACCGTAACCTTTGGCATAAATTGCGCACCTTTTTTGGCCATACGAACTCTATTACAACTTGCCGAAGACGTAAAAGTCACATATCCTTTAGCCTCACAAATAATTCAACAAAATTTGTACGTTGATGACGTTTTAGCTGGTGGACATACAGTAGACCAGGCAATCGTCTCGAGAAAACAACTCGCTACTGCCTTGGCCTCAGCCGGTTTCGAATTGAGGAAATGGTGTTCAAATGACCCTAAAATTATTCATCAGATTCCATCAGACTTACTTTTACCAGTAAATTGGCTAGATTTGTCAGAGGATTCATCAACGAAGACTCTAGGAATCAGATGGAGTATATCAACCGACGCCTTTGGTTTTACTTCGCCACTTATCGAGAAAAACTTATCACCAACAAAAAGAGAAGTTTTGTCAACAATCGCCAAATTTTTCGACCCGTGCGGATGGCTGGCTCCTATCATCATTGTGGCAAAGCTGATAATGCAACAAGTCTGGCTAGATAAGGTAGAATGGGACGAAGTATTAAAGACCCCGACACAAATGAGCTGGCAACATTTTGTCAAAAACTGTCCGTCAATCGACTATATTACAGTCCCAAGATGGGTCCAGTTTAATCCATCAAGTACTGTGGAAATTCATGGTTTTTGCGACGCGTCTGAAAAAGCTTATGCTGCCGCCTTATATATTCGCATCGAAAACGACCACACAACTGATACCTTTTTGTTAGCTGCCAAAACTCGCGTTGCTCCAATAAAACAAATCTCTTTACCTAGACTTGAGCTTTGCGGAGCTGTGCTTTTATCGACCCTAGCAGCTTCGATTCTTCCAAAATTACAAATTTCCAACTTCTCGACACAATATTGGACCGACTCAACAATTGTTCTGGCCTGGCTAAAAAAGCCACCCTGCTCTTGGAGTACTTTTGTGGGAAATCGGGTCTCAGAGATTTTGGACAATGTTGGAAATGAAAATTGGCGACACATTGACTCTGAATGTAACCCAGCGGACATTGCAAGCCGTGGGTGTTCGCCAGAGGAACTTAAATCTACGCAGCTATGGTGGCACGGCCCTCAATGGTTAAAAATGCCAAAAGATCGGTGGCCAATTCATGAAATTCAAGAAGATACTAACTTAGAAGCTAAAGCGATTAAAGTTTTCGCAACAACCACATTAGAAGACCCTTTGCTTCGATTTTCCTCCTTATCTCGCGCGTATGAGGTGTTAGCTTATTCATTAAGATACTGGAAAAACACGGGTATAAGAAAGTCCCAGTTTCATTTTGACTCTACATCTGTCACCACTGAGGAAATTCAAGATGTTAAAACTAGACTTATTATATTTACCCAAAAACAGCACTTTGGTCCTGAATACAAAGCTTTAAAGCTCAAGAATCAACTATCGCGAAGCAGCGGCCTTATATCTCTCAATCCTTTTCTAGACACAAAAGGCATTGTACGAGCCAATGGCCGTCTAGCTCAGTCACCAGCATTGACTTATAACGAGCGACACCCAATTATACTACCATATGAATCACGCTATACTCAATTACTTGTGGAATCGATTCATAAAATTACAGCACATGGAGGTAATCAACTAATGACACAAGTCGTGAGATCTGAATTCTGGATATTTAGACTCAAGCCCTTGGTAAAAAAGGTGATTCGTAATTGTAAAACATGTTTATTGCAAAAAAAGGAGACCCAAAGTCAAATCATGGCAGCCCTACCACCAGAACGCACGACATTAACCAGACCATTTACAAATACAGGCGTCGATTTTGCTGGACCCTTTTCAATCAAAAATTTCACCGGCAGAGCTTGTTTAATTACCAAAGGATACGTATGCGTATTTGTTTGTTTCGCAACAAAGGCCATACATTTAGAAGCCACAAGTGACCTGTCAACATTATCATTTTTAGCAGCATTTAATCGATTTATGGGAAGACGCGGCTGCCCAGCGAGAATATACTCGGACAATGGAACAAACTTTGTCGGCGCAGCCGAAATGATCAAAAAGGATCGCATTCAATTTATGAAGACACTGCAGACTAACACAATCAAAAATTCAATACATCAAGATCTAGAATGGAAATTCATACCTCCTGGTGCTCCTCACATGGGTGGCCTTTGGGAGGCCGGTGTCAAATCTTTCAAGACCCATTTACGCAAATTAATACCTAAAATGAATTTTACCTTTGAAGAATTTTCCACAATCTTAGCTCGCATAGAATCTTGTCTTAATTCTCGACCTTTAAGTCCTTCTAGCGACGATCCAAGCGATCTTACACCTTTGACCCCGGGTCATTTTCTTATCGGTACGTCTATGCTAACACCCGCAGAACCAGATATTTCAGAAGAAAACGTGACACTTGCCAATCGATGGAAGCGTCTTCGTATAATTTCGCAACATTTTTGCCAAAGATGGAAGTCTGAATATCTTAAAGAACTACATCGTAGAAATAAATGGAAATGTAAACAAAAAAACGTCCAAATTAATGACCTCGTTGTAATAAAAGACGAAAAGTTAGCCCCCAATGAGTGGAAAATGGGTCGTATTGTAAAAACATATCCTGGACCCGACCAAAATATTAGAGTAATCGATATACGGACCTCTAGTGGCATACTGACCCGACCTATTACAAAAATCGTACATCTTCTATCAGATTGACTAGGCCATTATAATTCAAAATTTACATTTCCACGAATTCACATCTTTTTTTATACTCCCTTAGTTATGGCTGCCTACTTACCACGTCTTGAAAGGTCTAACGAAAGGCGAAATCAGTCTCCAGGCCGGCGAAATGACCGACAAAATGAACGCCCACATCAGCGCTTGTCCCGACGCGATCGACCCGGTAATTGGCAGTACTCGTGCGGATTATGCCAAGAAGATCATGCAATCAAGACCTGTAATCGCTTTAGGGATATGACTCCATATCAACGGTACGTGGCCGTAGAGAGAAGGGAGTATTGTCGGAACTGTCTAGCGAGAAGTCACTTGGCGCCTGATTGCCCCACTGTAGCTGGGTGTCGCGAATGTGGCTTGCGACACCATACTTTGCTTCACGGCGCGACCCAGCTAGAAAACAACTTACCCGGTACCCGACGTAACGAACCGCCATGTAGAAGGACGAATGTTTTTATCCCTACGGCCACGGTACGTGTTTCAGAGGACAACTTTGAAACATGGGCGATGATGCGAGCCCTAATTTGTCCGTCCTCGGTAGTCTCTCGCATTGCATTGTCAACTTTCAGAAGGCTGGGACTACGCTCGTTTCTCGAACAGGACCGTAGGTTCACCAGATTTAAAATCAGGGCGAGGAACGAGCAAAACGATTGCGTAATACCGATAACTGCCATAATTACCGAGGACCTCCCAAGAAGACCCTACGCCGACCCGATAATTGAAGACCCGACGCAAGATTTGACCCAAACATCCCTAGCTGATGTAGACCCACAGGCCAACACACCGATTGACATCGAATTGGCAGCAGATGTGTACCCAATGCTCAGAAGAGATGGCGTTACCCGCACCGGGCTTGGGCGAGTCGAAGCCCACAAAACGGCATTGGGATATATCTTCATAGGACCCACACATCGCTAAAAATCATCATCAACATCAGCATTATCATCGGCATCATAATCAGCAGCATCATCATTATTTATATAATTTTATTTTATATAATTAAACATTGTAAAAACAATAATGTATTTATTCACCTAGTCACGGGGGGGCGGAATGTTCATGAGCGCCGCAGGTTGGACCGCTCAGCATATACAAAACACGCATATATTCACACATACATTCATGCGTTAGCGGTCCACCTGCAGTTTTGTCGTTCATGCTTTGTTGTTGTTTTCGTCTTCTTAAGATGTCAACGAAGAGTTAACAAACAGCAAAGCATAAACGACACTAATCAGTATTCTTTTAACCGCGATATTAGCAAGTGCGCTCCCCCCCCCCAAGTGATCTAATTAAAACTTAGTGTACAACAAAACATAGTAATACAAAAAACATTGAAATTGAACATTAAACAAACATTGAATTAAATAAAACATTGAAAGTGAATTTTAAACTAAACAAACAAAAACATTGTTATAATTTAACAAAAAGGCAAAGCCCTCCAACAAACATGCACAATATCCCACAAATCTAAAAGAGACTTCTTTAAGTAAATCAACGTAACCGGCTTATCCCTTTACCAAATTATGGTTTCTCTTAGCGAATTTTTCGTTAGTTCTCAGTTGATACCGTAAAAGACAGTTTCGATAACCCCATACATAATGGCCATACGCCGCAAGATATTTGATTCAACTTTTTTACATTTGTTGGCCGATTTTTTTCTACAGTTTTAAATGTTTATAAACATCTGGCCAAGACGTTAATAGTTTTATTATCTCTAGAATTAAGCTGACGGTTAATCTGACTGAAATATCTATACTTGTTTGGTTACATTCACCCACAGTTGATGCAATATATAAATCATTTGTAGCACATTAATGTTTTATATGTCAAACTTATACTTTATCAAATGTACGAGCATTGGACAATTTCAAAGAAATATATCTTATATATAAAAATGAATTGCTGTGCAGTTCTCTCGCTAAAACTCAAAAACGGCTGGACCGATTTTCAAATTTTGTTTTGTTTGGTTCGCTATAGCTTCCGGATGGTTTAAAAGGTTTTATTTTTTCAACAAGTGGGCGGCGCCACGCCCCTTTTTTCAAATATCGCTCAGACGGCGTTTCTAATAGACCGATTGATACAAAAATTGTACCATAAGGTACTGTTGACCTATAGATAGTTCCTGACTACATTTGGTTGTAATTGGATAAAGGGGCGTGGCACTCCCCATACAACTTGAAAATTAAAAAGGCTATATTTCATGAACTATCAGAGGTATGAAGATGAGATTTGGTATATATGTTGTTGGAGCAGTATTAATTACAGCCAGGATGGAAGTGGGCGGTGCCACGCCCCCTTTCCAAAAATCGCTCTAATGACTTTTCTAATAGATCGATTGATACAAAAATTTTACCATGAGTTACTGTTGACCTGTAGATAGTTCCTGACTACATTTGGTAGTAATTGGATAAAGGGGCGTGGCACCGCCCATACAACTTGAAAATTAAAAAGGCTATATTTCATGAACTATCAGAGGTATGAAGATGAGATTTGGTATATATGTTGTTGGAGCAGTATTAATTACGGGTCTATGAAATAACTCCCACGAAATAAGTCCCACTTTTAAAAACGAAATAAGTCCCACCAAAAATTGCTTAAAAAAATGAAATAACTCCCACGAAATAAGTCCCACTTTTGAAAACGAAATAAGTCCCACCAAAATGAAATGATTTAAAAATTTACTTGAAATGAAATAACTCCCACTCAAAATGAAATAACTCCCCCTTGAATAATATATTTCTAAAATGAATTAAGTCCCACTTTCATAAACGAAATAAGTCCCACTTTTCACTGTTTAATGCGATTTCAAATAAGAAGTATTTGACTCTTCGAAAAAAACACACGTCGAATAATATGAATAATCAAAGCAGAGGAATAATAAAGAAAAATCGTATGCAAGCTCGTGGGCGGTGCCACGCCCCCTTTCCAAAAATCGCTCTAATGACTTTTCTAATAGATCGATTGATACAAAAATTTTACCATGAGTTACTGTTGACCTGTAGATAGTTCCTGACTACATTTGGTAGTAATTGGATAAAGGGGCGTGGCACCGCCCATACAACTTGAAAATTAAAAAGGCTATATTTCATGAACTATCAGAGGTATGAAGATGAGATTTGGTATTCGCTAAAACTCAAAAACGGCTGGACCGATTTTCAAATTTTGTTTTGTTTGGTTCGCTATAGCTTCCGGATGGTTTAAAAGGTTTTATTTTTTCAACAAGTGGGCGGCGCCACGCCCCTTTTTTCAAATATCGCTCAGACGGCGTTTCTAATAGACCGATTGATACAAAAATTGTACCATAAGGTACTGTTGACCTATAGATAGTTCCTGACTACATTTGGTTGTAATTGGATAAAGGGGCGTGGCACTCCCCATACAACTTGAAAATTAAAAAGGCTATATTTCATGAACTATCAGAGGTATGAAGATGAGATTTGGTATATATGTTGTTGGAGCAGTATTAATTACAGCCAGGATGGAAGTGGGCGGTGCCACGCCCCCTTTCCAAAAATCGCTCTAATGACTTTTCTAATAGATCGATTGATACAAAAATTTTACCATGAGTTACTGTTGACCTGTAGATAGTTCCTGACTACATTTGGTAGTAATTGGATAAAGGGGCGTGGCACCGCCCATACAACTTGAAAATTAAAAAGGCTATATTTCATGAACTATCAGAGGTATGAAGATGAGATTTGGTATATATGTTGTTGGAGCAGTATTAATTACGGGTCTATGAAATAACTCCCACGAAATAAGTCCCACTTTTAAAAACGAAATAAGTCCCACCAAAAATTGCTTAAAAAAATGAAATAACTCCCACGAAATAAGTCCCACTTTTGAAAACGAAATAAGTCCCACCAAAATGAAATGATTTAAAAATTTACTTGAAATGAAATAACTCCCACTCAAAATGAAATAACTCCCCCTTGAATAATATATTTCTAAAATGAATTAAGTCCCACTTTCATAAACGAAATAAGTCCCACTTTTCACTGTTTAATGCGATTTCAAATAAGAAGTATTTGACTCTTCGAAAAAAACACACGTCGAATAATATGAATAATCAAAGCAGAGGAATAATAAAGAAAAATCGTATGCAAGCTCGTGGGCGGTGCCACGCCCCCTTTCCAAAAATCGCTCTAATGACTTTTCTAATAGATCGATTGATACAAAAATTTTACCATGAGTTACTGTTGACCTGTAGATAGTTCCTGACTACATTTGGTAGTAATTGGATAAAGGGGCGTGGCACCGCCCATACAACTTGAAAATTAAAAAGGCTATATTTCATGAACTATCAGAGGTATGAAGATGAGATTTGGTATATATGTTGTTGGAGCAGTATTAATTACGGGTCTATGAAATAACTCCCACGAAATAAGTCCCACTTTTAAAAACGAAATAAGTCCCACCAAAAATTGCTTAAAAAAATGAAATAACTCCCACGAAATAAGTCCCACTTTTGAAAACGAAATAAGTCCCACCAAAATGAAATGATTTAAAAATTTACTTGAAATGAAATAACTCCCACTCAAAATGAAATAACTCCCCCTTGAATAATATATTTCTAAAATGAATTAAGTCCCACTTTCATAAACGAAATAAGTCCCACTTTTTCACTGTTTAATGCGATTTTAAATAAGAAGTATTTGACTCTTCGAAAAAAACACACGTCGAATAATATGAATAATCAAAGCAGAGGAATAGTAAAGAAAAATCGTATGCAAACTCGCAGAAGGCTTCTTAATGGAATGGATATTACGAATTTTGATAGAGTTCCAGAATTTATTATTAATTCTTTTTTCGGTCAAGGAACGTATAGAGAACGCCTACTAGTAACAACGTTTGGATTCGTAAATGGATTAAGTACAGATCAATTGTTCTTATTATTAAGATGGAAAGCGTTTCGGAAGGACCATCAGATTAAAATTATCGACCTTTATAAATATCTTGAAGATCCAGTGCTAGTAGACGGCATTATAGTTTTAACGTGACATTGGGATTAGTTGCATTTTGTAATGGTGATATTAGAAAACATGGAACACGAATTCCAATTTCCTACTAAAAATATAATAAAACACATACATACGTAAAGTTTTTTTATTATAGTAAGTATAAAGCCATGAGAGATAAGGACACAAAACTATGGTTATCCCTTTTACGAAATGTCCAATATATAACTTTTTGCATATGACAAAAATGAGAAACAATGCCATAATGGCCTTATATTTCATGGCTCTATAGCACCCCTCCATAAAAAAATCTTTTATTTATCAGATAAATATTTGAAGGGTTTCATGAACTTCTGCACGACAGAATGGATATACTAGTTTACTGGTTTGATCAATTTTGTGAGTTTGCATTGTAAGACAGCATTCACTGCAAATTTTCAAGTGCTTACAAGGAAAAAATAAGATATTTGGCTGTTTTATGAAACAAACCACACACATATTATTATTAATTGTATCTTGGTTGGTTTCAATATGGTTTAACGACTCGTCTTCAATGTCCTCTTCCAAATATGATAATTCTTCAAAAAGATCTTCATCAGGCTCCATTTGTACAATTAAATTATTTTTTGATAACACCAGTTGGTCAAGGAATTTAGAAGGAGTTATAGTACCTTGTAAGAGATCACTCTTGAATTTCGAAATCATATCTGCTTTCAAAACACAGGACTTTTTAATACGCTTTTTTCCAACACTACCATTGGTATTTATCAATAGTTCAAATTGTCTTACTTTTTCAAATTCTTGCATCTGTAAAAATGCTACAAATTTGAAAAAAGTAGCCTTCTTTGGAATGCTTTTTCCTATGACGCTATTGTAGGCTTCTATTGCAGACGTAGTGCGGATTTCAGAATCGAAAACTGAAAAGTTATGTGGACCGATCTGTAATAATGAAATCATAACACCTTTCTGTAAATATTATGTAAAAGGGAATATTGTACCTTTTGCATCCATTGATTCTCAAAATATTTTATAAATGATTTGAATCTATCTAAAGCGTTCAATTTTCCTAAATCTTCGGTTAGTAGTTGGAAGCTATCCGAAATGTGCATTCCAGGTAATAATGGAAGAGATAGAAATTTGTGATAAATTCTAGACGCTTCTTTATTTTGCCGAATATATTGACCGAGCCTTTTGTCCTTCATGATTATGAATCGACGCAATGCCTGGCAATAATGGAACCAGCAACCAAATATTTTTGAATCAGGGAAACTTTTATGAAATTCAATGAGAAACAACGTGAAGAGCAACAAATAACGGCAAAAATTATTAAGCATTCACTTAAAACGCAAAATTATGAAAATGAAATAAGTCCCACTTAAAACGAGATAAATCCCACCAAAATATAAATTTAGGGGTGTGAAATAACTCCCACTTTACAAAACGAATTTATTCCCACTCAAAACGAAATAAGTCCCACTTAAAATAAAAACGCGTAACGAAATAAGTCCCACCATTTGACGAAATAAGTCCTACTTTTAAAAACGAAATAACTCCCACTTTCAAAATAGCAATTTTTGGTGGGGCTTATTTCGTTTTTAAAAGTGGGACTTATTTCGTGGGAGTTATTTCATAGACCCTTAATTACAGCTAGGTGGAAGTGGGCGGTACCATGCCCTCTTTGCAAAAATCGCTCTAACGGCTTTTCTAATATATCGATTGATACGAAAATCTTACCAAGTGGTACTGTTGACCTGTTGATAGTCCCAGGCTATATTTGGTTGTGCTTGGATAAAGGGGCGTGGCCGCCCATACTACATTTGAAAATCAATAGGGCTATATCTTATGAACTATCAGAGGTATGAAGATGAGATTTGACATATATGTTGTTGGAGCAGTATTATTTACATTCAGGCAGGAAGTGGGGGTGCCACGCCCCCTTTTCAAAAATCGCTCTGACGGCTTTTTCAAAGACAGATTGATACGAACATTTTAGAAAGTGGTACTGTTGACCTGTTGTTAGTCCTGGCTGTACTTAGTTGTGATTGCCTAAAAGTGGGAGGTGCCACGCCCCCTATTACAAAAATCGCTCAGACGGCTTTTCCAATAGACCGATTGATATGAAAATTTTACCAAGTGGTACTGTTGACCTGTTGATAGTCGCTGGCTATATTTGGTTGTGATTGGATAAAGGGGCGTGGCACCGCCCATACAACATGAAAATCAAAAGGGCTATATCTCATGAACTATCAGAGGTATGAAGATGAGATTTGGTATATATGTTGTTCGTACAGTTAGAATTACAGCCAGGGTGCAAGTGGGCGGTACCACGCCCTCTTTTAAAAAATCACTCTAACGGTTTTTCTAATAGACCGATTGATACGAAAATTTTACCAAGTGGAACTGTTGACCTGTTGTTAGTCACTGGCTGTACTTAGTTGTGATTGGATAAAGGAGCGTGGCACCGCCCATACAACTTCAAAGTTTAAAGATGTGATTTGTTACATATGTTGTTGTTGCAGTATGAATTACAGTAAGGGTGGAAGTGGGCTGTGCCACACCCTTTTAAAATAAACAGTTATAACTGTCAAAATTACACAGTATATTGCAGTTCGCGTAGAAATATGAACAGTAAGTTGGGCCAATTTCTTTATTCGCAAAAATCGTAACCAAAATCGGAATCTACGATGAATTGTAAGAAAATTTCACCAATAAACTTTGTGTCTAAAATCAATTCCTAGCTCGCGCTGGGAAGCATGAAGATTTCAGATAGAGATTTTTTTGGTTTTTAAATGAGCACAAACCGAAATCTTTAGATATATATTTTTGAGACCTTTTGCGTAAAACTAACTTCCCAATAAACTAAATGAGGTATTACAGAAGCAATGTATTGGTGAAAAAGTTATGGCCTCTGAGAGTTGGCATACAGAAACTAAGTTTTTAAAAATCATTTTTCAGGATATTGGGCTTGGATGTCAAAAATATACTATTCTCTTTGTCTTGGTCTCCAAACATCGGAATGGTAGGTAAAAATTAGAGACGGGGCCCACAAGTCTGTCGTAACTTGATGAACAAGCTATTTGGAACTTAATAAGTAAAAAGTGCCGAGGCGCTGCCCACGCACTTCAATAGTTAAATTTTTAAACTGTATCAAATAATGGTCCGTACACCAGGCAGTTGAGGACACATAGTAGCTGCGCAGACTAAAACAGTGATTTGTTTTTAATTAACTTTACAGGTATGTATTTTTCAATTACTTTTCAGGAGAGCGAATCGGTAATAAATCATACAGATAGATAAATAAAACAATATTCATTGTAGTTATACTGGAAAACACCTTTTGTTTTATTGGGGCACAGTTTAAATTTGTATAGTATGTCAGAGGTAACATAAGCAAACATTTGTAAATAACCTATGTATGGGGTATTTGTTTTTTAACGTATAGAACTTCTGATAGGTATTAGTGTAAATCTAGCTGTCATACTAATGAAGTGTGATAGACTTTCTTTTAGTATACTTTGGAAAATCACCATGTAAAAACTACACAAGAACAACATTTACAAATCTTGCAAATTTATTTTCAAGTGCACGTTCTGTTCGCCAAACTTATGGAGCCCTTTGTGAAGTTGAGGGTGCATATAATGATCCATCTGAGCAGCTAATAGAAGCTATCGACGCTGTAGACGTTAGTGTGACAGGGGACTCGAATTTATCGAACCAACGTCTTTCTCAGCAACTCGGTCTCTGCAAATGCTGAGGAAAGATCTTGGCCTACATTCATATAAAATCCAACTGGTAGAAGAACTAGAGCCAGTGGACGATCAATTATTTTTTATATTTATCATGTCATTGCACATTATTTGAAGGATAGTATTCCGGATTATTCTTTATCCGTGTGAATAGAAGACATGACAAAAGTAGTTTTTATGGCTAAAAGCATGAAGCTTCAAACGAAATTTACATTTGCGGTCAATAGGCGGAGAAGGCATAACAAAAATGTTTTTTATGCCAAAAGAGATAGTTAGTATACAGACGGTTACCGCTACTATAGGGCAAAATAAATAATTTTGATCTTTAGCGGAATGTCTGTTTCCGATTTGTGGAAGAAGTGGTTTATCGCCCTACATACAGAAAAAACTTAATCTACATGTCAGCACTATAGATATGACTTGGCTGATGAACTTTTTATTAGCATTTACAACAATAAAACCTAATTGGTTAACTTCCATGTTAAGAAGTTACTTGAAATTAGTTGAATAAGTAAATAAACTCAACATATTATTGTCGAGCTTAAGTACCGTTTTCAAAGTACTTTGTAGACCTAAATATGAAATATATTACAAGTAAATATGCAATTGCGAAGCATTGCCGGGCCCACTAGTATAGCATAAAAAATGCTGAAACATTCATAACATTTAATTTTATATGAAATCAAGCAGGGCACTTGTTTCAATTAGAACCAAATGTCACGTATGTTGTTTCTGGTCAAATGGATACAGTACATTTGTGTTTAATTTTAAAGTCTTGTAAATGTACCAAACCATGTGCTATAATCAGCACAAGGGAATGTGAAAAAATCGTACAATTACATATTGGTATCAAACAATTATTAAGGTGCACCAATCTGGTTAACGTAATGGAATGAGACATCCAAAACACGTACGTTTTTAACAGGTAGTGGTACGTTATTCGATTTTTAATTTTTACTTTTGTTCACGTTTATAACATTAAGGTTTGTATAAAAGTTTATAGTAATTTATTTTCTACAAATGAAATGCTAACTCACTACTAATAATTGAGGTTGCAGACTTTTTGTGTATACCCATACAACGAACGAACTATTTTGAGATGTGGTAATACATTGATTACAGAAAATATTTCGTCACCACCTTTTTTGACAGCTATGAATATTTTGCGTATTTTTTACATAAATAATTGATTGATTGGCATTAAGAGTTTTATTATGGATTTTAATAGGCATTTATTGGTTATCATCAGTCATTAAATTATTGTGTCAAATTCATAGACTTAATAGGAAATATTCTTAAATTTTAGCATAAACCGCACAAATTATGATTTAGTACATGTTAGTCAAAAAGCAAAAGTGAATCAGTTGTTGCGAGCGCCCCCGTTGGCTTTATTTTCGTGGAAAAAAGAATATCATAGTTAAATATGAGTTCATTGGAACTTTAAGTTAAAGTTTGAGTTTTGAATATATATAATTTTTAATAATTTCACTAAATATGGCCGTTAACTTAAAAAATATAAAGTTAACTTTTAAGCGATATTTGTGTATGATATCTTAAACTTTTTAAACAATATCTTTTATATGCACGATTATGCGTTTTCATGATATTAAACTATAAAAGAAGGGCAACCAAAACAAATATAATAAAAAATCACATACAATATTTTTCATTTTGCCAACAATCTTACAACATAAATCTGCCATTGTCCGGATTATGATGTTTACGCTGTTTCACCCTATATAGGAAAACAGAAGTAAGCAACGTCAAGTGAGTATATGTATTACATAGATGTGTATATTAAAGCGGCTCGATTTGTACGAACGCAAAAATAATTTTTTTTTAAATTAAACTATGTTACCATTTATGTGTAAGTATATCAGATGATACATCAAATTCGCTAAACGATCAGAAAAATGTTTTATTGTTTGATATTAATGGTAAAATGTTACGTTTGTTACGTTTTATGAATATACCCTTAATTTTTTGCGAGAATTCATTGACAGTGTGGAGCGTTTAACTTTACCTTTAAATAAGTTAAGAACTTCGTTTCTATATGACCTATAGAATCAGAATTGGTCAAGGTTTAATATGAATTTTAGGTTGTGTTAATGCATTCAGCTCCACAGTGGCAATTAATTCAGACAAACTATTTTGGGTATAGTTATATAATATAACAAGTTTAGCGGACAACAGAAACTTTTTTCTCTAGCCGTCTTAATGTATATTATGTAAACTCGCACAAAATTATAACAAGCCAGCTATATACTATACAATACACAATATATTCTCCGGCAACCCTTAATGCTAATATAGAACAGATTTAATTTTATATAGTAATATGAACGATTTTCAATCGATTTTTTAACATATGTCAGACAACACACAGAGGTCCTCAACTGGTTTGAAGTCTACCTAAACTGATGATAAAACCGACGATAACATTTCTAATAAGAATCCGTGACTATCAAAATCGAATCTGTTTTCTTTCAGTAATGTCAAAAAAAATATTCATCAATTCCGCAAGTTTAAAAAACTTGGATTTTTTAAAATCAAACGTCACTCCACAGCGGTCCTCATCTGGTTTGAGGTTTACCTAAAATTACGACAAAAACGACATATGACGCTTCAGTTATAACAACCCATTCCTCTAATAATATTCCTTGAGAACAGTCATTTTAGAACTGGAACCTCATTCGGCCCATTTTTAGTTACTTTAGTCAAATTTCAAACCGTTTGTGGACCGCCGTTTACCTAAACTAATAGCAAATACATTATAGTAATTTGAGTGCAACAAACACCGACTTTGTGAGTTTCCTGACAGTTTCGTTAACTCGTCGATACACTGATTCCACCATTTTGAGGGTATTATTTGGGTATTTCAATACTTATTTGGTTCGGTTCTTTTTCCCTCCGTAGATAATTTGTAGTGCCGTGACATAACCCCACACGGACATAATCCCCAAAACGATTTTGGGGCTTATGTCCGGACAACTTGTCGGACATAACTCCCAATTTCATTGGGGACATAATGCCAAATGCAAATTGGGGGTTATGTCCGCAGAACGTGGCGGACATAAGCCCCAAAATCGTGTTGGAGATTATGTCCGTGGGGGTTATGTCCGGGCACCATAATTTGTCACACACTATTTTGAAAAAATTCCTTAATCTTAGCTACTTACTTAGCTGGCATTTTTTTGCAATACTATTGGGTTATATAACGCACGTAGAGAAATAGTATAAGCGTTTCGATATTCAGCGCTTCTTCTCCAGTTGTTCACAACAATTTCTGTAAGGTTCTCAGTAACCTGGTCATGGAGTTTTGTTCGCCCTCTTCTGCGCCGCGCATCGAGTTCTTTTCGAAGACTTTTCGAGCTGGAGCACTTTCGTCCATGCGTACAAAATCACCTAGCCAACGCCACCGCTGCACCTTAATGCGTCTGACCACGTCAGTGTCAGTGTACAGCTCTTACATCTCATGATTCATACGACGCCGATACTTTCTTTAACAATGATGGACCCATATATTTTACGGAGTATTTTTCTTTCGAATACTGCCAGAACCATACATCAAGACGGTAGATCCAGTATATGTATCTTTTTGTTGATGGCGGAGCCTAGGTTGGTAAAATTATCTACCACCTCGAAATTATTGTTGCTAACTTTCACGCAGATTTTTTATTCGTTGAAACATGTAACTTCGTTTTGTCCTCGTTCACCATTAAATCTATTTTTTGTGGATTTATTCTGTATACCTGAGAAGTCTGTAGTCACATCCAGCAGTTTTCGACCGATGATGTCTACGTCATCAGAGTACGCGAGTAGCATGCGGCTTTTTCTCTATTGCTCTTTTAACCTTGGCTTAACTTGGAGTTGGGCAATCTAAGCTCTTGTCGACTATTGGGGTGATACCTTAACGTGCGCTGCTTTCTGGAAGTGTTCTCTCCATATATGCAGCACATTCTGCGTATCTGTAACCAGATTTCCATCCTTGAGCTACAGGAGGGGAGCCCATGACCGTAGTCTTTTGCTTTTACTTTAAGAGCTGGTTGGAGTAGGCAGTGGCTATATTTGGGGGTTGCAGCTTCGCTATGTCCAGCTTCATTTGTGTTTGGTTACATGACGCAATTTTTACGTCGCGGGCATATCTTTCCTGCCCATCGCATCTTCTGGATGGCCGTGATGCCAGCCTTTTATTTTTCATTCGCCAGTGGTTAGTGGCACGTTCTCTATAGGGAGTCCGGACCTTCCAGGTACATATCCTTAAATCATGGTCTTTATAACGTTTGAGGGGTTCGTCAACATTTGGGGGGTTCCGTTTGTTACTTTTTCTTTCTTGCGTTTTCACAGCTAGTAAAGGACCTGAAGGCG
Source organism: Muscina levida (assembly GCA_964034835.1). Taxonomy (NCBI): domain Eukaryota; kingdom Metazoa; phylum Arthropoda; class Insecta; order Diptera; family Muscidae; genus Muscina; species Muscina levida. Next base: position 58,923,644 of record OZ035880.1, on the reverse strand, counting down.
GGTGGGTAGCCCAACCATCAGGGCTCGTTGTTCACTATCAGCTCATATTCATGATACCACAACGAAGGAGTTTGTGAGTCGGCTTGTGATGCAAGATTAATTTTACATTCCTAAAGGCACATAAACCTGATGAAGGAAAAAAAAATTTTTGATCACATTCTCCTGCGCCAGTTTGTTGTCTAAGGCTTTTAGAGCTGAATCGTTTTCATCCATGCGGACTTGGTGTGACAGCCAGTACATTCGCTCTATTTTGACGCGAATGACAATTCGATATCTTTATAAAGTTCATGATCTAATAATTTATACGAGATTTATTCGTTTGTGTCATTATCCAGGATTCTGCTCCGTAGACCGAGACAGGTAGTACCAATGTGTGGGTTTTGTCGTTATTAAGTTTGCTTCTATTTGCTTACGTTTGAGCCAGAATTAATATATTCATCTATACCTTTTTTGTTAAATTTGTCAATGTTTCCCCTCTTTGTTTGTTAAAATAATCAATTTAGTTTTGTTCATGTTTATCGCCAAACCCACATTATTCGAATGCTTTCTAACACTGGCCGCAGCAACATAGCACAGTTCATTTCAAGTGATATCTATATCATCGGCGTAGGCACTCTACATTTTATTTTCCTTTAAGATGACACCAGCCGTCGTAATGTTGCCTATCTTCACTGAAGATTTCGTGTTGATCAGTGTTATCCTGCCTAGTCGTTTGCATTACAGGGATACCAAACATATCCATTCCATATAATACTTACTTACTTAACTGGTACTTCTATGCAATCCCAGTGGATTATATACCGCACGTAGAAAAATATTATAAGCGCCTCGATCTTCTGCGCTTCTTCTCCAGTTAGTCACACCGAGTTCCTTAAGGTTCTCAGTAACCTGGTCTTTCCAACGGAGTTTTGGTCGCCCTCTTCTGCGCCGTCCATCGAGTTCATTGTCGAAGACTTTTCGAGCTGGAGCATTTTCGTCCATGCGTACAACATGACCTAGCCAACGCAACCGTTGCACCTTAATGCGTTTGACCACGTCAATGTCAGTGTACAGCTCGTACAGCTCATGATTCATACGACGCCGATACTTTCTTTAACAATGATGGACCCATATATTTTACGGAGTATTTTTCTTTCGAATACTGCCAGAACCATACATCAAGACGGTAGATCCAGTATATGTATCTTTTTGTTGATGGCGGAGCCTAGGTTGGTAAAATTATCTACCACCTCGAAATTATTGTTGCTAACTTTCACGCAGATTTTTTATTCGTTGAAACATGTAACTTCGTTTTGTCCTCGTTCACCATTAAATCTATTTTTTGTGGATTTATTCTGTATACCTGAGAAGTCTGTAGTCACATCCCGCAGATTTCGACCGATGATGTCTACGTCATCAGAGTACGCGAGTAGCATGCGGCTTTTGCTCTATTGCTCTTTTTAACTTGGCTTAACTTGGAGTTGGGCAATCTAAGCTCTCGTCGACTATTGGGGTGATACCTTCACGTGCGCTGCTTTCTGGAAGTGTTCTCTCCATATATGCAGCACATTCTGCGTATCTGTAACCAGATTTCCATCCCCGTGCAGGAGGGGACCCATTACCGTAGCCTTTTGCTTTTACTTCCTGGTAAAATTTTTGGGCATCACCTCTATCCCTGTATCGCTCTAAATCCTCGTTCTCCCGTTCTTTTATCTGACGTTTTTTTTTCGCTTAAATAGCTGTTTCCCAAGTTTCATACGACGCCGATACTCTCCGTTAACGATGATGGGCCCATATATTTTACGGAGTATTTTTCTCTCGAATACCGCCAGAACCGATTCATCTGCTTGTGTCATAACCCAGGATTCTGAGCCATACATTAAGACAGGTAGAACCAGTATCTGGTATAGCTGGAGTTTTGTTCGTCGAGAGAGGGCTCTGTCATTGAAACGCTTGCTTAGTCCGTAGTAGCATTTATTTGCAAGCAGAATTCTTCTCCGGATTTCTAGGCTGACATTATTTTCTTTGTTGATGGCGGAGCCTAGGTAGACAAAATTATCTACCACCCCGAAATTATAGTTGTCAACGTTCACGCAGTTTCCCAAACGAGTAGATTCTTTGTTCGTTGAAACTAATAACTTCGTTTTGTCCTCGTTCACCGTTAGGCCCATTTTCGCTTATTCCTTCTGTATACCCGAGAATGCTGCAGTCACATCCCGCAGTTTTCGACCGATGATGTCTACGTCATCAGCGTACGCGAGTAGCATGTGGCTTTTGTTGAATATAGTGCCACCCGTGTTTACTGCAGCTTTTCTCATTATCATCTCCATCACAATGTTGAAGAGATCGCACGATAGGCCGTCGCCTTGTTTTAGGCCTCGTCTGGTATAGAATGGCTCCGTAAGGTCCTTGCCAATCTTCACTGAAGACTTCGTGTCAGACAGCGTCATTCCGCAAAGACGTATCAGCTTCGCTGGAATACCAAACTCAGCCATGGCTTCAAGTAATTTCTGCCGTATCGGGCTGTCGAAGGCAGCTTTATAGTCGACAAAAAGATGGTACGTGTCGATCTGTTTCTCTTGGGTCTTTTCCAGGATTTGCCGAAGTGTGAAAATCTGGTCAGTTGTTGATTTTCCAGGTCTAAAGCCACACTGATAAGGTCCGATCAGGTTGGATAACACTGGCTTTAGTCTTTCACATAGCACACTCGACAGGACCTTATATGCGATGGGTAAAAGGCTGATCCCGCGGTAGTTGGAGCACACACTTGGATCACCTTTTTTCAGCACAGGACATAATACGCTTACATTCCAATCGTCGGGCATGCACTCTTTAAGCCAAACCGTGCGCAAGAGCTGGTGCATGCTCGTTATCAACTCCTCGCCACCGTACTTGAAGAGCTCTGCGGGCAGACCGTCGGCACCAGCTGCTTTGTTGTTTTTCAGCCGCGATATTGCTCTTCTTACCTCGGCTTGACTTGGTGGTGGGCAACCTAAGCCGTCGTCGACAATTGGCGTGATAACTTCACGTGCGCTGCCTTCTGGGACCAGCAGTTGCTGGAAGTGTTCTCTCCATATGTGCAGCACACTCTGCGTATCCGTGACCAGATTTCCATCACTGTCCTTACAGGTGGGGAGGCCATTACCGTATCCATTTGCTCTTACTTTCTGGTAAAATTTTCGGGCCTCACCTCTATCCCTGTATCGCTCTATATCCTCGTTCTCCCGTTCCTTCATCTGACGTTTTTTTCGCCTAAATAGCTGTCTCGCCCGTTTTACTTTCTCCTTATGCCGTTCCCTAACAGCACGGGTTACAATTGGCTGTAGCGTTGCCATATAAGCAGCATCCTGTTCCTCAGACGCTATGCGACATTCTTCATCGTACCAGGATTCGTCTGAGCGCCGCTTTTCATATCCTAGCACGGTTGTTGCGGTGGTTGCCATGGAATGCGCAATATGCTGCCACTGTGTATCGGGAACGTCAGAAGTAGAGGCGTTGTGTCGTAAAAGTTGGGAGAGTTGGTCGGAGTAGGCAGTAGCTATCTCTGGGGTTTGCAGCTTCGCGATGTCCAGCTTTCTTTGTGTTTGGTTACGTGCGTTTTTCGCTCTGCTCAATCTTGTGCGAACCTTGGCTGCAACCAGGTAATGATCCGAGCCAATATTCGCACCACGGATCACACGCACGTCCATGACACTAGATGCATGCCTGCCATCAATTACCACATGATCAATTTGATTTTTGGTGTTTTGATCGGGGGATAGCCAAGTTGCCTTGTGGATATCTTTGTGCTGGAATCTGGTTCCACTAACTACCATGTTCCTTCCCGCTGCGAAGCTAACCAGCCTAAACCCGTTGTCTGACGTGTCGGTATGCAGGCAGAATTTACCGATCGATGGACCAAGAACATCTTCCCTTCCTATTTTTGCATTAAAGTCTCACAGAACAATTTTAATGCCGTGGCCAGGGCAGCGGTCGTATGTTTCCTCTAGGCGCTCGTAAAATGCATCTTTAATCTCATCGTCTTTATCTTCCGTCGGGGCGTGTACACAAATCAGCGTGATGTAAAAATATTTCGCCCGGATGCGAATGGTGGCTATTCGGTCACTTACAGGGTTAAACCGCGAGACCAGGTGTCGAAGTCTCTTGCCGACTATGAAACCACATCCAAATTCGTGTCTTTCTGCATGGCAGATGTAAAAGATGTCACAGTTCTTTCGTCGTGTGCATCCCTGTCCCGTCCATCTCATTTCCTGTATGGCGGTGATGTCAGCCTTGTATTTGTCGAGGACATCCGCCAGTTGGATAGAGGCACCATCTCTGTAAAGAGTTCGGACATTCCAGGTGCATATCCTTAAATCATGGTCCTTATATCGTTTGCGGGGGTCGTCAACATTTGGGGGGGTTCTTGTTTTATTTATTCTCCGTGTTTTCATAATAAATTTTGTTTAAGGAGAGTGGCTTATTAGGCCACCGCTCCCGATCCTAGTTTCTTGGGGCTGCCAAAGCCACTAGGAGAGTCTGTGTTGAGCTTCAGTAACTTCTGTTACCTAATTCCTAAGACGCATCGGTGGTAGCATGCCGATTAGGTTACTCAACGTTTCGACTTCTAACTCTAGCTAACTTCTAAGCGGTTGCTTTAAAGTCATTGCCCAGGGAATACTTGGTCTAAGACCGGAAGTCGTTAGCTGCTTGGACAGTGCCGCAAAGGAATCGATTCTGGTCACTCCCAAGTGAGTGACAATCAGTAACTTTCAGCCTCTGGGCAAAGTCCCATTCCCCATATAATAGTTTTATTTTTTATCAAATAGTAAAAGGAAACAATACATAAAAGGTCGGTCTGCATTTCTTGAGTCTTCTCCATGATTTGTCCTCGTTTTTTCTACACATAACATTAAATTTTTGCAACCAAAAATATTAGTTGGTAGTGCTCGTACGTACCATCGTATTTAAGTATGTACGACATACGCAATTTTGTACTCATCTCTCTATAAATTTATGTGAATGAAGTTGTAACTGTTCATGGTACGAAATGAAATGAAAATAAGGACCAAATAACTGATATGAAAGTTTCTGCCATATTGAAAACAGTTTTTGCATTTCAATGTGAAGCACGAATACTGCGAGCAATGATGCTGATGTGATGGCATGCCAAATTAAAATTCTTTGAAAATCGAATATTAATGTTATAATGAGATTTTCTGATGAGGATCGTGCGCAAATGCTAATAACTGTGTAATTTGGAATGACAAATGAGTTTTTGTGACACAAAGACCTGCAAATGCATTAACAACTGTTTCTTATTTGTAGCACTTTGTATACCATCAGCCTAAGGAATGAGAGTGTAAATCATTTGATACAAGTAAAAGTGTAACGCATTAAATAAGATACGTTATACTTCAAGTATCTTAAGACCAAATTTGTTTTAGAACATTTGAAAACGTTTGAGCCATGTCCATCTGTCTGGTGACATGTAAAGTCAAGTAAACCTTAATAGAATTAAATAAAAATGGATCTGTATCAATATTTCTCAAAATGAAGTAATGGGATTGCAAATGGGTTTAATAGCCCCACTCCTTCTTGTACCTACCATAAATTAACTGTTTTTTTGAGAAGTAATATTTCTCCAATAACTTCCAACCACCACTGGGGGGACATTTAATTTCAGTCTGTTTAACAAACTTGTAATAACACACAAACCCGACCGAAGTGACTCTAATAGATTTACATATATATATTTTTGTTATCACATGTGTTGAATACACACATAAACACTTTCCTACTGCATTTTTTTACATACCTGCTGCAGGCCTGGAAAATTTAATCGAGCTTGAATGTCATATGTCGTTGTCATTGCCAAATAAGAACTTCTACATGATGTATATGAAAAAGGCTTCGCAATGAAACAAATTGGTAATTAAGTGACAACAACTGACATTCAAATATACATTTAGAATACAATCTATGTATTTATATCTGTTGGCATGCCAAATTAAATGTCTCTGAAAAATCTACGTTTAATAGTTTTATGAGACTTTGAGATGGTAATCATAAACACATGCTGATAACTGTGTAATTTAAAATGACAGATGTGTTTTCGAGATTTTTTTTAAATGTCGCTTCTAATTTTTAACGCTATTAACCTGGAAATAAGCAGAAATGTTCTGCGGTTGTCCCCGAGCAGCTAATGTCTAGGAGATTCTAACACAGTACAAAATTTTTCAGCTCATTGATTTGAAACTCAATTCTATGAATTGCATATGAAAGTAGCTTAAAAAATACGACCTTCTGCATCATTTGTTTTGTCAAGTTGTCTGCATTAATTTAATAACCATACGAATTTTTTAACACGGTTATATCTCGGAATACCGTACGGAATATCATCATTTGTGTCTGAAGCAAAGTTGTAGATATGGAATAGGATATGAAATGAATCTACCGGAAAAGTAATCCAGTGCATTAAGAATCAGTTTTTTACCATGAACCTAAGGTTTTAGGTTCAGGGGGTTAGGCATTCATCTTAAAGATATTTAAATTTGTGCTAGTATTTGAGATTTATGACCTTATTTTGTGATAAGTGCAATTATTGTTGCCTTTATAAGAACGAAAATGTGATTTTGTGTCATTCATGGAAAAAAAACCAGTAAGAAAGTTTCAGTTTTTATCCTCCAAAACTTTATCCTGTTATAGCTTTACTAAATACAGAGTTTGGACACGATAGCGTTGGATGTATTGATATTATTACTCCATCTCTGAAGTGGGCGGAAAGGCACATTTGTATGGGAGGCCCCATAAGGGGCGCCGCTAGACTTCCAATTTTTTCTCCAAAACTTTATCCTGTTATAACTTAATAAAATACAGAATTGGGGCACGATCGTGTCGAGAATATTGATATTATCACTCCATCTCTAAAATGGTCGTCGTGGTACATTTGTATGGGAATAACCAGAAGGGGCGTGTCTAGACATCCAGAACTTTTCTCCTAAACTTTATCCTGTTATAGCTTGACTAAATACAGAATTTGGGCACGATCGTGTCAAGTGTATTGATATTATTATTCCATCTCTAAAGTGGGCGGAAAGGTACATTTGTATGGGAGGTACCAGAATGGGTGTGTCTAGACTTCCAGATTTTTTCTCCAAAACTTTATCCTGCTTGAACTTTACTAAATACAGAATTTGGGCACGATCGCTGTAGTTCTAATAATAATATTAATCGATTTCTTAAGTGGGCGGTACCAGATGTGTGTGGGAGGTACCAGATGGGGCGTTGGTAGACTTCAGTTTTTTTCTCAAAAACTATATCCTGCTATAGCTTTAATAAATTAAGAATTAGGGTACGAGCGCGATGGATTTATTGATATTATTACTCCATATCTAAAGTGGGCGGGAAGGTAAATTTGTATGGGAGGTACCAGAAGTGGCGTGGCTAGACTTCCAATTTTTTTCCAAAACTTTATCCTGTAATAGCTCTACTAAGTACAGAATTTGGGTACGATCCCGTTGGGTGTATTGATTTCGATTTCTAAAGTGGGCGGAATGATGTATTTGTATGGGAGGTACCAGAAGGGGCGGAGCCATGTAGCCCATTTGCAATATCGTAAGTAGTTTTGGGTAAATATTAACTCGTGCAAAATTTCAAGACATTTGGTTGCGTCTTTCGAAAGTTATCGTGCGAACCAGCCGGACAGCCACCAGACAGACAGACAGACAGACGGACATGGCTCAAATGACTTAAAAAGTCATGAATCGAATTTGGTTCTAAGAAACCTACGGTCTAAAGTCACTCCTTCTATGTGTTACACTTTTGGGTAGTATCAAATGATATATACCTCATCCCTAAGGGTGATGGTATAGAAATTAAACGTACTCTTCTTCATAAACACGAGTCGTAGATGAAATACGACAACTTATGTCTTATGAAGTGTGAGAAAGTTTTGCGTCTGAATGGTTGTCGACGACTTGAATGTCAAAACATTTTGTTATCCATAACACTCCTACATAGCAATTCGTTATAGATAACACAGATAGATTCCTTGTGTCTGGACGTATATACTGACTTACGTATGAGTAATAAATAAAATTCCACATAACTCATAAGCGCTGGCATGAGTAAACTTCATATTGTCACATAACACAGAACAACAATTTTTTCAAACAATATTTCAAAACACTTTTTCTATAGATTTTGACCTCCTAAACACGAAAATGGTTTTGAAAATTTTTTTTTTGTCTCCGTTTTTTTATACAAATTTTTGAAATTTTTTTGAAAATTTTTGGAGGTGCACTTAATGTTTTGGTAATTTTTTGGGTATCTCTTACCCGATCTTCAAATATAACAGCTTAAGTCAAAGACAAAAAAATTCTCCACATGTTCTTTCTTGAAAGTTTTTAAATTAGTGATGTCGTTTCGACGCTAGCGAATGAAATAACTTGAAAACGCAATTTTTCTGTAAAATTTGGGGCGAAAAATGTGTTTATTGTCGTAGGAAAAATAAAAAACGCAATGCAAACCATTATTTAGCATTTTGTACATATAGTTGACCCTTTTTCAAAGAAAACAATACTCCAACCATTCAAATCCATAAACAATTTTAAGAGTTGTGTTTTTTTTTGTGAAAGGCTAAAAATTCCGCTTTTAAACGATTTTAGTTTTTTTTATTTAACCCCTTACCACTCGATAGTTGAGCTTTTTTAGTTACAATCCACTGTCTCTCGATTCATATTAACATATATTGACATATTAGCATTTATTAATCGACATATATTGTCACATACATATCGCTCGTTTTCTGCAAGACCGTCATATCTCAAAAAAACGTTTCCAAGATAAACGCGTTTAAAGTTTTTAATTTAAACCCAACTTGTACAAAATGGAGGAATTCAAATAGCTCTCATGTAGAGTGTATACAAGATATTAACATGCATTTTTATTCCTCTAGGGGCCTCTTCGGGGCAGTTGCGAGGCTTGTTGTAAATTTTTTAACTTCCCCACCAACTTAGACCACGATGAGCATTCATTTACCCCCACCTCACTTCCACCATTTTTTGGCTCATTCAATTTTTTTCCCAACCTTATAAAATTAGGGGTCTAAGTTGGTGGGGAAGGTGAAAATTCCATAACAAGCCCGGCAACTGCCCAGAAGTAGCCCCTAGAGGTATAAAATGTATGACAGACCTACACTAATTTTTCCGTCCTAACATTTTTCCCAAACATACCTACCCCATATCTTGACCCCCTAGAGGTGCACCCATACAATTTGTTAAATTTGCTCCCAATGCTGCAATTACCCCAAGAGGAGTCAAGTGTATGACCAACCTCCAGTATTTTTGCAAGCCGAACAGTTTGTCAGAACATAAATAACCATTATCTTTAACCCTTAAGGTGGTTCCCATACAATTTTTATTTTTAATATTTTTTTTGCAACTATATATGTCGATTAATATATGTTAATATGTTAATATATATCGAAAGACAGTGATTTGTAATCAGAACCAGTACAGAAATTTCAGTCAGGTTAACTGACTGATAAATAACAATACCCAATATAAGATATTGTTTCAGTTTTTAGTTATTGACATTAATAGATTTTTAGTTAAAATAAAATTACTTATGTATTATTTGTTGCCTCCTTGTGAAGCAAAACCGTAAAAATTTGGCTTACTTGTACAATAGGGCCAGCACAACGTGTCTTTATTTTCGTAAATCAACGTTCAATGTTCACTTACCTTGGCAAAACTTGTCTGAATTTAGTGTATATACAAAATGACATGTATATAAAAAGGGGCAATATCGATTATTAGATTAGTACAAAATAAATTGACTGTCAATATTTGATTATTCCCCAGGTGTCGGTTTATAAATTATGGGAGAAATATTATTTTTCCAAATAAGGTTATTTTGTATGGGAGGTACCAGAAGGGGTGATCCGATATAATCCATATTCATTCCTGATTCAAATTTTTATAACCATACAACTTACGCAACATTTGACTGAATTCAGTATACTTACAAAAAAGATATGTATGTAAGACTATGAGGGTGCATTCGGACATTTATATGGGAGGTACCAGAAGGGGTGTGGTAAGGGCTTCGGCTTTCTTGTACTATTGCAAGATAAAAAAACTGACGAAATTTAAATATCCTCCGATCATGCATTTGTGGGTTATGAAAGAAATATAAATTTTCCAAAAATAGGTAATTTTGTATGGGAGGTACCAGAAGGGGTGGGGCCATTCTGTCCATTTACAACCTCATAAGTTCGTTTTGAAAAATATCAATACATCCATATGGGGGATGGTATAAAAAGCACAACTATCGAGGGGCAAGGGGTTAAATCTAAAAAAAATTAAAATCGTTAAAAACCCGAATTTTTAGTCTTTCGCCAAAAAAAATAAATTTTTCACCCCAAATTTTGCAGAAAAGTTGCAGTTTTTCATGTTATTTAAATCGCTAACATGCAAAAGCAGGCACATGTCCGAAGTTAACCATATAACTATATATATCGTTGGAAAAGTCGCAGTCTCTTCTTTCCAAACACGTTGATAAACTGAAATTCGGTTGATATTCAACCACGTTACTGGCATATAAGTGCGTAAGGGTACGAAAAACCGGGTTTTTACCCGTATCTCAAGATTTTGGTGGTTTTAGCGAAATTCCAAAAACAGATTTTTGTTGTACTCAACAATATCTCATTCCAGGTATATTTTCTTGTCACACTGTGTTATTAATGCAGCCAACGTGGCAAAACAAAAGATGCAGAAGTTCTAATTTTTGGAACAACTTTCACGTGCAATTCTCAGAATTGGGTCCCAAAAACATGTGTTGTACTGTGTAATGGACATCCACCTAATTTTAGCGAATGGGAGAAGACGCAGTGTTCAAACTTGAATGTTGCCTCTATTATCCACGATTTATTATGCATTCTTATGAAGTTGGTTATACCGTCTTTTCCGGTCTTTTTAAGCATTGATTATGATCTGGACTCGATGCCCGGCATCTACATTTTCTTTAATTTTCTTTTCTTCTTAATGTTGTCGACTGCAACTTCTGAATAGTGAAGTTAGTAGGCATGTTTAGTAAAAGCTTCTCATACAGCTGATGATTGAATTGGTTGTTGAACAGTAGGTGACGTAGTATGAGTCTTATAATAGAATCTTGTTAAAACAGCTCTCTTATATCTGATTCATGAATGGTAAATGCAAAATATGTAAGTAAGTGATACGAAATTGGCTGATGTGTGTCTGGCTATGAAAGAAAACAAGTCAAAGTTATTTGTTTTAATGGACAAATAGTCTACTAGTTTTGGAGATCACGTAAATGTTGACAACTGTAACATTGAATCGGTAAATGGTTTTATTTGCCTTGATGGAGTTAACCAAAATAATAATATCAGGGTAGAGATTAATAGCAATGTTACTTGCAAGCTGCTTTTACTACGAGCAAACCTGTGTTGCTATTTGTCGCGGAATCCTAGGATAAGACACAAGTCAGTAAATCTATTGTATAAGCCTTCGACGGTGGTTACAATTGTTCGACTATTCGCAGTGCTTTGATATGTTGTTTGTTTCCATGATTATCCGAATAAAGCACCATTTCTCGCTTTCACCTATGTGACAATATAGAAACGTAGGAAGGATATTACAAAAAAACACCTTTACAAATAGCATAAATAAACAAACCAAATTAGATAAGGTTCTAGGTTGTGTAGTCGTCATCATTGCAAAACATGCAAGTTTGTTTCGGCAGCCATTGAATTCATGTGACGATATCCAAGGTATAATATGCATCTTAATATTCATTACCATATTTACAGTAATATATCTCAGTCACTTTGGGAGGAAATAAAGAAAATTGGATTTGCTTTAGCATCCCTCATTGCCACAAATACATGCAAGCAAATGTACCCAAATCTACTTTAACCAACATTTTCAAACATTGTTGCCCTGTATATAGACCGAATACTCGCAATCGATTACCATTTACCAAAAGTACTTTTGCATGAATATGGTGTATTACAATAAGTCACAAAACACGGATGTAGTAATATTGAAGTTGGCGTCAGCATAAATCTTGATATATGGTAAGCTACAGGCATACTACAGGTACTCGTACATGTAAGAAGTGCGAAAATGAAGTTTTCTTGAGGCGCTAAAATTAGGGTTGTTTACACAAAAAAATCCTGCTATAAAATCTAATTGAGGAAAAAAATGATGTCAAGTTTGTTTATCCTAACACAAAAATTCCTTCACTTTGCTTTTGATGCTCAACAATAACATATACGTTTACATTAGTGTGTAAGTGTGAGGGGTTGTTATGTTTTGTAATTTTTTTGTTTTGCGGCCACGTATCGATGGCAAATAAGTTATACACTTAGCAAATCTAGGCTAAGGTCAGAAAGTGAAATTGATTTTGAATAAATAAAACAAGACTGCAAACAATCTGCAAATATGGGAAAATTCAGCCTCCCTCAGAATTGTTCACAACAGAAGTTAACTCTATGTAAATGAAAATGTTTAAAAACTAGATGGAAAGTATAAACGTTTAAACATAATAATATTTTTACTTTACTCAGTAGTCATGAGAATAATTCACGCACATCTCCAACATATGTTCGGTACATCTCTTTTATGTGTGATGTTCGAACTCCACTTGTCTTGTTCTCGTTTTTTATTTTGCATGTATTTAAAACTGTAACACTCTCTGGATTTTTTAAAAAACAATTGTTTTTCCATTTTAAGGTCCAATAATTTAGTCGACTTCCAAAAATTTCTCGCCGTGCTTTTCCGACATATATATGTCCCTAAATATTAGACTCCTTACGTGCGAGTTGTTTGACTTTGTTGATTGTATTTAAATAGAAACCATTTGCGGCTCACAATGCGGGTTTAACCTTTCGCACGTTATGTTCCTTGATGTGTTTACATGAGATCTTTATATTGAAATGCGTTTTTTTTGTTAGCAAATTCTATACCTCTTTACCTTTATGTCGACATTTATATACTTACATATGTTCATGTGTATGTAACTTGTTTTAAAACGATACCATACACGCATACGTACATACACACACGTATTTATTTTCACTTGGACTGGGACCGTAGTTGGTTGAGAGATTTATGGTTATTGATATCACACTAACGCCCAAACGTTTTTGGTTAAAAAAGTAATTTATTTCTGCTTGAAATTGGCTTATTTTGACAAAAGGTAACCTTTTATTCAATTAACTATATATTTAGACTTTTGTGGTTTAGACTTTTCATATAAATAACACTTGTTTACAGTCATTTTGCTGCAGAGTTCTAAATAATTTTTATCTATAGATTTCGGCCTCTTAAACACGAATATGAGATTTAAAGATTTTTCCTCTGATTAGTTTTCAAGATATGAATTTTTGAATTATTTTGCAAATGTTTTATGAGATGCATCAGCTTATTGGAGAATAATTCGTAAACGCATTCAACGATTTGAACAAGAGTGATCTCCAATTAAAGGTAATATGCTCCCCTAAAACCTTCCTATACAAGCTTTTGACATCGGTTGGGTAGTTCTGATGGTAGGAGCATTTAAAGTTTCAAGAACTAATTTTTTTTTTGCAAAAATCACGGTTTTAAATTGATAAAAAAATTTATAAAAAATATAAATCGCTAAAATAAATTTAATTTCATAAATTAAGTATGAAGATTGGACTTTCCCGAGGAAAACAACCCATCATATATAAAAATTGGGTGATAAGAGGGAGAGTTACACGTTATTAAATAGGACGTTACAAATGATAATTTTTTTGATTTTAATCATATCACCTTAGACTTAAAGCTAAACTTTACGTTGCATGAAAATTACGATAAAAAGTGGAAATGCCACTGTATTCTGGGTTGATCATGCTTCACGAAAATGTTTAATTTGAAATCTTAGCTGATCATTTTTAGAAAATATCGATATCTTCCATTTCTGCCGAATGAACCAAAAGTCTTTTTACTTTTTAAACGATGACAGTATAAAACTGGACCAATGAAGTAAAAACTGTTTATCTATAATATAACCAGTACAGAAATTTCAGTCAGGTAAACTGACTGATAAATACCATCACCCAATATAAGATATTGTTGAAGTCTTGAGTTATTGAAATGAATAGATTTTTAATTAAAATAAAATTACTTAGGTATATTTTTTCCCCTGCTTGTGGTGCAAAATCGTCCAAAACTTTACTTATTTGTGTAGGGGGTATAGGTGCCGGTTTGGAATTTATGTGAGAAATATTAATTTTACTAAAAAATTAAATTTGATAGTGGGTACCACAAGGGGTGAACCGAAACAGTCCTTATTCATTCCTAACTCAAATTTTCATACGTACAACTTACGAATAATTTGACAGAATTCAGTGCACTTCCAAAAAAAGATATGTATGTAAGACTATAGGGGTGAGTTCGGTCCTTTGTGTGGGAGGTACCAGAAGGGGTGTGTCAAATAGTTAGGTTTTCTGAGGTTTCGCCTCCTATCACAATATAAATTTACCGACTAATTTTCATTACCCCTCAAATGTCCGCTTGGAGGTTATGGGTGAATTATTAATTTTCCAAAAATAGGTAATTTTGTATGGGAGGTACCAAAAGGGGTGACCCGATATAGTCCATATTCACTCCTGATTCATATTTTCATAAGCGTACAAATTACTCATAATTTGACTGAATTCAGTGTACTTAGAAAATGATATGTTTGCAATACTATGGGGGTGAGTTCGGTCATTTGTATGGGAGGTACCAGAAGGGGTGCGTCAAATTGTTAGGTTTTCTAGGGTTTTGCCTCCTATAATAACATAAATTAATCGACCAATTTCCATTACCCCCCAAGAGTCCGTTTGGAAGTTATAGGAGAAATATTAATTTTCGAAAAATAGATAATTTTGTATGGGAGGTACCAGAAGGCGTGAACTGATATAGTCCATATTCATACCATATTCATATGTAAAACTATAAGGGTCAATTCGGTCATTTGTATGGGAGGTACCCGAAGGGGTGTGTGAAATAGTTAGGCTCTCTGAGGTTTCGCCTCCTATCACAACATTAATTTATCGACCAATGTTCATAACCCCCCAAGTGACTGTTTTGAAGTTATTGGAGAAATATATAATTTCCAAAAATAGGTCATTTTGTATGGGAGGTACCAGAAGGCGTTAACCGATATAGTCCATATTCATACCTGAGTCTAATATTTATAAGCAAACATCATACGCAAAATTTGAGTGATCTCAGTTTACTTGCAAAAAAGATATGTATGTAAAACTATAAGGGTCAATTCGGTCATTTGTATGGGAGGTACCAGAATGGATGGGGCAAAGGTTTCGGTTTTCTTAGGGTTTGTCTACTTTTGCAAGATAAATAAACTGACCAAATTCAAACATCCTCCTGTTGTCCGTTTGGAAGTTATGGAAGAAATATTAATTTTCCAAAAATAGGTAATTTTGTATGGGAGGTACCAGAAGGGGTGGAGCTATTCAGCCCATTTACAATCCCATAAGTTCGATTTGAAAAATATTGATACTGGTAAATTTTCATACCGATCCGTTAAGGTTTACTCGAGTTATCCTGCTGACCAGCCATCCAGCCAGCCAGACAGACGGACATAGCTCATTCTTCTTAAAAAGTTCTGAAACGAATTTGGTCTTAAGATACTTGGGGTCTAACTCGTCTCCTTTAATGCGTTACACTTTTTTTCGTATCAAATGATATATACCCTCATCCCTAAGGGTGATGGTATAAAAATAAGTCGCTGAATGTGTTGCTAAGCGCAAAACTCGAGAACGGTTGGACCGATTTGGCTCAATTTTTTTTTCATTTATTCGTAATTGCCAGGAGTAGGTTTTGGAAAACCTTCCGAAAAAGTCGGGAAATTGGAAAAATCGATATAAAAATAAGTCGAGTTTGCCTTCCTGACGCTATAACTCCAGAACGCACGAACCGATTTCCACGGTTTTGCATTCATTGGAAAGGTCTCGGGCTCCGTGAGGTTTATATTTACAATTCGGTCCAAAGGGGCGTGGCACCGCCGATACAACTTGAAAATCAAATGGGCTGTATCTCATGAACTATCAGAGGTATGAAGATGAGAATTGGTATATATGTTGTTGGAGCAGTATTAATTACAGCCAAGGTGGAAGTGGGCGGTGCCACGCCCCCTTTTCAAAAATCGCTCTAACGGCTTTTCTAATAGACCGATTGATACGAAAATTTTACCAAATGGTACTGTTGACCTGTTGATAGTCCCTGGCTATAATAGGCTGTGATTGGATAAAGGGACGTGGCACCGCCCATACAACTTGAAAATAAAAAGGGCTTTATATCATGAACTATAAGAGGTCTGAAGATGTGATTTGTTACATATGTTGTTGTTGCAGTATAAATTACAGTAAGAGTGGAAGTGGGCTGTACCACACCCCTTTTAAAATAAACAGTTATAAATGTCAAAATTCCACAGCATATTGCAGTTCGCCTAGAGATATGAACAGTAAGGTGGGCCAGTTTTTTTATTCGCAAAAATTGTAACCAAATCTACGATGAATTGTTAGAAAATGTCACCAATAAACTGTGTGTGTAATATCAATTCCTAGCTCGCGCTGGGAAAGCTTAATTTAGTGCAGAAAACTTAAACTTTGATAGAAGTGTTTTAAAAGCTGATGTCTCTACGCTATCAATAATCATGGGGCAACGAACGTCACTTCTAAAAGAAGCGCAAAACGGAGTAAATAAACGAAAAATCATTTTATCTTAAAAAAAGTATCAGCTAGGATTTTGATTCATGTAAAATTGACCCCCAACAAAACCCCATTTTCCGTTTTGTTGCCATTTTAGGTCAACCAATTCGTCATTCAGGCGACGTGTGTGAAGTGTGATAGACTTTCATTGAGACTTTCTTTGAAAAATCACCATGTAAAGACTACACAAGAACATCGTTTACAAATCTTGCAAATTTATTTTCAAAATGCACGTTCTGTTTGCCCTTTGTGAAGTTTATAGTGCATATACTCATCCATCTGAGCAGCTAATAGAAGCCATCGACGCTGTAGACGTAAGTGTGACCGGTCTCTGCAAATGCTGAGTAAAGATCTTGGCCTATATTCATATATCCAACTGGTAGAAGAACTAAAACCAGTGGAACATCAATTGATTTTTTTTATTTTTCATGTCATTGCACATTATTTGAGATCATCACTTTGTAAAGCCAAACGTTGGTGACCGAATTATCTCATAGAATGGTAATACGAGTTCAATACAAAGATAGTATTCGGAAATATTCTTGATCCATGTGAGAAGAAGACATGGCAAAAAAGGTTTTTATGGCTAAAGGCATGAAGCTTCAAACGAAATTTTCATTTTCGGTCAATAGGCGGAGAAGGCATGTCGAAAGTGTTTCTTACGCCCAAAGAGATAGTTAGTATACAGACGGTTACCGCTACTACATTGAATTTTGATCTTTAACGGAATGTCTGTTTCCGATTTGTAAAAGATATGACTTTGCTGGTGAACTTTTTACTATCGTCATAAAGCCTATGATATTTAGAATTTAAAACAACAACACTTATTTTATTACTTTCATGTTAAGGAGTTGCTTGAAATTAGTTACATAAGTTAATAAACTCTACAGATCGTTATCGAGCTTAAGTACCGTTTTCAAAGTACTTTGTAGACCTAAATGTGAAATATATTACAAGTTAAAATGCAATAGCGAAGCATTGCCGGGCCCACTAGTTTATTATAAAAGTATACAAGTATACAAGGAATCTTGTGTGATCATTGATTATTTTGACATTGCTTCAATTTGGAGGCTTGAAGTGCATTTTAAATCTATATTTTTAAAAAAAATCTATATTTTTCTTTTTTAAATCATATTATCTACATATATTGCAATTAATAAATATTCCACTTTTCTAATACTGAACAAATTCTTCTTAGGCGGTTATGCGGTGTAAAAATTAAAAATAACGATATTTTTCAAAAATGTAGGCTTAAAATGCACTTCAAGCCTCCAGGTTAAAGCAATGTCAAAATAATCAATGATCATACAAGATTCCCTGTTTGTATAATTTGATAATAAATAAACAGTTTTTATCTCATTTGTCTAATTTTTTACTGACATCGTTTTAAAAGTAAAAAGACTTTTGGTCCAGTCGGCAGGAATAGAAAATATCGATATTTTCTAAAAATGATCAGATAGTATTTCAAATTAAACATTTTCGTGATGCATGATCAACCCAGAATACAGTGGCATTTCAAACTTTTTATTGTCATTTTCATGCAACGTTAAGTTTAGCTCTAAACCTACAGTGATATGCTTAAAATCAAAAAATTTACCAATTGTAGTGTGCTCTTAAAAAACGTGTAACTCTTCCTCTTATTACCCAATTTTTATAAACGATGGCTTGTTTTGCTCGGAGAAGTCCAATCTTTATACTCAATTTAACTTAAAAACTTAATTTCCCTTTGCACCCCATGAATGAGGTATGGGATAGCTTCTCGCGTTGTTGTGAATTAACACGCTTTCTATTTTTAGATTCACAACTAACGGCACCTACTTATTTATGGACGAATGCGAACGCCACTGTTTTAAGAAGCTCTTACTAGACACGACGATTGAATCGACGCTTAATACTGCGAAGTTGCTGTCAAACAACATTCGAGGGGAGCCGACAATGAAAGAAAATTTTTATTTATTTTTTTCTTTTAAGATGTCTGGAGCCAGGTTTGAACCTGCGATCTCCCGCATGGTAGTCGCGTGTTCTAACCACTATGCCACGGCCGGTTCCACTCAATTTATGTAATTGGATATATTTTTGCGATTAATATTTTTAAAATTTTTTTTTATAAATTTAAAATCGTGATTTTTGCACAAAAATATTAGTTTTTTAGACTTTAAATACTCCACCCATCAAAACTACCCAACCGATGTTAAAAGCTTGTATAGAAGAGTTTTAGAGGAGCACATTACCTTTAATTGGAGACCATTCTTGTTCAAATCGTTCGACGCGTTTTCTCCAATAAGCTGATGCATCTCACAAAAAATTTGCTAAATAATTCAACAATTCATATCTTGAAAACTAATCAGAGGAAAAATGTTTAAATCTCATATTCGTATTTATGGTGCCGAAATCTAGAGAAAAAAAAATTATTTAGAACTCTACAGCTCACAAAAAGTAATGATTTGTAAACTGGTTTAACCAGAACTGGTATCATTTCCGACTGCATATGAAAATGTTATACACATGTTATTAGTTTGATCCATATGTGGTATACTTTTGCCAGTGGAATAACTTTTATATGGCTGCTTTACATTGGCTTAACTTATTATGGAAGAATTTGTTACAAAACTTGGAAGAGTTTTCAATAGGTCATAGATCTGACATCTCTCAGTTTTAATCCACTCTGGGATAAAACATCAAAATATGCAGACCTGTATCACTTCCGCTACCGTCGGCGATTGAATTAACACTCCGTCTGGCTAGTTTCCAACAATACCTTTTTCTCACTTGTATTTCTTAAGAAATACAAGCATTTTACCAGCAGGACAAATACAAACATATAAAATTTGAGATTAGATATGATTTGTAGCTCAAAGAAGATATAAACAATTATATCCTCCTCTTGCATATTAGAATTGTCACCGTTGCAAAGTACATACTTTACTGCGGTATTATTTACACTAGACTATTTCATTTTACCAATTTTTTCGAAAAGTCATTGGGATAATATATTTTCTAATTCTACTTAAAAAAACAAAAATTTTGGTATATAAAACTTGAAAATTGATCGACGTTTAGGGGTCGCGCAAAATCGTTTAAGGTTTTTGGCTGCAAAAAGGCATGTTTCAAAAATACTGATTTACTTATATGATTAAAAGTTGTGATACGCTCGACCGATTTTGATCAGTATAGACTTGTTTTAAAGGTAATAATATTTCACACATTTTCTGTGAAGACATCAAAACATTTCAGATAATAGTTTGAGTTTAATAACCTTTTAAACCTCAAAATTTTTAAATTTTAATTCAAAATTTACCTACTTTTGCCCATTAAACAATTTAGTTTTTTAGTTTTGGGTCCAATTTTTGTATATCTTTAAATGCATAATTGACAAACACTTTCTAACGATACTTTTTATGTATGGCAGTACCATGCAAATGACATATGTTCAGCAGCAGCAATAATAACACTGTGCAACAACCAAAATCGGAATGGGATGAAACCAAATGCAAATGAAAGTTGACATTATGTATAACAAAACCCTCAAGGGATTTCTTAAGTTTAGTGCGAGATTTTTTTTTACACGCATTTGAAGTTGGTGGTTTTTGAACGCTGGCTAACAAGAAAAATTCATTAAAAAAGTCATAAAATAATGTTATTTATCCCGGAAAATTGTGGTATCTTACTGTTTTTGGGGTCGAGGAATCCATTTTTGACATTTATTTTTATTTTTAAGCGCCGCTAGAGGGCGCTTTCGTACATTTGTTAGGTTTAGATCGAATTTTTTGTCTTTCCACACGATTACAGCCGTAGATTAAGAGCTATCGAGCTGAAATTTGGTATGCGAGCTTCTATCCACGAAGCGGAGATTGGGTTCTTAGATGGGCATGATCGGACAAAACCTACTCCCACCTCCCATACAAATTTTACCTTTTTTGAGGTCTGCCCCTGCGATCACAGTCGTAGATTAAGAGCTATCGAGCTGGAATTTGGTATGCAAGCTTCTATCTAGAGTATACAAAACCGAAACCGGAAACCGGCAAACCGGTTTTTTTGTTCAAAACCGTCAGCCGGTTTTAACAATATATCGATTTTCGAATAACCGGTCTAACCGGTTTTTTGAGGTCGGTTTTGGCGGTTTTTTGAAAAATATGAAAATCACAGCATAACAACATATAATATGCTCAATGCTTGCTGTAAAGTCACATTTAAAGATCATTTTCTGACATTTCACGATGTAAGAGTGAAAAAACAGCTAAGGAGTGCAGATAGAGAGTTTAAATGTTCCACAAAAAATCCCCTTAAATTTCATTGAATACATCTGATATCGAAGATGCACTAAAACATGAAGAAACACAGATGGTCGGACTTTTTTAGGTCCCTGTTCACACAGTGATTTGAAAACAAAGTGATTAGTAAAAGTTGGAGATATTCATTTTTGTCTTAGAGCACCCTAAGTAGAATTTCTCAGCAACATTTTTGTGGAACATTTGAATGTTGTAAAGTCCTATTATAATGTCCTTTTCAGACTTTTCTTGAAATAAGGACACGTAAGGAGTCGATAAGAATATTCAATTCAATGACAACACCTGGTATCGAAAAAACACTAAAACGATAAAAAAAAAACATTGTGTTTTAGGACCTATTTCAAACTTAATTTAAGGTTAAACTGAAAATTTCACCTGAGGAATATATTAATAGACGTATAAATAATTTTATGAATGGCTGTATTTAATAAAAACCAGATTATTAGTACGATAATATAAACATTTAAAAATTAAATTTGTAATAATAGTAACACTTTTTATTACTTTTGTGCACAATTGAAAAACCCGAAAAAACCGGTTAACCCGGTTATTTTTTAATTTAGTATTTGAAAACCGAGTTTTTGGAATAATGTAAATTTCGAGTAAAACCGAAACCGGTTTTTCGAAAAAGTCGAATGTTTGTATACTCTACTTCTATCCCCAAAGCGGAGATTAAGTTCTAAAATGGGCATGATCGAACAAAAACTACTACCACCTACCATACAAACTTGCCCTATTTGGGGGTGTTCGTCTGTTTGTCTTCTCAATTACAGCCTTAAATTAAGAGCTATCGAGCTGAAACTTGGTACGTAAACTTCTTACCTCTTAGGGAAAGTTAAGTTCTAAGAAGAGCAAGATCAGACAAAAACTCCTCAAACCCCAAAATATGGGAAGTTTGCATTGGAGGTAGGAGAAGTTTTTGTCCAATCATGCTCATCTTAGAACTTAACTTTCCCTAAGAGGTTAGAAGCTTGCATACCAAATTTCAGCTCGATAGCTCTTAATCCACGGTTGTAATAGCGAGGAAAAATAGACGGACATACCCAAAAAGGGTTATTTGTATGGGTGGTTGGAGTAGTTTTTGTCCGATCATGCCCATCTTTGAACTTAATATCCGCTTAGAGGATAGAAGCTAGCATACCAAATTCCAGCTCGATAGCTCTTAATCTTCGACTGTGATTGCAGGGACAGACCTCAAAAAAGGTACAATTTGTATGGGAGGTGGAAGTAGGTTTTGTCCGATCATGCCCATCTAAGAACCTAACCTTCGCTTGGTGGATAGAAGCTCGCATACCAAATTTCAGCTCGATAGCTCTTAATCTACGGCTGTAATCGTGTGGAAAGACAAAAAATTCGATCTAAACCTAACAAATGTACGAAAGCGCCCTCTAGCGGCGCTTAAAAATAAAAATAAATGTCAAAAATAGATTCCTCGACCCCAAAAACAGTAAGATACCACAATTTTCCGGGATAAATAACATTATTTTATGACTTTTTTAATGAATTTTTCTTGTTAGCCAGCGTTCAAAAATCAACAACTTCAAATGCGTGTAAAAAAAAATCTCGCACTAAACTTAAAAAATCCCTTGAGGGTTTTGTTATACACAATGTCAACCTCCATTTCCTTTTGGTTTCATCCCATTCCGATTCCAAAAGTTCAATTTTGTGTCACAGTGTTATTACCGCAAAGGGTTTTCTTCGGAGACCTTTGGGGAGTATCGCACCCACGGACCTGAGAGAACCACCAGTGGACCTCTTTGTGGCTCTGCGGTGGCGATAAGAGGTAGTAGGGATGTACATCTTAACGAGATCCGACCAAGGAGTCTAAAGATGGTACCACGGGCGGTCGGGAGCCCTAAGTAGTGTAAAAGCTACTTACCCACCGAATGAGTATGGTACAGTGTTCTGTGCCTCGTGGCGGTTGTCGGTTAAAACTCAAAGTTACGCGTGTAGACTAAGAGTTTGATGTTCGAGAGAAATGGAGCTGTGTGTCCCATGATACCATACGAGTCTTGCATCTCTCACTTCGCATAAAACACTATCTTGGTCAAAAACATAACTAAGAATTTTTGGATAGATACGAACCATAAACAAAGGTGTACATTAGACCATTTCATTTTAACAATTTTTTCGAAAAGTCATTGGGATAATATATTTTCTAATTCTACTTAAAAAAACAAAAATTTTGGTATATAAAACATGAAAATTGATCGACGTTTAGGGGTCGCGCAAAATCGTTTAAGGTTTTTGGCTGCAAAAAGGCATGTTTCAAAAATACTGATTTACTTATATGATTAAAAGTTGTGATACGTTCGACCGATTTTGATCAGTATAGACTTGTTTTAAAGGTAATAATATTTCACACATTTTCTGTGAAGACATCAAAATATTTCAGATAGTAGTTTGAGTTTAAGAACCCTTCAAACCTAAAAATTTTAAAATTTTAATTCAAAATTTACCTACTTTTACCCATTAAAAAATTATTTTTTTTAGTTTTGGCTCTAATTTTTGTATATCTTTAAATGCACAATTGACAAACACTTCCTAACGATACTTTTGATGTATACCATAATGAATAAAATTTTTAATTGTTGCTGAAATTTTTACTATTTCGCTGGTGATGAGCTAAATGGATTAAATCAGATCAACATTTTTGTGGTCAAAATTTACATTCAAAACTTGTTTTAAGTGACCTCTTGCAACACAAGCCCGATTTAAACGACATTTTGTTGATAGTATCTTAAAAAAATACCGCAAATCAAATTAAATGATTGCAAATGTTGCACTCAAAACTTTTGTGTGGCATTTATGGTATATAAGTGACATCGCGTTCGGCTTTTTTCTTTTCGACCCCACGCATACCGAAGGAACTTTAATTAAAATTACATCTGAATTAAAGCATCCTGGTTACCAAGATTGCGAAGGAAATGTTACAAAAATGATTTCAGAAAATACTATGAAATTCTTCGATATTATTGGAGTAGGCAGCAGTTTTCTTGCTATCCACCCGTCAATTTGGCCCAAGAATGAGAATTGTAAACGGATTAACGAAATTGTGAAAACATCAGCGTTGTCAACGATTGCTATTGGGCTTATTAAAACTGTGAACAACACTTTGACGAAGGATAATAACCAGCAAAACTAATTAGTACAAGTCATCTAAAAACGCAATAAAACATACAAAAAGAACACAAAAGGTTTTATCGTATCCAATTTGATAAAAAAATCTTCTTTTTAATTACCTAAATCGTTTTCCTTACTAAAAATATACATAGTAAACAGTTTTCGTTTAATTTGTACCACTATTGATTACACTGTGACACAAAATTGAACTTTTGGAATCGGAATGGGATGAAACCAAAAGGAAATGGAGGTTGACATTGTGTATAACAAAACCCTCAAGGGATTTTTTAAGTTTAGTGCGAGATTTTTTTTTACACGCATTTGAAGTTGTTGATTTTTGAACGCTGGCTAACAAGAAAAATTCATTAAAAAAGTCATAAAATAATGTTATTTATCCCGGAAAATTGTGGTATCTTACTGTTTTTGGGGTCGAGGAATCTATTTTTGACATTTATTTTTATTTTTAAGCGCCGCTAGAGGGCGCTTTCGTACATTTGTTAGGTTTAGATCGAATTTTTTGTCTTTCCACACGATTACAGCCGTAGATTAAGAGCTATCGAGCTGAAATTTGGTATGCGAGCTTCTATCCACCAAGCGAAGGTTAGGTTCTTAGATGGGCATGATCGGACAAAACCTACTTCCACCTCCCATACAAATTGTACCTTTTTTGAGGTCTGTCCCTGCAATCACAGTCGAAGTTTAAGAGCTATCGAGCTGGAATTTGGTATGCTAGCTTCTATCCTCTAAGCGGATATTAAGTTCAAAGATGGGCATGATCGGACAAAAACTACTCCAACCACCCATACAAATAACCCTTTTTGGGTATGTCCGTCTATTTTTCCTCGCTATTACAACCGTGGATTAAGAGCTATCGAGCTGAAATTTGGTATGCAAGCTTCTAACCTCTTAGGGAAAGTTAAGTTCTAAGATGAGCATGATTGGACAAAAACTTCTCCTACCTCCAATGCAAACTTCCCATATTTTGGGGTTTGAGGAGTTTTTGTCTGATCTTGCTCTTCTTAGAACTTAACTTTCCCTAAGAGGTAAGAAGTTTACGTACCAAGTTTCAGCTCGATAGCTCTTAATTTAAGGCTGTAATTGAGAAGACAAACAGACGAACACCCCCAAATAGGGCAAGTTTGTATGGTAGGTGGTAGTAGTTTTTGTTCGATCATGCCCATTTTAGAACTTAATCTCCGCTTTGGGGATAGAAGTAGAGTATACAAACATTCGACTTTTTCGAAAAACCGGTTTCGGTTTTACTCGAAATTTACATTATTCCAAAAACTCGGTTTTCAAATACTAAATTAAAAAATAACCGGGTTAACCGGTTTTTTCGGGTTTTTCAATTGTGCACAAAAGTAATAAAAAGTGTTACTATTATTACAAATTTAATTTTTAAATGTTTATATTATCGTACTAATAATCTGGTTTTTATTAAATACAGCCATTCATAAAATTATTTATACGTCTCCTAATATATTCCTCAGGTGAAATTTTCAGTTTAACCTTAAATTAAGTTTGAAATAGGTCCTAAAACACAATGTTTTTTTTTTTATCGTTTTAGTGTTTTTTCGATACCAGGTGTTGTCATTGAATTGAATATTCTTATCGACTCCTTACGTGTCCTTATTTCAAGAAAAGTCTGAAAAGGACATTATAATAGGACTTTACAACATTCAAATGTTCCACAAAAATGTTGCTGAGAAATTCTACTTAGGGTGCTCTAAGACAAAAATGAATATCTCCAACTTTTACTAATCACTTTGTTTTCAAATCACTGTGTGAACAGGGACCTAAAAAAGTCCGACCATCTGTGTTTCTTCATGTTTTAGTGCATCTTCGATATCAGATGTATTCAATGAAATTTAAGGGGATTTTTTGTGGAACATTTAAACTCTCTATCTGCACTCCTTAGCTGTTTTTTCACTCTTACATCGTGAAATGTCAGAAAATGATCTTTAGATGTGACTTTACAGCAAGCATTGAGCATATTATATGTTGTTATGCTGTGATTTTCATATTTTTCAAAAAACCGCCAAAACCGACCTCAAAAAACCGGTTAGACCGGTTATTCGAAAATCGATATATTGTTAAAACCGGCTGACGGTTTTGAACAAAAAAACCGGTTTGCCGGTTTCCGGTTTCGGTTTTGTATACTCTAGATAGAAGCTTGCATACCAAATTCCAGCTCGATAGCTCTTAATCTACGACTGTGATCGCAGGGGCAGACCTCAAAAAAGGTAAAATTTGTATGGGAGGTGGGAGTAGGTTTTGTCCGATCATGCCCATCTAAGAACCCAATCTCCGCTTCGTGGATAGAAGCTCGCATACCAAATTTCAGCTCGATAGCTCTTAATCTACGGCTGTAATCGTGTGGAAAGACAAAAAATTCGATCTAAACCTAACAAATGTACGAAAGCGCCCTCTAGCGGCGCTTAAAAATAAAAATAAATGTCAAAAATGGATTCCTCGACCCCAAAAACAGTAAGATACCACAATTTTCCGGGATAAATAACATTATTTTATGACTTTTTTAATGAATTTTTCTTGTTAGCCAGCGTTCAAAAACCACCAACTTCAAATGCGTGTAAAAAAAAATCTCGCACTAAACTTAAGAAATCCCTTGAGGGTTTTGTTATACATAATGTCAACTTTCATTTGCATTTGGTTTCATCCCATTCCGATTTTGGTTGTTGCACAGTGTAATTTGTACAATAGTAACTTTGAGTAGGCATTGTCACTCTTGATTTATCGATACAGACATCCCGCATAGATACATGGTCATTACTGAAATAAGCAGCACAGAAATTTCATTCAGATAAACTGACTGATAAATACAATCACCCACTATAAGATATTGTTTAAATCTTGAGTAAAAAGATTGATTTATTTGTATAGGAGGTACCGTTAAGGCCAGCACTACGTGCTCAATTTTTTCGTAAATCAACATGCAATGCTCACCTTTGCAAAGTTTGTCTGAATTCAATGTACATACAAAAATGATATGTATGTAAAATGGGCAATATCGGTTATTAATATGGAAGGTACCAGAAGGGGTGTGTCAAATAGTTACGATTTCTGATAGTTTGCCTACTATTGCAAGATAAATTAACTTACCAAATTTGATTATCCCCCAAGTGCCGGTTTGGAAGTTATATTAATTTTCCAAAAAAGGTAATTTTGTATGGGAGGTACCAGAAGGGGTAAACCTGATTCAAATTTTCGTAACCGTATAAGATACGCAACATATGACTGAATTCAGTGTATTTACAAAAGGAATTTGAAAAATATTAATTCTGGTAAAATTTCATACCGATCCGTTAAGGTTTACTAGAGTTATCCTGCCCACCAACCAGTCATCCAGCCAGCCAGACAGACGGGCATAGCCCAATCGTCTTAAAAAGTCCTAAAATTAATTTGGTCTTAAGATACTTGTGGTCTAACTCGTCTCCTTTAATGCGTTACACTTTTTTTCGTATCAAATGATATATACCCTCATCCCTAGGGGGATGGTATAAAAAGTTGATAAATTTACGGTTTTTCTTAATTATACTTTTAATCGCCCATTCATAGCCAAATTTTAGCATTCTACGTTGAATAGTTTAATTTTTATAACTATATTTAATACTAGCTGACCGGGCAGACTTCGTCCTGCCTAAAGAAGTATTGACTTAAGTTTAGTTTTTTTTGGGTGGAATTTTTGGGTAGCTTTTTTTAATGTAATGCTCTTGAAGAGAAAACCAAAGGAGTAAACATATGTTAATCAGTGGGTCTTTCTACACGTGAAAGCACATGCAACATAAAGCTGTTAATGAAAAAAAAACAGAATTTTTCAAATTCAAGCCGCAAACTTGAATAAACTGTTCATCAGCATTACTGATTGTCATCGCAAATTCTAACCGAACTGGCAACTGTACTCAGTTGAATCAAACGACAAATCCGTGGGTTTCATGGGAATGCATAGTAGCTATTCATTAGTTCCCTTATACATTCTGGTTAAATTAAATTAAGAAGGATTACTTAATCCTGTATTGCTTCTTAACTACTGTAATTCGTGATTAAGGGGTTTCAGAGATTTTTTGTGTGTACACTCATTCCTCATTATGATTAGACATATTTGCAATATTTTTTATCTTGATATTGCAACGTCAAAAAGATTTGCGTAATAATGAAGGATGCTGTAGCCAACGCGATACGTTTTGTGATCAAAAATTTTCCAAAATCAACAATATCAAAACCCATGGGTTCATCAAGGAAATAAAATCCTACACACTTATTCGTAACCGTTAATATACTGGTGTATAATGTTCGTCGCTCTAATTGTAATTAAATCAGATTTGAGAAATGTTTCAATTCGTGAGTATTCGATTTTTTGTCGCAGATCTCGCCACTGGTCTTAAATAATTCCATACCAAATATAAAGATGAATGGTGCTACAGTCCTCCAGCTATTGCTATTGGAGAACAGAATTGGGCAGGGTCACCCATTTTTTGCTTGATCACGCATATTGGTGTTTATTCCACACCCTATTTCAAATCCCACACCTTTTTTAGATCTGATTGAATCCTTTCCAAATGACAATTTGAAAAATAGAGTCGAATATATGAGGTTATGCCTAATGATCTAGTACTTCAGATATCGCACTTTTACAAATTAGGTCCTATGGGCAGGGCCATTCCTACTAATCTTATACTTCAGATACCGCACTTTAACAAATTAGCTCCTACGGGCGGGGCAACTCCTAATAATCTTATCCCGCCGGTTTTTGACTTTATCATATTGCATCCACACCTGATTTGAAGTTAATAATTGTAATAGTACGCCAGATATTACAATATTGTTAATTAGGTTGAATTGGTTGGCCATACCTCGAGAACATCGGTTGAAAGCTGCAGCATCCGCTAAACTTCAAACAAACTAAATTTAAATTTTATATGTATACATGTATGTTAGGGATATAACTTTTTAACAATTTTTTAAAATATCAAAATTGGCATAGCACAGTCCAATGGAGCATAAAAAACTATAATAGAACGTATATTTATTTTTTCGTTAAGGTCAAAAAAGTTCACGCACCAACCGCGATGAAGTTTGGAAAATTTTTAATTTTCTTTTTGGTTAAGAAAAATTAATAATATGTTTATTTAAAACAAAAAATAGCTCAAGTATGAATTTTCATTAATATTTAGAGATGGTAAGAGATTTTTCCGCTAACCAAAACGTATCATTAACCTTTTTTAACGAAAAAAAAAATTTAAAATCACCTCGAACTTTAAATCTTAAATTGTTATCTTTTAATAACTAACTCATAATTGTTCTTATTTTATTATACAAGTACATATGTAACTTTCAGTAATTAAAAAAATAATAAAAATAAAAAAAAAAAATTAAAAAACATAATAAATTTTTAAATTATTTTTTTTTACACCTGTTTAGAAAAATCGATTGGTGCGTGAACTTTTTCCAGAAAAATTACAAAAGATTATGATTTTCGTGGTTACTCGGACATGGTTGACCTCATAGTACTAAGCCAAAAAATTGGTTATACCCCTAATGTATGTACCATTTGTCGGTGCCATTTGAAAATTTAAATATTGAAAGTATAAACATTGACATAAAATACATATGTATGTATTTAAATTTTTACAATTTACAAATTTGGATAATTTTTGTATGGAAAAAATAGAAAATCGACTCAATAAATGGACCAAATATGTCAAATGCAATGGGTATGTAGCCTACAATAATCATCGGAAGGTTGGCTTTCTAATGAATCCGGTTTGTTGCACATCGGTTCGGTGGTTTTCAAGGCTATAGCGGACATACGTAGAAACAAATGTTCACTTTTATATATATAGATACATTGATGCTTTTTTTGATAAAAATTATAAAACCTTGTAATTCTTATCGTGGATGAAAAACATATTTGTGAAACTGGAGACAAGTAAAACAATACAGTATACATGGTAATTCTTTGCTCGAAATTCATATTTAAGCTACGCTTTCCTTGGTAAAGTTTCTTGGAGCGACCCATAGAAAATTAATCAGCGCAGTAGTAATGTAAACCACAATTTTAGTCGGTGCTGTTCTGGTGTTACATACATTACCAACTGTGAATACAAAAGAGGAGTAAGGTACCTTTTGGTATCCATAAGCAGATGAAGTTGAAAAAATCGGCTTTGCAAAGTTTAATTACATGTAATGCTTAATGCCTTAGGGACGTGTTAGACCCCAAATATCTTACGACCAAATTCGTTTCAGGAATTTTTAAGATGATTCAGACATTTCCGTCCATTGGAAATTATAATTTGTTTTGAGATTTCTGTACAAATCCTTCCTTCTTAGTTAGTACCATATATGACCTTACAAAATTACTAAAAGACATGAAATATGTTGAGCTTCAGTAACTTCTGTTACCATTCAAATCTGTTACCATTCAAATATTGACAATATTTGAGGACAAATCCAAGTTATCTGTTTCAACAAACAAAGAGTCTACTCATTTGGACCGCTGCGTGAACGTTGGCATCTATAATTTTGAAATGGTAGATTATTTGGTCTAAATATGTTCCGCAGTAAACGAAAATTATAATGTTAAGCCCTTTGTCGAAGATATAGATCCAACTGTTCCAGACACTGATTCTACCAGTCTTACTCTGCAGCGTAGAATTCTGGGTAATAACCGGATCAATCTATTCTAGGAGTGTTTTAGAGAGAACAAGTACAGAAATTTCAGTCAGGTAAACTGACTGATAAATACCATCACCCAATATAAGATATTGTTTAAGTCTTGAGGTATTGAAATTAATAGATTTTTAAAATAAAATTACTTATGTATTATTTTTTGTCTGCATGAAGAGCAAAATCATACAAAATTTTTCCTATTTGTACTCAAGGTACAATTAGGGGCAGCAAAACGTGTCTGACTTTTTTCGTATGTAAAAGAGGAAATATCCCATATATTTATATAGGAGGTACCAGAAGGGGTGTGCCAAATAGTTTGGGTTGCTGAGGCTTTGCTTCCTATTACAAGAAAAATTAACTGACCAAATTTTATTATCCCCCCAGGTGCCGGTTTAGAAGTTATGGGAGAAATATTAATTTTCCAAACACAGTCATTTTGTATGGGAAGTACCAGAAGGGGTGATCCTATATAGTCCATATTCATTTCTGATTAAAATCTTCATAACCGTACACCTTACGCAAAATTTTACTGAATTCAGTGTACTTACAAAAAAGATATGTATGTGAGACTATGGGGGTGGGTTCGGTCATTTGTATGGGAGGTATCAACAGAGGTGTGTCAAATAGTTAGGCTCTCTGAGGTTTCGCCTCCCATCACGACAAAAATGTATCGACAAATATTCATTACCCCTCAAGTGTCCGTTGCGAAGTTATGTGAGAAATATTTATTTTCCAAAAATAGGTAATTTTGTATGGGAGGTACCAGAAGGCGTGAACCGATATAGTCCATATTCATTCCAAATTCAACTTTTTATAAGCGAACATCACACACAAAATTTTAATGAATTCAGTTTACTAACAAAAAAGATATGTATGTAAAATTATGAGGGTCAATTCGGTCATTTGTATGGGAGGTACCAGAATGGGTAGGGCAAAGGTTTCGGTTTTCTTAGGGTTTGTCTACTTTTGCAAAATAAATAAACTGACCAAATTCAAACATCCTCCGGTTGTCCGTTTGGAAGTTATGGAAGAAATATTAATTTTCCAAAAATAGGTAATTTGTATGGGAGGTACCAGAAGGGGTGGGGCTATTCAGCCCATTTACAATTCCATAAGTTCGTTTTGAAAAATATTGATACTGGTAAATTTTCATACTGATCCGTTTAGGATTACTCGAGTTATCCTGCTGACCAGCCATCCAGCCAGACAGACGGACATAGCTCAATCGTCTTAAAAAGTCCTGAAACGAATTTGGTCTTAAGATACTTGGTGTCTAACTCGTCTCCTTTAATGCGTTAGACTTTTTTTCGTATCAAATGATATATACCCTCATCCCTAAGGGTGATGGTATAAAAATACTTCTCAAAATGTTTTGACCCATCATCATTAACGGCGATTAGAGTTGTCGAATGAACCATGAGCTGTACAAAGACATCAACATAGTCAAGCACGTTCAAATAGATCACTTGGCTGGCTAGGATACGTTGAACGAGTGGATGAAAAAGCTCTACCTCGAAAAGTCCTAATGGTTGGCAAGGAGGGGATACCAAAACTTCATTGGAAGGAAACATTTGAAAGAGCTGTTATCTAAACTTTGTGTAACGAACTATCTACGGAGCACAAAAGACCGAAGCGCATAGAATTCTTTTCTAAGTTTCTGCTGCTAAATAAGAATAATAATGTGTGTACAGTAGGCATATAACTTTTTAAAGTAAAAATGACATAGCATTGTCGAAGTATGAACTATTTATACCATCACCCTTAGGGATGAGGGTATATATCATTTGATACGAAAACCAGTACAGAAATTTCAGTCAGGTAAACTGACTGATAAATACCATCACCCAATATAAGATATTGTTGAAGTCTTGAGTTATTGAATTTAATAGACTGTTAATTAAAATAAAAATCTTATGTATAATTTTTCCCCTGCTTGTGGTGCAAAATCGTTCAAAACTTGCCTAATTTGTATAGGAGGTATAGGGACCGGATTAGAATTTATGTGAGAAATATTAATTTATTTTAAAAAAGTTATTTTGATAGGGGGTACCGAAAGGGTGAATCAATACAGTCTTTTTAACTCCTGACTCAAATTTTCATACACACAACTTACAAAAAATTCAACGTACTTACAAAAAAGATATGTATGTAAGACTATGGGGGTGAGTTCGGTCCTTTGTATGGGAGGTACCGGAAGGGGTGTGTCAAATAGTTAGGTTTTCTGGGGTTTTGCTTCCTATAACAACATAAATTAATCGACCAATTTTCAATACGCCCCAATAGTCCGTTTGGAAGTTATGGGCGAAATATTAATTTCCAAAAATAGGTAATTTTGTATGGGAGGTACCAGAAGGCGTGAACCGATATAGTCCATATTCATTCCCGAGTCCCATTTTCATAAGCGCACTTCATACGCAAAATTTGAGTGATCTCAGTTTACTTACAAAAAAGATATGTATGTAAAACTATAAGGGTCAATTCGGTCATTTGTATGGGAGGTACCAGAAGGGGTGTGTCAAATAGTTAGGCTCTCTGAGGTTTCGCCTCCTATCACAACACTAATTTATCGACCAGATTTCATTACCCATCAAGCGTCCTTTTGGAAGTTATGGGAGAAATATTAATTTTCCAAAAATAGGTCATTTTGTATGGGAGGTACCAGCAGGCGTGAACCGATATAGTCCATATTCATACCTGAGTCTAATATTCATAAGCGAACATCATACGCAAAATTTGAGTGATCTCAGTTTACTTACAAAAAAGATATGTATGTAAAATTATAAGGGTCAATTCGGTAATTTGTATGGGAGGTACCAGAAGGGGTGCGGCAAAGGTTTCCGCTTTCTTAGGGTTTGTCTACTATTGCTAGATAAATAATCTGACCAAATTTAGATATCCTCCGATGGTCTGTGTGACAGTTATGGAAGAAATATTAATTATCCAAAAATAGCTAATTCTGTATGGGAGGTACCAGAAGGGGTGGGTCTATTTTGCCCATTTACAATCCCATAAGTTCGTTTCGAAAAATATTAATACTGGTAAATTTTCATACCGATCCGTTAAGGTTTACTCGAGTTATCCTGCTGACCAGCCATCCAGCCAGCCAGCCTGCCAGCCAGCCAGCCAGACAGACGGACATAGCTCATTCTTCATAAAAAGTTCTGAAGCGAATTTGGTCTTAAGATACTTGGGGTCTAACTCGTCTCCTTTAATGCGTTACACTTTTTTCCGTATCAAATGATATATACCCTCATCCCTAAGGGTGATGGTATAAAAAGTGTAACGCATTAAAGGAGAAGAGTTAGACCCCAAGTATCTTAAGACCAAATTCGTTTCAGAACTTTTCAAGAAGAATGAGCTATGTCCGTATGTCTGGCTGGCTGGCTGGCTGGCTGGCTGGCTGGATGGCTGGTCAGCAGGATAACTCGAGTAAACCTTAACGGATCGGTATGAAAATTTACCAGTATCAATATTTTTCAAAACGAACTTATGGGATTGTAAATGAGCTGAATAGCCCCACCCCTTCTGGTACCTCCCATACAAAATTACCTATTTTTGGAAAATTAATATTTCTTCCATAACTTCCAAACGGACAGCCGGAGGATGTTTGAATTTGGTCAGTTTATTTATCTTCCAAAAGTAGACAAATCCTAAGAAACCCGAAACCTGTGCCCCACCCATTCTGGTACCTCCCATACAAATGACCGAATTGACCCTTATAGTTTTACATACATATCCCTTTTGCTAGTAAACTGAGATCACTCAAATTTTGCGTATGATGTTTGCTTATAAATATTAGACTCAGGTATGAATATGGACTATATCGGTTCACCCCTTCTGGTACCTCCCATACAAAATGACCTATTTTTGGAAATTATATATTTCTCCAATAACTTTAAAACAGTCACTTGGGGGGTTATGAACATTGGTCGATAAATTAATGTTGTGATAGGAGGCGAAACCTCAGAGAGGCTAACTATTTGACACACCCCTTCTGGTACCTCCCATAAAAAATTACCTATTTTTGGAAAATTAATATTTCTTCCATAACTTCCAAACGGACAACTGGAGGATGTTTGAATTTGGTCAGTTTATTTATCTTACAAAAGTAGACAAACCCTAAGAAACCCGAAACCTGTGCCCCACCCATTCTGGTACCTCCCATACAAATGACCGAATTGACCCTTATAGTTTTACATACATATCTCTTTTGCTAGTAAACTGAGATCACTCAGATTTGCGTATGATGTTTGCTTATAAATATTAGACTCAGGTATGAATATGGACTATATCGGTTCATCCCTTCTGGTACCTCCCATACAAAATTACCTATTTTTGGAAATTATATATTTCTCCAATAACTTGAAAACAGTCACTTGGGGGGTTATGAACATTGGTCGATAAATTAATGTTGTGATAGGAGGCGAAACCTCAGAGAGCCTAACTATTTGACACACCCCTACTGGTACCTCCCATACAAATGACCGAATTGACCCTTATAGTTTTACATACATATCTCTTTTGTAAGTAAACTGAGATCACTCAAATTTTGCATATGATGTTTGCTTATGAAAATTAGACACAGGTATGAATATGGACTATATCAGTTCACGACTTCTGGTACCTCCCATACAAAATTACCTATTTTTGGAAAATTTATATTTCTCCTATAACTTCCAAACGACCTCTTGGGGGGTAATGAAAATTGGTCGATTAATTTATGTTATTATAGGAGGCAAAACCCTAGAAAACGTAACTATTTGACACACCCCTTCTGGTACCTCCCATACAAATGACCGAACTCACCCCCATAGTATTACAAACATATCTTTTTTCTAAGTACACTGAATTCAGTTAAATTATGAGTAATTTGTACGCTTATGAAAATATGAATCAGGAGTGAATATGGACTATATCGGGTCACCCCTTCTGGTACCTCCCATACAAAATTACCTATTTTTGGAAAATTAATAATTCACCCATAACTTCCAAACGGACATTTGAGGGGTAATGAAAATTAATCGGTTAATTTATATTGTGATAGGTGGCGAAACTTCAGAAAACCTAACAATTTGACACACCCCTTCTGGTACCTCCCACACAAAGGACCGAACTCACCCCTATAGTCTTACATACATATCTTTTTTTGTAAGTGCACTGAATTCAGTCAAATTATTCGTAAGTTGTACGTATGAAAATTTGAGTTAGGAATGAATAAGGCTGTTTCGGTTCACCCCTTGTGGTACCCCCTATCAAAATTAATTTTTTTTGAAATATTAATATTTCTCACATAAATTCCAAACCGGCACCTATACCCCCTACACAAATAAGTAAAGTTTTGGACGATTTTGCACCACATGCAGGGGAAAAAATATACATAAGTAATTTAATTTTAATTAAAAATCTATTCATTTCAATAACTCAAGACTTCAACAATATCTTATATTGGGTGATGGTATTTATCAGTCAGTTTATCTGACTGAAATTTCTGTACTGGTTTTTGTTTTTTTTTTCGAAATCGCAAAAAGTTTCCGCACCAAACGCAAATAATTTTTTACAGATCATATAGTCATTTAAGGTTTTCCTACAAAGGTTCGTCATCCCATCACATTTTTTTTGTGATGGATGGTCTGTCAAAGAGATTCAATTACAGGGTTGCCAATACGCAGCAAAACATAAATTTTTCTCACTTGAAATCTTAACTATATTAACAAACAGTAGGCAGATATAGAGGTGGCAGCCCAGTTCTTTTTGACGTTTGTCACGAAGTACGTCATCTAACCTTGTATATATAAAAAGTCATTGTCCGGCTTTACAAAAGCCAAAAACCATCAGCTATGCAGGAAGTTTAGCGGGGCAACATCTGCGCAGAGCGTGCAATTAAAATTATGCAAGACATTGTGCCATTTTGTAAATCATCTCATACTTTAAACTTAAAATTTATTTCATAACACAATTGAAAACATTTGTTTTTTAAAATAAAAATATTAAAAACAAAAATCTGAATTTTTTTGGAAATGCGTTTGGTGCGGAACATTTTTGAACCACATGTCATCTAAAAAGGTGATATTCATTACTTGAACAATATCTGCCACCACGTAGTGGTATGCCAAATTTTTTTGTAAAATTTAGATTGAAGCAATTTGTATTATATAAAGCTTGTGTACTATAATTACACATCATAAGTTTGTATATATTAAGTTTACACTTTAAGTCCACACATGCCAATCACCGAACGTAAATCATGCTAAAGTCCTAATGAGACGTGCAAAAATTATACACAAAAACTAAAATTTGCATAAATTAAACTGTTATTATGAGCTCCATGGCATATACATACAAGTGTAATGGTGTTGCATGATGTGTACCAACATGATAAATAATTTGAAAATAATCACAAATAACTCTATAAACATGGGAATATACGATAAAAATATGAATAAGCCTTATTTACGGGCACTGTGAATGCATTGGAATACGTAGGCAGTGAAATTTTCCATCATAACCATCAATTGCATTTCTTTATTTAACGCATTGATTAAAGCCACTTAAATGGAGCTTATAGCTAATTCAATAACCATAGTGGAAAAATATACGGCATTATGCGTATTTTTTACCCTGGAGTTTTTGACCATGAACTTTATTGTTTCTTTTTCAGTGCAAGGTTGAATGAGACTAACTGGTTTAATTTACAATGCAAATACATGAATCGAAAACCTAAAGTGGTAATCAAAACTACTTAAAACAAATATTATTTTCATATCGTTGGTCTCTAGTTTGTCTAGCATATAATAGATGAAGGTAAGCACAGAGAAACGTAAAATGTTGCAGACAGATTTTAATTAACACGCCCTTTCGGAAGTCGGTTTTCTCAGAATAAAGACGACCAAATATGTATGTTATTGTATGAGTGATTGCTGTGGTAACAACGAATGTTGATGGATATTTAAAGTGTGCTAGGAAAACTTTTGTGATGATGACTTTGTGGACAGGTTTTGGACAATCATATAGTGGTGCGTAATAATTGCTTTGATGGTGTTATGGTTAAAACCAGTACAGTGCCAGTTGAATCGGCAGTCATTTGTCCGGAATAAGACTTAAATATTCTCAATGTGAAAATATATTTTTTATAAGTAAGCCTGCAATTGCATGTATTAAATAATAACTTGCTGCTTTACAAAATGTAGGTTAATAAAAATTAAATGAGGTTTGACCATCAATTCAAATTAACGGCTTAGAAACAATAAAGTTGCGGGTGCGATTAGACTGCCGAAAGAGCTTTTCAAGGCCGGCGGCAATGAGGAGCACACAGCAGCTTAGAAACTTGATTTAGCTAATGGAAATTATGCCCGATGATAGAAATTATATTATTCTACGTCCTGTAGCGATTCGACACAAACTATTGTGAAACCACAATGTTCCCAGCAAACCATATGTGTACGAAAGGAGCTCTTCTTCACTACTTTTTATACCATCACCCTTAGGGATGAGGGTATATATCATTTGATACGAAAAAAAGTGTAACGCATTAAAGGAGACGAGTTAGACCCCAAGTATCTTAAGACCAAATTCGTTTCAGAACTTTTTAAGAAGAATGAGCTATGTCCGTCTGTCTGGCTGGCTGGATGGCTGGTCAGCAGGATAACTCGAGTAAACCTTAACGGATCGGTATGAAAATTTACCAGTATTAATATTTTTCGAAACGAACTTATGGGATTGTAAATGGGCAGAATAGACCCACCCCATCTGGTACCTTCCATACAAAATTACCTATTTTTGGATAATTAATATTTCTTCCATAGCTGCCAAACAGACCATCGGAGGATATCTAAATTTGGTCAGATTATTTATCTTGCAATTGTAGACAAACCCTAAGAAAGCCGAAACCTTTGCCACACCCCTTCCCATTACTTCTAAACAGGCACCTGGGTTAATTTAATTTGTAATAGGAGGCAAAACCTCAGAAATCCTAACTTTTTGACACACCCCTTCTGGTAACTCTCATATAAATAGCTGACCGAAAGTCCTATCTACAACCTTTCACGCTCCACAAGCAGGCATATCGGTGAATTTTAATAACTTAAGACTCCAACAATATCTTATAGTGGGTGATGGTATTTATCAGTCACTTTATCTGACTGAAATTTCTGTACTGGTTTTCGTATCAAATGATATATACCCTCATCCCTAGGAGTGATGGTATAAAAAGTGTAACGCATTAAAGGAGACGATGTAGACCCCTAGTATCTTAATACCAAATTCGTTTCAGGACCTTTTAAGACGATTGAGCTATGTCCGTCTGTCTGGCTGGTCAGCAGGATAACTCGAGTAATCTTTAAAGGATCGGTATGCAAAATTTACCAGTATTAATATTTTTCAAAACAAACTTGTGGGATTGTAAACGGGCTGAATAGCCGCACCGCTTCTGCTACCTCCCATACAAAATTACCTATTTTTGGAGAATTAATATCTCCTTCATAGCTTCCAAACGGACAACTGCAGTGTAGTTGAATTTGGTCAGTTTATTTATCTTGCAAAAATAGACAAATCCTAAGAAAACCAAAACCTTTGCCACACCCCTTCTGGTACCTCCCATACAAATGACTGAATTAACCCTCATAGTTTTACATACATATCTTTTTTGTTAGTAAACTGAATTCACTCAAATTTTGCGTATGATGTTCGCTTTAGAAAAGTTGAATTAGGAATAAATATGGACTAAATCAGTTCACGCCTTCTGGTACCGCCCATACAAATTACCTATTTTTGGAAAATTAATATTTCTCCCATAACTTCCCAACGGACACTTGGAGTGTAATGAAAATTGATCGGTTAATTTTTCTTCTGATAGGAGGCAAAACCTCAGAAAACCTAACTATTTGACACACCCCTGTTGGTACCTTTCATACAAATGACCGAACCCACCCCCAAAGTCTCACATACATATGTTTTTTGTAAGTACACTGAATTCAGTAAAATTTTGCGTAAGGTGTACGGTTATGAAGATTTCAATCAATCATCGGATCACCCCTTCTGATACCTCCCATACAAAATGACTTTGTTTGGAAATTAATATTTCTCCCATAACTTCTAAACCGGCGCCTGGGGGATAATCATATTTGGTCAGTTAATTTATCTTGTAATAGGAGGCAAAGCCTCAGCAATCTTAACTATTTGGCACACGCCTTCTGGTACCTCCCATATAAATATGTGGGATATTTCCCCTTATACATACGTATGATTTTTGTATGTACACTGAATTCAGACAAATTTTGCCAAGGTGAGCGATCACTGTACGTTGATTTACGAAAAAAAACCAGACACGTTGTGCTGCCCCTAATTGTACCTTCTGTACAAATAGATCAAATTTTGTATGTTTTTGCTCTACATGCAGACAAAAAATAATACATAAGTAATTTTATTTTAAAAATCTATTAATTTCAATAACTCAAGACTTAAACAATATCTTATATTGGGTGATGGTATTTATCAGTCAGTTTACCTGACTGAAATGTTCGTCAATCATTTTCGATCTGAAAACCTTCAGAAAATATGGTTTTTTCCTTTAAAAATGGTCCGTCGGAAAGATCTCATAATTTATGTCAAAAAAGAGTCTTTTATGATGGGTTTTTTGGGCTCAGAGAGAGCTCTTATTTAATGTCAGAAAAGAGACTTTAATGATGAGATTTTTAAGCTCTTAAAGCGCATAGTAGCAAAGCAAACTTTCGTTACTTGTGCTTCTGTTGCTCTTAATGAGGAATATTTTAGGATCTTTATTGATCCTTGAGGCTCCTTTTACACTTAAATAAATATAATTTTACGAAGCGCTCCGAAAATGATCTTTAGAATTATTATTTTCTGAATCCTTCTTCGGAGCGTTCCAACAATGGTTTGCTGTGTTGTAGATCACATACTTACGAGTTTGTTATGCGAAAGACAAAATCCCGCCTTAACGAACCCGGTTGGATCTTATCCGAGTGGATTTTTACCTCGGAAATCGACGATCGATATATTATAACACTACATATCTTGAGAAGATCCAACAAATGCAGATTGACCTAACCATATTTTTTAATGACAACAAAGCTGCATGTATTAGACACATAGGCGTCCAAAATAGAGTAAGGTTCTATAACAGAGAAAGAGACAGACCACACTGATAGAAATACTGACTAAGAGAAAAAACAATACGTGTAAATTGAGAGAACACAATTGTGCCAGTACACAGTGGGGAAGATAGGAAAAAACACGGTAATAACTACATAACTTTAAAAGTATTGCTCTGATCATTTTGAAATGTATGAAATGCACTGTTGGACGTCTATGATTAGATGCAATGACTGAGTTTATACAGAAGTTGATACAACTTTGCAGTTGACAATGAAGATTTTTATTTGTAATCTGTCTGTCAAATTAACAATAAGAATATGTTGTAAAAATAATATGCTAATATATGATGTTGATTTCCAATGTATGCAACATGTTATAGTACCAACAATAACAAATTTTTTATTTAGTATTTTAGATTAACTTCGAAAAATCCCTTCAAATCACACATCTATTCCAATAATTAAATATTTCGCGCTTTAATCTTTGGCCGTTTGGCCATTGTGACAGCACCAGTTGTATCCCTGTTTATACCATCACCCTTAAAGATGGGGGTATACCTCATTTGATACGAAAAAAGGACCAAATTTTATGCTATGCTATATAAGCTATGTCCGTCTGTCTGGATGGCTGGTGAGCAGGATAACTTGATAAACCTTAACTGGTATGAAAATTTACCAGTATTAATACTTTTTCAAAACGAACTAATGGGATTGTAAATGCACAGAATAGCCCCAACCCCTCTGGTACCTCCCATACAAAATTAACTTTCTTTTGATAAAGAATATTTTGTTAATAACTTTTAAACAGACGACCGGAGTATATTTATTTATGTTGCAAAAGTAGACAAACCCTAAGAAAATCGCACCCTTGGCCATACCACTTTTGGTACCTCCCATACAAATTACCTATTGATCTTTTTTGCAAGTAAACTAAATTCACTCAAATTTTGCGTATGATATTCGCTTATGAAATTTGGATTCAGGAATGAATTTGGACTATAACGGTTCACGCCTTATGGTACCTCCCATACGAAATGACCTATTTTTGGAAAATTTATATTTCTCCCATAACTTCTAAACCGACACCTGGGGGTCAGTAAATTTATCGTGTAATAGGAGGCAAAACTTAAGCGTCACTAACTATTCGACACACCCCTTCTGCTTTCTCCCTTATAAATAACCGATATTTCTTCTTTTACATACATATAATTTTTGTATGTACAATGAATTCAGACAAATTGTGCCAAGGAAAGCGTCACTGAACGTTAATTTACGAAAAAATCAGACACGTTGTGCTTCTCTTAATTGCACCAGACAAACAATATGATTTTGTGTTTAAGTTTCTTCAACAATTTAAAATTCCCCTCTTACAAATTAATCACAATATTGTTCCTAAAATAAACAATTTGTTTTTGCGAGACATAATAATTTCACAGCACAAGCTGCAGTTTCCAGTCATACGCCCCATTAGAAGAATGGTTGACGTT
The DNA here is from genome assembly GCA_964034835.1 of Muscina levida. Classification (NCBI taxonomy): domain Eukaryota; kingdom Metazoa; phylum Arthropoda; class Insecta; order Diptera; family Muscidae; genus Muscina; species Muscina levida. The sequence continues at coordinate 58,881,223 of OZ035880.1, read as the reverse complement.
GTTGTTGTTTATTGTATTCGCCAACATTTATACAACAATCCTACACTATAATTCAATTTGAGTATGGCAAATGTTGCAACGGTTGAATGGTTGGATGAAGATAACGATATCCTTGAGAGGAAATAAACATCCGAGTTACAAATGACAAAATAATAATGAAATTGTTCGTTTCTGTAATGATGTGAGCAGATAACGCAATCTATCGGACTTATTTATAAAACTTGTAGAGGTTTATAAACCATTTTTAAGCAAATTTCGAGAAAACAATATTCATAAACCATTCACATCTTCTTTAAGTTAAAGTAGGGTTGTCTCCACTTTTAAGCGTGCTATAACTTGTCGTTTGTGCAATTTTTTATGTATATTTATGAATTTGAGATCTTTATTTTGAGTTTTTCGACGTTTTTCCTATTGGAAAAAAGTTGTTGCATGTATTCATTGTGTAGGAAATTTTCTTCTTAATCATTACGCTCATAGAAAAATATCTAAATAGATACTTTTGTAAATAATGAAATAATATTCGTGATGTATAACACAATCAAAACAAGGAAATTGTGTAATCGGTATGCGATTGTTATTTCAACATGAGGAAAAGAAAATACAATTTTTTAATATAATGTTTACTTTAACGTTTTTCTTATCGTTATGAGAATCCGTTGTTAATGAAAAATTGAGCTACAATAATGTTCATAGTTATTATAAGTGGAAATACGTATTTAGTATCCGATTATAGAGCTTTTGTATCCGATTATAAAGCTTTTTTTATACATCACTAGCTGACCGGGCAGACTTCGTCCTGCCTTAAGAAGTATTGACTGAAATTTAACTTTTTTTGGTTGGAATAAATCTTCGGGTTGTGTTAGTTTCTTTTGATATTCGCATCGAAATTTAACAAAAATTTTGAGGTATATTAAAACATAATATAGTTTTAATGACAGAAATTTATTGTAATGCTTTTGATAATAGAGTATGTATGGAAGAACCAAAGAAGTGTACATATTTTAATCAGTGGGTCATTCTACACGTGAACATGCAACATAAAGGTGTTCATGCGAAAAATTTGGATTTTTCAAATTTGAATAGACTGTCTCTCAGATTTATTGAATGTCATTGCAAATTTTAACCGAACTGGAAACTGTAGTCATTTAAATCTAACGAGAATCCGTAGGTATTATTGTTATACATAGTAGCAACACTTCGGTTCCCTTATATTTTCTGGGTAAATTAATTTAAGAAGGATAACTCAATCATGTATTGCTTCTTAAATCCTATAATACGCGATCAAGGGGTTTCAACGATTTTTTGTGTGTCATAGTACACTGATCCCTCATTATGATTTGACATGTTTGCAACATTTTTTAACTTGATAACTCATGTGCGGTTCTCGGAAAATTTAAATTTTTTGCTCTATTCTGCAACATCCAAAAAAGCTGCGCAATACAGGAGGATGCAATAGCCAACGCGATCAAACATTTTGCAAAATCAACAATATCAAAACCCATTGGTGCAATAAGGAAATAAAATCCTCCACACTCATTCGTAACTGCTAATATTACACTGTTGTATGGCGTTCGTCGATCTAAATGTAATAGAATGCAGATTTGAGAAATGTTTAAATTCGTGATTATTCGATTTTTTCTGCCGTAGATCTCAGTTACATACACCACTGGTCTCAAAAAATTGCATACCAAATATCAAGACGAATAGTGCTGCAGTCCTTCAGCTATTGCTTTTGGGAAACAGAATTTGGCAGGTCTACCCCTTTTGCTTGATCACGAATATTGGTGTTTATTCCACATCCTATTTCAAATCCCCCCTTTTTTCATTTAGAATACGTATATTAACCTTAATTGAATCCACAACAAATTCCATTACCATTCGCAAAATTACTTCCTACGGACGGAGCCACGCCTAATGATCTAGACCACCAGATATTGCACTTTTACAAATTAGGTCCTATGAGTAGGGCTATTCCTACTAATCTAGTACCTCAGATACCGCACTTTAACAAATTAGCTCATGGGGGCGGGATCACGCCTTATAATCTAATCCTGCCAGTTTTTGACCTGATAATATTGCATCCACACCTGATTTAAAGTCACTTATTTTAGTAGTACGCCAGATATTGCATTTTTGTTAATGGGGTGGAATGGATTGGCCTCACCTCAGATACATCAGTTATATGCTGTAGCATCCACTGAGTTTCAAACAAACTCAATTTAATACATAAATATACCATTTGTCTGTATCATTTGAAAATTCAAATATTGATAAATTTTACATTGACATACTATTTAAATTTTCACAATTTAAAACTTTTGAACATTTTTTGTATGGAAAAACCGAAAATCGACTCAATAAATATACCACATGATTCAAATGCAATGTTTAAGTAACCTATAACGATCCTCGAAAGATTGTCTTTCTATTGATGCCGGTTTGTTGCACATCGGTTGGATAGTTTTGAAGTCTATAGTGGACATACGTAGAAACAAATGTTCACTTTTATATATATAGATTAATGACCAATAACAGTCGGCATTGCCACCGCAACACATTATGCTAAAGGACTGATAACAAACGTTTATGAATACAATTTCTTATTAAAGGTTATTTAGAGCTGAAGAATATTTTAGCTAGAGAACGCTTCATATCCAATTTAGAAATTTTTTATGAATAAGGTCGTATATATATAAAAGTGAACATTTGTTTCTACGTATGACCACTATAGACTTCAAAACCACCCAACCGATGTGCAACAAACCGGTATCAATAGAAAGGCAATCTTTCGAGGATGGTTTTAGACATTGCATTTGAATCATGTGGTCCATTTATTAAGTCGATTTTCAAATTTCCCATACAAATTTACAAAGTTTTAAAGTGTGAAAATTTAAATAGTATGTCAATGTTAAATTTGTCAATATTTGAATTTTCAAATGACACAGACAAATGGTATATTTATGTATATAACATTTAAATTTAGTTTGTTTGAAACTCAGTGGATGCTACAGCATTTAACTGATGTCTCAGAGGTGAGGCCAATCCATTCCACCCCATTAACAAAAATGCAATATCTGGCGTATTACTAAAATTAGTGACTTTAAATCAGGATGCAATATAATCAGGTCAAAAACTGGCAGGATTAGATTATAAGGCGTGATCCCGCCCCCAGGAGCTAATTTGTTAAAGTGCGGTATCTGAATTACTAGATTAGTAAGAATGGCCCTACTCATAGGACCTAATTTGTAAAAGTGCAATATCTGATGGCCTAGATCATTAGGCGTGGCACCGTCCGTAAGACGTAATTTTGCGAATGGTTATGGAATTTGTTGTGGATTCAATTAAGATTAATATACGTATTCTAAAGAAAAAGGGGGGATTTGAAATAGGATGTGGAATAAACACCAATGTTCGTGATCAAGCATAAGGGGTAGCCCTGCCAAATTCTGTTTTCCAAAAGCAATAGCTGAAGGTCTGTAGCACTATTTGTCTTGATATTTGGTGTGCAATTTTTTGAGACCAGTGGTGTATGTGACAGATCTACGGCAGAAAAAATCGAATAATTACGAATTTAAACATTTCTCAAATCTGCATTCTATTACATTTAGATCGACGAACGTCATTCAACAGTGTAATATTAACAGTAACGAATGAGTGTGGAGGATTTTATTTCCTTTTTGCACCCATGGGTTTTGATATTGTTTATTTTGCAAAATGTTTGATGTTGCAGAATAGAGCAAAAAATTTAAATTTTCTGAGAACCGCACATGTGTTATCAAGTTAAAAAATGTTGCAAACATGTCAAATCATAATGAGGGAGAGTGTACTATGACACACAAAAAATCGTTGAAACTCCTTGATCGCGTATTATAGGATTTAAGAAGCAATGCATGATTGAGTTATCCTTCTTAAATTAATTTACCCAGAAAATATAAGAAAACCGAAGTGTTGCTACTATGTATAACAATGATACCCACGGATTTGCCGTTAGATTTAAATGAGTACAGTTTCCAGTTTGGTTAAAATTTGCAATGACATTCAATAAATCTGAGTGACAAATTTGTAAAATCCAAATTTTTCGCATGAACACCTTTATGTTGCATGTTCACGTGTAGAATGACCCACTGATTAAAATATGTACACTTCTTTGGTTCTTCCATACATACTCTATTATCAAAAGCATTACAATAAATTTCTGTCATTAAAACTATATTATGTTTTAATATACCTCACATTTTTATACCATCACCCTTAGGGATGATTATACCATCACCCTTAGGGATGAGGGTATATATCATTTGATACGACCCAAAAGTGTAACACATAGAAGGAGTGACTTTAGACCCTAGGTTTCTTTGAACCAAATTCGATTCATGACTTTTAAAGTCGTTTGAGCCATGTCCGTCTGTCTGTCTGTCTGTCTGTCTGTCTGGTGGCTGTCCGGCTGGTTCGCACGATAACTTTCGAAAGACGCAACCAAATGTTTTGAAATTTTGCACGAGTTATTATTTTCTCAAAACTACTTACGGTATTGCAAATGGGCTACATGGCCCCGCCCCTTCTGGTACCTCCCATACAAATACTTCATTCCGCCCACTTTAGAAATCGAGTAATAATATCCAAATTCTGTATTTAGTAAAGCTATAACAGGATAAAGTTTTGGAGAAAAAAAATTGGAAGTCTATTCACGCCCCATCTGGTACCGCCCACTTTATAAATCGATTAATATTATTAAAAGACCTAACGCGATCGTGCCCAAATTCTGTATTTGGTAAAGTTTAAGCAGGATAAAGTTTTGGCGAAAAAATCTGGAAGTGTAGACACGCCCCTTCTGGTACCTCCCATACAAATGTACCACTCCGCCCACTTTAGAAATAGGGAAATAATATCAATACACTCGACACGATCGTGCCCAAATTCTGTATTTTGTTATGTTATAACAGGACAAAGTTTTGGAGAAAAAATTGGAAGTCTAGCGACGCCCCTTATGGTACCTCCCATACAAATATACCTTTCCGCCCACTTTAGGGATGTACTAATAATATCAGTACACCCAAGGCAATCGTGCCCAAATTCTGTAATTAGTAAAGCTATAACAGGATAAAGTAATGGAGAATAAATCTGGAAGCCCAACCACACCCCTTCTCGTACCTCCCATACAAATGTACCACTCTGCCCACTTTAGAAATCGAGTAATAATATTAATATAATAGAAAATTATTTGTTTTACTGAGGGTAAGGGTAAATGTAAGTTGGGTTGCCCGACTGAAACTTTCTAAATGGTTTTAATTACAAATCGGTTAATTTCAATAACTCAAGACTTAAACAATATTGGGTGATGGTATTTATCAGTCAGTTCAACTGACTGAAATTTCTGTACTGGTTTTTTTAAATTTCGATGCGAATATCAAAAGAAACTAACACAACCCGAAGATTTATTCCAACCAAAAAAATTTAAATTTCAGTCAATACTTCTTTAGGCAGGACGAAGTCTGCCCGGTCAGCTAGTTTATAAATAAGTATCAAAATAAGTGTAGTATAGAATATTAGTTTTGAACAATACAAATGTCATTCACAATTTGAATAAGTTTTCATTACACAATAAATACTTTTGATGAATTATGAAAACCATCAACCATGTGGGTATATATCATTTGATACGAGAAAAAGTGTAACGCATTAAAGGAGACATGATATATGCAAATATCTTAAGACCAAATTCGTTTGAGATCATTTTAAGGCGATTGTGCCATGTGCGTCTGTCTGGCTGGCTGGAGAGCAGGATAACTCGAGTAAACCTTAACATATCCATTTTAATTTACCCAACATTATTGATTAATTATTCGTAATTCGTAAGCCTTCACTTAACTCTTCTAACATCCTTTTTTAATCGTTAAAGTTTTTACACATCAATTTAAGTTTAGTCTAATATCTGAGAGAGAGAGAGTATAATCATATGAACTTGCTATGTCTTTTTTCCATACTAACCCAACTGCCGCAACTCCCGACAGACAATATCCTTGAGTCCAAAGCACTATGACAAAGAGAAAACGGATAATGTTCTTGACATGTAACAGACGACCTTAAGCTCTACATTTATACATACTGTGTAACCATTTTTTCCATACTTCGCAGACTATGTAACTTAACATTTCTGCTAAAGCAATTTATGATTACAATGTCACCTTGTGAAGTAGTGCAGGCAAATTTACATAAAAATGCAATTTATTGCAATTTTTCTTCATATTCTTTAGCTCAGTGTTAAGCTTTGATGGCATTTAATGAAGGCCAAAAGGTCAGTTGAAAATATGGTTTTATCGCAGTATCTTGATGATAGAGATATGTAAAAGAATAAGGGAGACTAGAGTAAGCTATCTGCTATCTACACCATACACTGTAGATGCGTTAATATTTACCTAAAGCTAGCAATATTATGCTCGTGTATGCAATCATCATTTGTCAAATATAGATATTAAGTTAATTTTGGAAACTTTTGTCTTGCTTACCTTTATAAAATAAAGAGGTTTATGAAAAGCTTGTAATTGCGATGATAAGAATTTGAAAAAAAACGTGTTTTGTGTTTTAATTTTAAAAAGCTGAGAAAAAATGGCAGTAAATGAAAGATGAACTTGAATGTTAATATTGATTATAAATAGAATCATGATGCCGTAAATATAAATGGTATTTTATATCACAACTATTATGCGTCCAAAATTTCGGTTAAATAAACTCAGTAGAGAGTGATATAATGTTTTTTGATTAGTTTTCTGCCGAAACCAGTAAGAAAGTTCGAGTCGGGCAACCCGACTTACATAGTCCCTCACCTTCAGTAAAACATAAATTTTTTTATTACATTAATATTATTACTCGATTTCTAAAGTGGACACTCCATTTGTATGGGAGGTACAAGAAGGGGCGCGGCTAGACTTCCAATTTTTTCTCCAAAACTTTGTCTTGTTATAGCTTCACAAAATACAGAATTTAGGCACGATCATGTCGAGTGTATTGATATTATCACTTCATCTGGGCGGAGTGGTACATTTGTACATTGGTACATTTGTTTGTACGGACAGACAGACATACAGTCAGACAACTTCGACCACGATACGCGGACAAAAAATATTGACCGATTTCATTTTTTTTAACAAAAAAAAAAAAACTTTTACTATCCATATCAAGTTTTTCGCACTACTAGAATTTGATCTGAATAACTTGATGGAATTCGAACCACGTGAACGTGTCTTTTTGTAATATTCTTAAACATCTTAACGTAATCAATTGTGCAATTATTATGATAAAATTATTAATTTCCAGTCAGTTTATAATAAATTTGTTATTTAAACAAATTTAAAAAATCAATTAATTAATTTAATTTGATGCTCAGAAGTTATTTTAAAAACGTTTTTAATTTTTTTGTTTATGAATAAAAATTGGTACTTCAAAAGCAAAACTTTCGCAAATTTGTAAGATCTTTACGTGCGCTATGAAAAATGTCCGGAAAAAAGGGGTAGAAATCGAGATAGAATACGTCACTAGTCAAATTTGAAGTCGGATTCAAATATGATATATGGAGGAAATGTAGCCTTTGTACTCGTAGAACCAAAAACAATCGCGTTTTTTATTTTCGATCAAACTTCAAATGCCGTCACAACGTAGAAAAAACTAAATGGGACGTTTTTAGGGTGCGCGCAAATTATTTCTTGTGTTCCAGAATCGTTTTTGCCTAATCTTCAAATCCAGGGACTGACAAGTGCATCTTTTTTTTAATACTGGGACCGACCCACTCTAATGTATACCCTCCTACCCGTAGAGTAAGGGTATAAAAACAAAAAACGAAGGCGGTTCTCCAAAATGCGAAAAGGCAACGTTCAGCTGACCGCATAAAAAAAAAACGGGGAAATTCGAGCCTTGCGATTTATTTATTGTCATTGCCAAAGTCATCCGAACGGGGATCTATGATCAGAATTCGTAAGATAAATACATCCTCTTCTTTGAATTTGCCCTTGATTACACAGTGCAACAGTGAAAAAAATACAAGAACGTGACACTATAGGTTCGATTCTACTATCGAAGGGTAATAAAACTCTATATTCAATTTGGCGAGATTGGTGACCAATTTTTTTTTATGGGCCCCTAAAGATTCTCAAAATCAGTGAGCCCCATGAAAAAAGGTGTCATTAGTTTTTGTCCAACAGCTAAGTCACACTTCGTGATAGCGCTAAACTGTATTCGGCAATAATGTGGCTGGGAGTTTTGCGCACTAACTTTATTAACAAATTATGTCAAAAAGATTGGTTGTTCCTGCCCTTTTTCAAAAAAAAATGAAGAAGAATTTATTATTTTTTTACTTTTTTTAAGCATAACTGATTTCTCACTGATTTTGAGAATCTTTAGGAGCCCATAAAAAAAAATTGGTCACCAATCTCGCCAAACTGAGTATAGGGTTTTATTACCCTTCGATAGTAGACTCGAACCTATACTATCCCGTTTTTGTATTTTGCAAAAAATCGTGATTTGTTGCATAGTGTTATCGTCGGTTAAATCAGATTGATTATCAGCTTCTTGACGGACAATCGCGTACCCATTTAGATTCAGATTCCGCAATATGATTATGATCGATCCCCTTCATCTGTAAACTCAAGCGCATTGAAAAATTCGGTTAGATTGTTGGTCGCTTCAAACTCGCCGGTCATGTTGTAAACAGATTTGTTTCAAAGAATTCATCAGCGATTTGACTTTCTAAAATGAATTTCAAGCTATCGATGTCCCTGTTCTTCGCTGCTAGTATTGCCCGTTGATTAATCCAATCGAGATATTTATAATTTTATGCAATATGATGAGTTGCTCATCCGACTATGTGAACTCAACAAATTTGCAGAGAAAGATATAAATTCTGTCGAAACATCAACACAAATTTAGCCATTGCCAAGCGCCAGCAGTTGTCTCGAGAATTCAGCAGACGATGGGAGGTGCTACAATGCGACTATCATATTTAACTTCTTGACATTGACGACGATTTCAAGTATGGCTTAAGTAAATCAGCAGCAGTAGATTTCGTGATCAAAATCATAACCCTATCAAATCGTTTTAAATCGCCTTGTAAATCCTTCACCGTTCAGTCAACTACTTCCAAAGCTCATTTATTCGTTATCCGGTCGAGTTCGACAGATGACATGTGACTCCGATGATCGCAAACAATGTACGAATTTGAATCGCTGACACAGAAACGGTCGTATCGCCGAGCATTGAGTCCATTTTCGAGCACATTTAAGTTTTGGGAAGCCTCCCGAATTACGGCGCACAGAACACCATCCACAGTACGTAGGGAATTGAAGAATAGCAAAGATAGAGGCATACACCTCGGCGTGGATGCCAAATTATTGCACGAAGTTTGGTCGTCTAATAGGAGGCATTAGCCAAGCAAATAAATCTCCCTAAAAAACTACAAAGTCGTTACGAAGTGAATGCCTGCAATCCAATTGGATAACTAAATTTTTCGCACGTAAACAAATTTTTCGAAATAATAATTATCAAATCGATAAATATTGCATAGGTTAACAATTTATGTTTTTTACCTAAAAATTATTTATCTCGTTAAATTCAATAACCAACATTTATCCTTAATTTTCCACCGTAACATCGTTAAAAATTATCAAACCATACGAAAACTGCAAAAACTACAAAATAATTAAATTTTTTGCGTTTTGCCCGAATTTTCCGAGTTTTTCCCCAAGAATTTTCTATTTTTCCATTCAAAAGCATTTCCATAACAATTGTACACAAAATTCCAAACAAAAAAGCAATTTTGGATTTATTAAATTTTCCGATTTTTTCGAAGCATGTTCCCAAAATTTTCTTACATAAAAACCTTGTACCAATTACAAACAATTGAAACAAAAATTTGAGCAAAATAGGCCAGCCGTTCTCACTTGATGAATTACTATACACCATTCACACCATCACAATAATCCGAAACTTTCCAAGCATCACAACGAATTTTATGTCGTCTGAAATCATCAAGTCAAGCGATAAAATGAAAAATGAAATATCCAAAACTTTCGAGTTTTTCCCGAAATTTTCCGCGTTTTCCACTAAGAATTTTTCTATTTTGCCATTTGTCATTTCGGAATGATTATCCGCATTTCCTCACATTTACACCATCCAAAATTATCAAAACATACGATAATATATAAAATTTCGTCAAAAAAAAAAAAAATTAAAATAAAAAAACAATTGAATACAAAATTTTATACAAAAACTCAATTTGCGATTTTTATCAAATCAAGCGATACAATGAAAAATGTTGCCGAAAAAATACATACTTTTTATTCTATTTTCGGAATAATTATCCGAAAATTTTCGCAGTTACATCGTCCACAATTATCAAATCATACGATAATATGCAAAATTTCGTCGAAAAAAATAATAAAATTTTTCGAAATTATCCGATATTTTCCAACACAATTTTTATATTTTTTCATTCGAAAAGCTATTCGTAACAATTGCACACAAAATTCCATACAAAAAAAGGAAATTCGATTTTTCCAATTTCCCGACTTTTCCGGAGGATTTTACCAAACTTTTCTTTAACAATTACGAACTACTGAAGACAAACTTGAGCAAAATCGGAATAGCTGTTCTCAATTGATGAATTACTATACATTTTTTATATCATTTTTATACCATCACCCTAAGGGATGAGGGTATATAGCATTTGATACGAAAAAGACTGTAGCGCATTAAAGGGGACGAGTTAGACCCCAAGTATCTTAAAACCTGGTCAGCAGAATAACTGACCGATCCTTAACGGATCGGTATGAAAATTTGCCACTAATAAGCATATTAGTCCCACCCCTTCGGGTACCTCCGATACAAAATTACCTATTTTAGGATAATTTATATTTCATTCATAACTCTCAAACAGACGATCGTAGAATATTTGAATTTGGTCAGTTTATTTTTCTTGCAAAAGTAGACAAACCCTAAGAAAACCGAAACCTTTGTCAAATGACCTAATTGACCCTCATAGTTTTACATACATATCTTTTTGTAAGTAAACTGAATTCACTCAAATTTTGAGTATGATGTTCGCTTATAAACATGAGACTCAGGAATGAATATGGACTATATCTAAGGCTTGTATCTGTACTGTTTTTCGCAGTACAGTACAGTTTTTCGACACCAAAAACTGCGTACTGCTTTTCTCCCTCAAAGTACTGTTTTTCGATACATAATAGAAATATAAACAGCGAACAGCGAATTCATGCAATAATATTGTTTACTTCAAAAATAAGCTCGAAGGAACACTAAAAATGAGTCAAGAGGATGATTTTTTAGCTGTAGTAGCAGAAAAGCAAAAACTTATTGGCAATGGATATAATTCGATTGAGATGGAATTTGTACTATGCCAATGAAAATGCGGTATATTTGCACAACCAATTTACATATATCAAAAACGAGCGACAAATTTATGCAATGGATAGAAGGCAATGTTTTAAATGTGGATCGGTGGGTGGAGATATTTATTCATATCAATAACGCTGATTGCGAATTCAAAGAAATGGCCACGATCGTTGAATCTATTTTATGTTTTCCAGGAACTTCAGCATCAGTGGAGCGAATCTTCTCTGCAGTGAACAAAACTTAGACGTCAGACAAAACCCGATTAGATGTGCAAACATTGAAGGCGATTCTGACCGTCAAATGTAATATGAAGTACATGTTGATTTCTACAATTACCTCAAAACGAAGCTGCCATTGCTTATTCAAATTGCGTCAAACGACAAATACAATACAACTACAAAAGTTGATTCTGGAAATGATTGTTAATTTTTTTTTCATATTGAATAAAATATATATGCTATGTAAATATGTACTGCGAAAAGTACTGTTTTTCCAAATCGATGTAATGCTTTTTTACAAAATTTCAGGGAAATGTACTGTTTTTGTCCAAGAAATATATACGAGCGTTAACTATATCGGTTCTGGCCTTCTGGTACCTCCCATGCAAAATTATCTATTTTTGGAAAATCAATTTTTCTCCCATAACTTCCAAACGGACTCTTGGGGGGTTATCAAAATTGGTCGATTAATATATATTGTTATAGGGGGCAAAACTTCAGAAAACCTAACTATTTGACACTCACCTTCTGGTTCCTCCCATACAAATGATCGAACTCACCCTCCTAGTCTTACATACATATTTTTTTTGTGAGTTAGTGACTGAATTCAGAAGTCAAATTATGCGTAAGTTTTACGGTTATGATAATATGAATCAGGAATGAATATGGACTATATCGGTTTACCCCTTCTAGTACCTCCCTTACAAAATTACCTATTTTTGGAAAATTAATAATTCTCATATAACTTCCAAACGAGCACTTAGGGAGTTATGAAAATTAGTCGGTTAATTTATATTGTGATAGGTGGCGAAACCTCAAAAAACCTAACTATTTGACACACTCTTTATGGTACCTCCTATATAAATAACCGATATTGCCGATTTTACATGCATATGATTTTTGTATGTACACTGAATTCAGACAAATTTTGCCAAGATAAACGTTTATCGAACACTGATTTACGATAAAAAAAAATCTGACACGTTGTGCTAAGCCTAATTGTATTTCCTATACAAAGTAGTGAATTTTTTAAGGTTTTGCTCCACAAGCAAGCAACAACAATTGATACATAAATATTTTTATTTTAATTAAAAACCAGTACAGAAATTTCAGTCAGTTAAACTGACTGATAAATACCATCACCCAATATAAGATATTGTTTAAGTCTTGTGTTATTGAAATTAACCGATTTGTAATTAAAATCAGTTAGAAAGTTTCAGTCCGGCAGCCCGACTTACATTTATCCTTACCCTCAGTAAAATAAATAATTTTCTATTATATTGATATTATTACTCGATTTCGAAAGTGGGCGGTACATTTGTATGGGAGGAACGAGAAGGGGTGTTGTTAGGCTTCCAGATTTATTCTCCATTACTTTATCCTGTTATAGCTTTACTAATTACAGAATTTGGGCACGATTGCCTTGGGTGTACTGATATTATTAGTACATCCCTAAAGTGGGCGGAAAGGTTCATTTGTATGGGAGGTACCATAAGGGGCGTCGCTGGACTTCCAATTTTTTCTCCAAAACTTTGTCCTGTTATAACATAACAAAATACAGAATTTGAGCACGATCGTGTCGAGTGTATTGATATTATTACCTTATTTCTAAAGTGGGCGCAGTGGAACATTTGTATAGGAGGTACCAGAAGGGGCGTGTCTAGACTTCCAGATTTTTTCTCCAAAACTTTATCCTGCTTAAACTTTACCAAATGCAGAATTTGGGCACGATCGCGTTAGGTCTTTTAATAATATTAATCGGTTTCTAAAGTGGGCGGTACCAAATGTGTATGGGAGGTACCAGATGGGGCGTGAATAGACTACCAATTTTTTCTCCATAACTTTATCCTGTTATAGCTTTACTAATTACAGAATTTGAGCACGATTGCGTTGGCTGTACTGATATTATTACTACATCCCTAAAGTGGGCGGAAAGGTACATTTGTATGGGAGGTACTATAAGGGGCGTCGCTAGACTTCCAATTTTTTCTCCAAAACTTTGTCCTGTTATAACATAACAAAATACAGAATTTGAGCACGATCGTGTCGAGTGTATTGATATTATTACCTTATTTCTAAAGTGGGCGCAGTGGAACATTTGTATGGGAGGTACCAGAAGGGGCGTGTCTAGACTTCCAGATTTTTTCTCCAAAACTTTATCCTGCTTAAACTTTACCAAATGCAGAATTTGGGCACGATCGCGTTAGGTCTTTTAATAATATTAATCGATTTCTAAAGTGGGCGGTACCAGATGTGTATAAGAGGTACCAGATGGGGCGTGGACAGACTTCAAATTTTTTTCTCCAAAACTTTATCCTGGTATAGCTTTACTAAAAAGAGAATTTGGTTCCGATCACGTTTAATTTATTGATATTTTTCACCATCTCTATAGTGGGCGGAAAGGTAGATTTGTATGGGAGGTACCAGAATGGGCGTGGCTAGGCTTTCAAAATTTTTTCCAAAACTTTATCCTGTTATAGCTTTACTAAATACAGAATTTGGGGACGATCCCGTAGGGTGTATTGATATTATTACTCGATTTCTAAAGTGGGCGGAATGATGTATTTGTATGGGAGGTACCAGAAGGGGCGGGGCCATGTAGCCCATTTGCAATACCGTAAGTAGTTTTGAGAAAATAATAACTCGTGCAAAATTTCAAAACATTTGGTTGCGTCTTTCGAAAGTTATCGTGCGAACCAGCCGGACAGCCACCGGACAGACAGACAGACAGACGGACATGGCTCAAACGACTTAAAAAGTCATGAATCGAATTTGGTTCAAAGAAACCTATTGTCTAAAGTCACTCCTTCTATGTGTTACACTTTTGGCTCGTATCAAATGATATATACCTTTATCCCTAAGGGTGATGGTATAATTAATAAATGTCAATAACTGAAGACTTAAACAATATATTATATTGGGTGATGGTATTAATCAGTCAGTTAACCTGACTGAAATTTTTGTATTGGTTATATATATAGATATATATCGTTGGAAAAGCTGCAGTCTCGTCTTTCCAAATCTGCTGTTACTTAAAAGTAGTTAATTTTCAACCAAACTAATGGCGTAGAAGTACGGAAAGTTACGAAAAACTGTTTTTTACCCGTAACGGTGGTTTTGAGGATGTTTTGGAGGTTTTAAAAACAAATTATTGTTGTACTCAACAACAATTACAGGAAATATAAATCCATTTCCCAGAAATTTCGACTTATATTTGATTTTTTCATAATGTGTTACTTTTGTAGGTTTTATTGTTTTTTTTTTTGGCAGGTGTGGGAGCTATTTTAATTCATAACTATAGTATTGGTATGCCAATTTTTATGATTTCGGAGATTTTGTATAGTCTGATAAATCGCTTCAGTTCCCAACAAAATAAAGTAGGTAACAAATTTTGGATTTTAAGATTCCAATCGCTTTGAGCCACTATTTATTTCTTCCTTTTTTTTGCCATTCCCATATTTCTAAGGGTGAAATCGGCGGATTTAAAACTTTTTTTAAGGGCCACCTTATTAGATGCCAATGAATTTTTTATTCATTTTGAATTTTTTTTTGTTTTAAGTTTTCTTTTTTAATTACGACTTTGTAACCAGTAGTTTTTCTTGGCGTGGTTTGGAAGCAAGTTTGTATAACTACCACAAAAGCCGTAAGGTTCCTCTTTGATGTCTTTTTACGTTTTTGGCGTGGTTTCAATCATATGATGAACAGCTGGTTAAGGCTTGTTTAATTTTGTGTGTCTTACTAGATGACATTTAAATATGTTTGTTGTAAATATATTATATCTTGTAAGTTTGAATGCACAACAAGCGATAAATATTTTGAAAAACGATTTTAGTTTTTAGGTTTTTGAAAAGATTAGTACGCGTCCCCTTTTTTCTATGAAAGTAGAGTGTGTATCTCGATACCTAGACCTGACCCAGCGAAAGCAGAACCCCAGCCGATGTGGGCTGCCGCACATTGTAAATACCTATTGCCAATTAGGGTACACACTTAAAAACCCACAATTAATTAAATCTTACGTAATTATATTCGCAATTTTTTATGATTAACTTTATTAAAACAAACTTACTATGCTCTTTCACAGCGAAAGAGTAATTGTGAGAGTCTAAACTATAACATTGAAATTTATTTGGGAACAGAGGTGGAATGAAAATAACTAACCGCAATACAGATAAATACCCAACCATAATGAATGAATGTACTCGATTATGCTCCAGAAAACAAAATGCAAAAAACACCCATTTTAAAGAAAGCGATTGGAAGGAAAAACGAACAAATGTCATAAACGGTTATGCTGCTATTTTAAATAACCTCGCTAAAGTAAACAGAAAAATTTGATGTGAAATAATATCGCAATTTTTATGAGCAATGGACTCAAAACTTGAAACTACTTTACGTTTCAAATGCAAATATATTATTTGACGAACAGCTGATTTCGTTTCCGAGGTAGATGCCCTTGCCAAGTATACATGCCAACTAAACCTAGAAAATATGGCATGAATGCGTGGATAGAAGCGGATTCTGACACAGCCTTTTGTTTACAGTTCAAATTTACTTGGGCAAAGTGGGAGACATTGCTGAACGGAAACAAGGCGTACGGGATGTTCTGGACTTAGTGTCTTCATATCGTGGTAGAAATGTGATTACCGATAAAAGTAAGAAAAAACCAGTAAGAAAGTTTCAGTCGGGCGACCCGACTTACATATACCATCACCATAAAATAAAACCAGTGCAGAAATTTCAGTCAGTTGAACTGACTGATAAATACCATCACCCAATATAAGATATTGTTTAAGTCTTGAGTTATTAAAATTAACCGATTTGTAATTAAAACCAGTTAGAAAGTTTCAGTCGGGCAACCCAACATACATTTACCCTTACCCTCAGTAAAACAACTAATTTTCTATTATATTGATATTATTACTCGATTTCTAAAGTGGGCGGAGTGGTACATTTGTATGGGAGGTACGAGAAGGGGTGTGGTTAGGCTTCCAGATTTATTCTCCAAAACTTTATCCTGCTTAAACTTTACCAAATGCAGAATTTTGGCACGATCGCGTTAGGTCTTTTAATAATATTAATCGGTTTCTACAGTGGGCGGTACCAAATGTGTATGGGAGGTACCAGATGGGGCGTGAATAGACTACCAATTTTTTTCTCCAAAACTTTATCCTGTTATAGCTTTACTAATTACATAATTTGGGCACGATTGCCTTGGGTGTACTGTTATTATTAGTACATCCCTAAAGTGGGCGGAGAGGTACATTTGTATGGGAGGTACCATAAGGGGCGTCGCTAGACTTCCAATTTTTTCTCCAAAACTTTGTCCTGATATAACATAACAAAATACAGAATTTGGGCACGATCGTGTCGAGTGTTTTGATATTATTACCCTATTTCTAAAGTGGGCGGAGTGGTACCTTTGTATGGGAGGTACCAGAAGGGGCGTGTCTAGACTTCCAGATTTTTTCTCCAAAACTTTATCCTGCTTAAACTTTACCAAATGCAGAATTTGGGCACGATCGCGTTAGGTCTTTTAATAATATTAATCGATTTCTAAAGTGGGCGGTACAAGATGTGTATGGGAGGTACCAGATGGGGCGTGGATAGACTTCCAATTTTTTTCTCCAAAACTATATCCTGTTATAGCTTTACTAAAAATAGAATTTGGGTACGATCACGTTTAATTTATTGATATTATTTCTCCATCTCTATAGTGGGCGAAAAGGTAGATTTGTATGGGAGGTACTAGAAGGGGCGTGGCTAGGCTTTCAAAATTTTTTCCAAAACTTTATCCTGTTATAGCTTTACCAAATACAGAATTTGGGGACGATCCCGTAGGGTGTATTGATATTATTACTCGATTTCTAAAGTGGGCGGAATGATGTATTTGTATGGGAGGTACCAGAAGGGGCGGGGCCATGTAGCCCATTTGCAATACCGTAAGTAGTTTTGGGGAAATATTAACTCGTGCAAAATTTTAAGACATTTGGTTGCGTCTTTCGAAAGTTATCGTGCGAACCAGCCGGACAGCCACCAGACAGACAGACAGACAGACAGACAGACAGACGGACATGGCTCAAACGACTTAAAAAGTCATGAATCGAATTTGGTTCAAAGAAACCTAGGGTCTAGAGTCACTCCTTCTATGTGTTACACTTTTGGCTCGTATCAAATGATATATACCCTCATCCCTAAGGGTGATGGTATAAAAATTGCTATTATATTGATATTATTACTCGATTTCTAAAGTGGGTGGAGTGGTACATTTGTATTGGAGGTACCAGAAGGGGCGTGTCTAGACTTCTAGGTTTATCCTCCAAAACTTTATCCTGTTATAGCTTTACTAAATACAGAGTTTGGGCACGATAGCGTTGGATGTATTGATATTATTACTCCATCTCTAAAGTGGGCGGAAAGGTACATTTGTATCGAAGGTCCCATAAGGGGCACCGCTAGACCTCCAATTTTTTCTCCAAAACTTTATCCTGTTATAACTTAATAAAATACAGAATTGGGGCACGATCGTGTCGAGAATATTGATATTATTACTCCATCTCTAAAGTGGGCGGCGTGGTACATTTGTGTGAGAGGTACCAGAAGGGGCGTGTCTAGACATCCAGATCTTTACTCCAAAACTTTATCCTGTTATAGCTTTACTAAATACAAAATTTGGGCACGATCGTGTCAAGTGTATTGATATTATTACTCCATATCTAAAGTGGGCTGAAAGGTTAATTTGTATGGGAGGTACCAGAAGGGGCATGGCTAGACTTCCAATTTTTTTTTCCAAAACTTTATCCTGTTATAGCTTTACTAAATACAGAGTTTGGGCACGATAGCGTTGGATTTATTGATATTATTACTCCATATCTAAAGTGGGCGGAAAGGTGAATTTGTATGGGAGGTACCAGAAGGGGCGTGGCTAGACTTCCAATTTTTTTTCCAAAAGTTTATCCTGTAATAGCTTTACTAAGTACAGAATTTGGGTACGATCCTGTTGGGGTATTGATATTATAACTCGATTTCTAAAGTGGGCGGAATGATGTATTTGTATGGGAGGTACCAGAAGGGGCGGAGCCATGTAGCCCATTTGCAATACCGTAAGTAGTTTTGGGTAAACATTAATTCGTGCAAAATTTCAAGACATTTGGTTGCGTCTTTCGAAAGTTATCGTGCGAACCAGCCGGACAGCCACCAGACAGACAGACAGACAGACAGAAACGACTTAAAAAGTCATGAATCGAATTTGGTTCACAGAAACCTAGGGTCTAAAGTCACTCCTTCTATGTGTTACACTTTTGGGTGGTATCAAATGATATATACCTTCATCCCTAAGGGTGATGGTATAACCAGTACAGAAATTTCAGTCAGTTAGACTGACTGATAAATACCATCACCCATATATAAGATATTGTTTAAGTCTTGAGTTATTGAAATTAACCGATTTGTAATTAAAACCGGTTAAAAAGTTTCAGTCGTTCAACCCAACTTACATTTACCCTTACCCTCAGTAAAATAAATAATTTTCTATTATATTGATATTATTACTCGATTTCTAAAGTGGGCGGAGTGGTACATTTGTATGGGAGGTACGAGAAGGGGTGTGGTTAGGCTTCCAGATTTATTCTCCATTACTTTATCCTGTTATAGCTTTACTAATTACAAAATTTGGGCACGATTGCCTTGGGTGTACTGATATTATCAGTACATCCCTAAAGTGGGCGGAAAGGTACATTTGTACGGGATGTACCATAAGGGGTGTCGCTAAACTTCCAATTTTTTCTCCAAAACTTTGTCCTGTTATAACATAACAAAATACAGAATTTGGGCACGATCGTGTCGAGTGTATTGATATTATTACCCTATTATTATGTGGGCGGAGTTGTACATTTGTATGGGAGGTACCAGAAGGGACGTGCCTAGACTTCCATATTTTTTTCCTCCAAAACTTTATCCTGCTTAAACTTTACGAAATACAGAATTTGGGCACGATCGCGTTAGGTCTTTTAATAATATTAATCGATTTCCAAAGTGGTACCAGATGGGGCGTGAATAGACTTTAAATTAAATACAGAATTGGGGCACGATCGTGTCGAGTGTATTGATATTATTACCTTATTTCTAAAGTGGGCGGAGTGGTACATTTGTATGGGAGGTACCAGAAGGGGCGTGTCTAGACTTCCAGATTTTTTCTCCAAAACTTTATCCTGCTTAAACCTTACCAAATACAGAATTTGGGCACGATCGCGTTCGGTCTTTTAATAATATTAATCGATTTCCAAAAGTGGGCGGTACCAGATGTGTATGGGAGGTACCAGATGGGGTGTGGATAGACTTCCAATTTTTTTCTCCAAAACTTTATCCCGTTATTTCTTTACTAAAAATAGAATTTGGGTACGATCACGTTTGATTTATTGATATTATTTCTCCATCTCCATAGTGGGCGGAAAGGTAAGTTTGTATGGGAGGTACCAGAAGGGGCGTGGCTAGGCTTTCAAAATTTTTTCCAAAACTTTATCCTGTTATAGCTTTACTAAATAAAGAATTTTGGGACGATCCCGTAGGGCGTATTGATATTATTACTCGATTTCTAAAGTGGGCGGAATGATGTATTTGTATGGGAGGTACCAGAAGCGGCGGGGCCATGTAGCCCATTTACAATACCGTAAGTAGTTTTGAGAAAATAATAACTCGTGCAGACAGACAGACAGACAGACAGACAGACAGACAGACAGACAGACAGACAGACATGGCACAAACGACTTAAAAAGTCATGAATCGAATTTGGTTCAAAGAAACCTAGGGTCTGAAGTGACTCCTTCTATGTGTTACACTTTTGGATCGTATCAAATGATATATACCCTCATCCCTAAGGGTGATGGTATAAAAATAAACGGTAGTTATGTATGTTCCTAAAAAATACAGACTGGTATATTTTCTGAGCACTTTTCACCATAAAAGCAATATTTTTGAAGATAAATATATAATATTTTCGGAAATAATTTAATAGTACAACTCGACAAAAGGCATAGCCAACACACTGGATCAAATGGTTCGAAAATATTCCAGCAAAAGAAAAATCAATCTGTGGCCAGATGCTCTGTAGTTTAACTAACTGAATATTTCTGCTCGCAACGCATTTATAATGCGGACAGAAATTAATCCTCAATGGCAAGAAAATAAACTTAACAAAAGGCGTATATTTTTAGAGCGACACAGCGAAGTCTTAGCCAAAGAACATATCAAAAGGCATAGTCAACTTTCTCGCGCAGAAGCCTCTGCATCGTTAGTACAAGGAATTCGAGCAAAGAACAGAGGCTCGACATCTACGCATTCGCATTCTTCAAAATGTGAATGCGCTAGCGAACGGCAAACGTGAATAATTTTCCCATCGAAGAAGGTTAGGTTGGGTTAATTCGGAAGCCGTGTTTAACACAGCTCACTCGGGTCCTGGTATGAGTCCCGTTGTGATAGCATTTCCAATATTTAGCCCCAAACATTCCTATTCTGTTCGGTCAACGTCGCTATCAAGCCATTTCGTTGCTCTGATGAAAGCATAGATCGCTTACTGATAGAAAAGTATTATCCAAAAGTGTCCGATGACCAAACTTTTTATATCTCAGGTCACCAAAGACAGTGCAGTGACATAGAAGATGCTACGTTGTCTCCTCTTTTTTCATCATTTGCAGCTTCTTCAAAATTCATTGTAGGGGAGTTTTAAGCTCTTAGTGTGTTTACCAACCATCCAGTCACTGATTATTATAGCTATGATGTCCATCAGGTCGGCTCTGGACAGGTTCAGCCCAAATCGTGACCTCTGTATATCTACTGTAGGCCAAATTTGTTTGGTCGCCGTGCAAGGTAATTCTCTACCCCATCTCTCCTTACCTATGAGGTCCAGTTTCCCCGCAATTTGCTGTTACCCCTTTTATGAGAGGCCCGTCGTAGAAGGAAATATTTTTACTTGCATAATTTGCAATAAATCTGTTTGTCCATCACACTGACCCACAATTTCTTTAACGACAACTTATTATAATGATCACAAACTTTAAACATTTATTTTAAACTATAAAAATTTAATTTTTCTTAGTAAAACTGTATGGGATCATAATATGACCAAAACATAACGTAAGTGATTTTTTTCCAACATAGTAGCAGGGATAAGATACTTTGAGATGCTTGTTTTTGAAATTTTCAAAATTTAGAAATTTTTGGGAAATTATACCATATAAATTATACCAACCCTTTTGCCACCTTTCATACAAAATTACCTGTTTTTGGATAATTAATACTTCTTTATAACTTCCAAACGGACTACTTGAGGATATTTGAATTCGTCACTTTAATTATCATGTAAAAGTACTAAAAACAATCAGAACACCGAAGCCTTCATCATATCACTTTTTGTACCTTCCATGCTAAATTTTCTATTTTAGATAGTAAATATTTCTTTCATAATAACGTGGTCGGTCAGTAGTAGACGAACCATCAGAATACTGAAACATTTGCCACAGCCCTTATGGAACTAGAAAGTAGACACAATGAGCATTCGGATGGAACTACAGATCAAAATCTAGACTCATTAGTATTTGCTATATTTAATATCAAAATAACGGGTTTTAAAGCCTGATATCTCGGGAACGGTAAGAGATATTAAAATTATGCACATATACTTTTTGTATACATTGACTTGATGTATGCCAAATTGTGGAAATATATGGTGGCCTGTAATAACCATCTTCGTAAGGCAGTTTACAAATTTTTGTTAATTTTTTCTTCAATAATACCCCCACTTTTGCATCAAATATCTCGATATCCATAAGAGATATGGTAAGTTGAAACATATGCTTACATAGGTCGTCACTTCACCTATGCAACGGCATATTACTAGCTCATCTATCTAAAACATGAAATTATTCAGCAGCGATAGACTGTATTGAACACAAAAATCAACCTTTGACCTCTTTGCGGCAGACTTTTACGTCTAACTATCGATGCGAAATTTCGCACAACATATTCGTAATTTTGTAAATAACGAATGGAAGATCGAGCTCTATGTCCAACTTCGCTACTAATACCTTTAATTCATATATTGTATAGGTATATGTTATTGAAATTAGAGTTAATACTACATACGGACTATATCATCCGACCTCTTTCTGGTACCTCCCATTCAAAATAATCTATTTGTCGAAAAATAATATTTAGCTATAACTTCTGAGCGAAAAACTACAGAATATTTGAATATGATCAGTTTAATAATGCTGTAATAGTAGGCAACACCTCAGAAAATCGAAACATTTTTCTTTCTCTAACGGTTTACGCTCCACAATCAAGCAATGATAATTCGTAAGTAATTTCAATTAAAACCAGTAAGAAAGTTTCAATCGGGCAACCCGACTTACATATAACATCAGCATCTGTTAAACATACAATTTTCTATTATATTGATATTATTACTCGATTACTAAAGTGGGTGGAGTGGTACATTTGTATGTTAGGTACCAGAAGGGGCGTGTCTAGACTTCTAGGTTTATCCTCCAAAACTGTATCCTGTTATAGCTTTACTTAATACAGAGTTTGGGCACAATAGCGTTGGATGTATTGATATTATTACTCCATCTCTGAAGTGGGCGGAAAGGTACATTTGTATGGGAGATCCCATAAGGGGCGCAGCTAGACTTCCAATTTTTTCTCCAAAACTTTATCCTGTTATAACTTAATAAAATACAGAATTGGGGCACGATCGTGTCGAGAATATTGATATTATTACTCCATCTCTAAAGCTTTACTAAGTACAGAATTTGGGTACGATCCCGTTGGGTGTATTGATATTATAACTCGATTTCTAAAGTGGGCGGAATGATGTATTTGTATGGGAGGTACCAGAAGGGGCGGAGCCATGTAGCCCATTTGCAATACCGTAAGTAGTTTTGGGAAAATATTAACTCGTTCAAAATTTCAAGACATTTGGTTGCGTCTTTCGAAAGTTATCGTGCGAACCAGCCGGACAGCCACCAGACAGACAGACGGACATGGCTCAAACGACTTAAAAAGTCATGAATCGAATTTGGTTCAAAGAAACCTAGGGTCTAAAGTCACTCCTTCTTTGTGTTACACTTTTAGGTCGTATCAAATGATATATACCCTCATCCCTAAGGGTGATGGTATAATTAGCTTTATAAATTTTAAATGCTCCTACCATCAAAACTACCCAACCGATGTTACAAGCTTGTATAGAAAGGTTTTAGGGGAGCACATTACCTTTTATTGGATACCACTCTTGTTTAAATCGTTTAACGCGTTTACGAATCATTCTCCAATAAGCTGAGGCATCTCATAAAAAATTTGCAAAATAATTCAAAAATTCATACCTTGAAAACTAATCAGAGGAAAAATTTTTAAATCTTATATCCGTGTTTAGGAGGCCGAAATCTATAGAAAATTATTTAGAACTCTGCAGCAAAATAACTGTAAACTAGTGTTACCAATACGAGTTTGCAAAACATCCTGATTAGTAGTTGTACGCCGGCAGAGTAAATAAAGAATTTTATGACTCGTTCTCTCATTAGGTGTTTAAAATGTACGTATTTTTATTTCTGGATTCTGTAAAGTCGTAAAACGTTTTGTTGCAACTAAATTTCCAATCTGGTGCAATGGCTCAGCAAAAAAAACATATGGATATAAGAAAAACTTTCAAACTAACTTTCATTTCAATTGCCAATGACCGTTTACATTTCTACGCAAGAGGATATTATTTTCCACTGGAAAATGAAAAAAGGCAGTTTGAAAGTGCTAAGACAGCTTGTATACCCAACATATTGCCGTTAACCAGTTACTTTCAATATTATTTTATTAAAACAAAACAGTAATAAGATTATCTGAAAGCTTATTACACGGATCGTTTATTTTTTAAAACTTTTGAATAAAGCTTTAAAATGGTTAAATTATTCTTTCACTGCACAATAACACTAAAGTGAATTTTCTAAATGGGGTTATGGAAAGTCAATTTAAGATTTCTACTGGCAATTTCAATTTAAGCGATTTATCTTAATATAAATTTTGCTGTAAATGACACCAGTTTACAGTCATTTTGTAAACGCGTTAACTTACTATACAAAGTGCTAAAATCTGTTGTATAGTTTTGATGGTAGAGGCATCAATTAATAGATAAAAAATTTATAAAAAACCAGTACAGAAATTTCAGTCAGTTAAACTGACTGATAAATACCATCACCCAATATAAGATATTGTTTAAGTCTTGAGTTATTGAAATTAACCGATTTGTAATAAAAACCAGTTAGAAAGTTTCAGTCGGGCAACCCAACTTACATTTACCCTTACCCTCAGTAAAACAAATAATTTTCTATTATATTGATATTATTACTCGATTTCTAAAGTGGGCGGAGTGGTACATTTGTATGGGAGGTACGAGAAGGGGTGTGGTTAGGCTTCCAGATTTATTCTCCATTACTTTATTCTGTTATAGCTTTACTAATTACAGAATTTGCGCACGATTGCGTTGGGTGTACTGATATTATTACTGTATCCCAAAAGTGGGCGGAAAGGTACATTTGTATGAGAGGTACCATAAGGGACGTGTCTAGACTTCAAATTTTTTCGCCAAAACTTTGTCCTGTTATAATATAACAAAATACAGAATTTGGGGACGATCGTGTCTAGTGTATTGATATTATTACCCTATTTCTAAAGTGGGCGGAGTGGTACATTTGTATGGGAGGTACCAGATGGGGCGTGTCTAGACTTCCAGATTTTTTCTCCAAAACTTTATCCTGCTTAAACTTTACCAAATGCAGAATTTGGGCACGATCGCGTTATATCTTTTAATAATATTAATCGATTTCTAAAGTGGGCGGTACCAGATGTGTATGGGAGGTACCAGATGGGGCGTGGATAGACTTCCAATTTTTTTCTCCAAAACTTTATCTTGTTATAGCTTTACTAAAAATAGAATTTGGGTGCGATCACGTTTAATTATACCATCACCCTTAGGGATGAAGGTATATATCATTTGATACGAGCCAAAAGTGTAACACATAGAAGGAGTGACTTTAGACCCTAGGTTTCTTTGAACCAAATTCGATTCATGACTTTTTAAGTCGTTTGAGCCATGTCCGTCTGTCTGTCTGTCTGTCTGTCTGTCTGTCTGTCTGTCTGTCCTGGTGGCTGTCCGGCTGGTTCGCACGATAACTTTCGAAAGACGCAACCAAATGTTTTGAAATTTTGCACGAGTTATTATTTTCTCAAAACTACTTACGGTATTGCAAATGGGCTACATGGCCCCACCCCTTCTGGTACCTCCCATACAAATACATCATTCCGCCCACTTTAGAAATCGAGTAATAATATCAATACACCCTACTGGATCGTCCCCCAAATTCTGTATTTAGTAAAGCTATAACATGATAAAGTTTTGGAAAAATTTTTGAAAGCCTAGCCACGCCCCTTCTGGTACCTCCCATACAAATCTACCTTTCCGCCCACTATAGAGATGCAAAAATAATATCAATAAATTAAACGTGATCGTACCCAAATTCTATTTTTAGTAAATCTATAACAGGATAAAGTTTTGGAGAAAAAAATTGGAAGTCTATTCACGCCCCATCTGGTACCTCCCATACACATCTGGTACCGCCCACTTTAGAAATCGATAAATATTATTAAAAGACCTAACGCGATCGTGCCCAAATTCTGCATTTGGTAAAGTTTAAGCAGGATAAAGTTTTGGAGAAAAAATCTGGAAGTCTAGACACGCCCCTTCTGGTACCTCCCATACAAATGTATCACTCCGCCCACTTTAGAAATAGGGTAATAATATCAAACACTCGACACGATCGTGCCCAAATTCTGTATTTTGTTATGTTATAACAGGACAAAGTTTTGGAGAAAAAATTGGAAGTCTAGCGACGCCCCTTATGGTACCTCCCATACAAATGTACCTTTCCGCCCACTTTA
This sequence comes from Muscina levida, assembly GCA_964034835.1. Lineage (NCBI taxonomy): Eukaryota > Metazoa > Arthropoda > Insecta > Diptera > Muscidae > Muscina > Muscina levida. The sequence goes on along the minus strand of OZ035880.1, from coordinate 58,854,626 downwards.
GGGATGTACTAATAATATCAGTACACCCAAGGCAATCGTGCCCAAATTTTGTAATTAGTAAAGCTATAACAGGATAAAGTAATGGAGAATAAATCTGGAAGCCTAACCACACCCCTTCTCGTACCTCCCATACAAATGTACCACTCCGCCCACTTTAGAAATCGAGTAATAATATCAATATAATAGAAAATTATTTGTTTTACTGAGGGTAAGGGTAAATGTAAGTTGGGTTGCCCGACTGAAACTTTCTAACTGGTTTTAATTACAAATCGGTCAATTTCAATAACTCAAGACTTAAACAATATCTTATATTGGGTGATGGTATTTATCAGTCAGTTCAACTGACTGAAATTTCTGTACTGGTTTATTGATATTATTTCTCCAGCTCTGTAGTGGGCGGAAAGGTAGATTTGTATGGGTGGTACTAGAAGGGGCGTGGCTAGGCTTTTAAAATTTTTTCCAAAACTTTATCCTGTTATAGCTTTACTAAATACAGAATTTGGAGACGATCCCGTAGGGTGTATTGATATTATTACTCGATTTCTAAAGTGGGCGGAATGATGTATGAATATGGGTGGTACTAGAAGGGGCGTGGCTAGGCTTTTAAAATTTTTTCCAAAACTTTATCCTGTTATAGCTTTACTAAATACAGAATTTGGAGACGATCCCGTAGGGTGTATTGATATTATTACTCGATTTCTAAAGTGGGCGGAATGATGTATTTGTATGGGAGGTACCAGAAGGGGCGGGGCCATGTAGCCCATTTGCAATACCGTAAGTAGTTTTGAGAAAATAATAACTCGTGCAAAATTTCAAAACATTTGGTTGCGTCTTTCGAAAGTTATCGTGCGAACCAGCCGGACAGCCACCAGACAGACAGACAGACAGACAGACAGACAGACAGACAGACAGACGGACGGACATGGCTCAAACGACTTAAAAAGTCATGAATCGAATTTGGTTCAAAGAAACCTAGGGTCTAAAGTCACTCCTTCGATGTGTTACACTTTTGGCTCGTATCAAATGATATATACCTTCATCCCTAAGGGAGATGTATTATGTATTAAATATTATTCGCTAAAAAAGCTTTAGTTATCTAAATTGAGCATAAAGTTTGGTCGAGCAAAATTAAAGTAATGAGCTTGTTTAAAACTTTCATATGCAAGGTCCAATATGTTGAGGCATCTCATTAAAAAATTCCACAATTCGTATCTTGAAAACCAACCATGTGCAACAACCAAAAAAATTCCGATTCGGATAGTTAAGTTTTGTGTCACAGTGTTGTGGAAAAATTAAAAAATAAAACTAACGTAAAATTTAACTTACATAACATTTAAAATTAAAAATCTGTATTTTAAGAATTAGATGTTCGCAGACTAATATATATCTAAGGATTGTATATTATTTTAATGCATTTGTAGAAAATGGTTTTACACATCACTATATCCATTTCAACAAGCATTCTAATAACATCAATAAAGAAGAATCATTAAATTTAATGGGGTGCATTGTATTAAATATTCATGAATAATATTTTTGAGTTCTGGACACAAACAATTGATTCTATTACCCTTAATAATGTTACCCTACGCAAATACCAAATGTAGACAGTCATTGTTTTTGTTTTTGTATTCATGCAGTATCTATTGTTGTCATTTGGAAATTGCCTAACTTAATTCTGTTTGTTTGGGTGAATGCGTTAAATTGTTTAATTCACTAATTAGAAAAGACAAGGCGCCATGGTGTTATCAAGAGACATTGAGCTGCTGCCTTAATTAAAATAAAGCTATTTCTTAATCAATTTTTTTACTGAATGACTGGCAAATGAAACAAATTTTCTCAAATATATTTAGTGACACGACAGCAAGAACTTGATGACAAATCTAAATTTGTTAAGTTTCATTATCATCACTTTAATTTATATTCGATTAAGTTTAATCCGTGTACATTTAGGTCAAAACAAAATGCGATTGGAATTAGGCACAGGAAAAATTCCTTTCCGAGACAGTAGCTGGCGTAAGTATTTGGACAGTTTTCTTCTTGAATAAATGTTATATTTATTTAGCTTGAAAATGTTTATGCCAACAAATCGAAAGACACAGATAAAATGCTACATATCTTTAATTGCCCAGTAGGAAGTGTCTGCAAGACATCCTCTTGACCATAGTAAATCGTTCATGACACCTAGTTTTGTCGGTCAAATTGACGTTAATGCCTATATAAGCGATATGTCGGCCACACAATAATGCACGACCTGATGACTGACAATGTGGGTCAAATTGTCCAGTGCTTAATACGTTAAAATCACAAATTGAACTAGTTTTATTGAAAACGTACGCTACATGAAGCGTCGCGAACTGCTGTTTATAATGATCATTGTTTATAATACTCAATTTTACGTCCTCTTACGTCTCGTCGGTTTCATGTCATTATTATTGTCCCTGTCTAACCTATTGCATAATTTCCGTGATAAGTTGGCATCCTGTTAAGTCAGACGCGGAAGATCTTCAAAGACGACTCAATAACGTTTGGTGGCCAAATTCAACACTACACTATCCGTAAACACAAACACTTTCTTAAACCCGAACGTCAAAGGAATGAAATATCGGCCGAAAACAACGCCGCCGTGCACAAGAACACAGTCCCTCGGAGCTTCGGCCTGAACTCGAACAACATCTAACTGGTTCAGAAACTTAAAGTTTATATCCGTAGACAATGCCGTTTGTTCGCTCAGCGGGCTTCGAACTATTTGACCGAAAAATTATCCGAAAATGCATCCATAAAAGTCACGTTTTGTGTGGGTTTAGCTTTTGCGCCGTCACTGGACCTAAATGTGTCAAAAACGGTGTTGCTGAGCTTTTACCATGAGTTGTGTGCTCTGCAAAACGATGATAGCTAATTTTGTTTGGCCCAAACCAAATGATATTGAAATTCACGACATGTGGTTCCTCCAACAGAGCAGCACTGCATACCACAAACGCGCACACGAATAAAAATTATTGCCAAACTAGATTTGAAAAATTATTGATGTAGTTTTAGAAACAACACTTCATGTATGCAAAAATAAAAAGAATTTTGAAAAAAATATTTTATTTTCAGAAAGTTATGAGTATTCAAAGTTATTAGTTTTAGTACAGAAAATGGAATAGAACACATATGATTTTTAGTTAGCCATACGCGTGTATAAATTTGACACCTGTTGGGTCATTAGTTTGTGACTTATAGCATTCTGAAAAATCCTATACAAAAAAAGGTATATTTTTGTATGGGAGGTACCAGAAGGGGCGTCGCTAGACTTCCATTTTTTTTCCAAAACATTATCCTGTTATAGCTTAACTAAGTACAGAATTTGTGCACGATCGCGTTGGGTGTATTGATATTATTACTTGATTTCTAAAGTGGGCGGAATGATGTATTTGTATGGGAGATACCAGAAGGGGCGGGGCCATGTAGCGCATTTGCAATACCGTAATTAGTTTTTTATATTAACTGGTGCAAAATTTCAAAACATTTGGTTGAGTCTTTCGAAAGTTATCGTTCGCACCAGCCGGACAGCCAGACAGACGGACATGGCTCAAACGACTTAAAAAGTCATGAATTAAATTTGGTTCAAAGAAACGTAGAGTCTAAAGTAACTCCTTCTATGTGTAACACTTTTCAGTTGTATCAAATGATATATACCCTCATCCCTCAGGGTGATGGTATAAAAAGTTTATGTCAGCAAAGACAGATATTATGCTGCATTTCTTTAATCGTCCTCTATCTATGGCATTAGTATTTTAACAGTACATCAGTTTGTAGTTTCGTAGAGTTTGTATTAAGCATCCTGGAATGGTTTCAAATTTGTAATGATATGTTTAAATGTACTGCTTTCTTAACTGTTGCGGGGCAATGTTGACAGCCTGTGGTGAACTTGTTGCTTTGGTGGTGCCTATCTAACTAATTGCTTATTTTTCTGTTGAGGGTACTAAATCTCCTAAAGATAGCTCACTCTTGAGCTAAGGTTACAATAAAACTGTTGTGCACCGTGGCGTATGATTTGCGTGGAATTTTACTTTTATTTACTATTTATTTATGTCAAACAGAAGAGCCTTAAACGTGATAAATTCTTCTATACGATACTGACATACTTCAAATCGATATTAAATTATTATGGCATGTAACTTTACAAAACGAATTATGCAGAACTTCTTCTTTTTTGGGGCTACTTTCACGCACAGATCTCTGAATTGAGTCCCGAAATCCTGTGTTGTACTGTGTAAATATATATATTAATACACTGCTGAAATAATTTTTTTTTTAATTTAACTCTTTTTCAATCCAAACACATAATCTCCAAAGCACATACACACAGTGATGGTATATTTGACGATTTTTTGTCCAAAAAAACGGAAAGGACGATTTGACTATTTTTACCCCTTATATGACGATTTTTACAAATTACAACTTTTCTTTCCATTACCATACATGACACAATTACCACAACATGAAATATATGAAAGTAAAATGAACTGCATTTATTTTTACATCGAACTTTCTGATCAAGTTCTAAAACGATTTGAATTTGAAAATAAATTCAAATCATTAAGCTCAATTAATCCGAATGTATTAATAAATGGTCCAGAACAGTCATTCTCTATTATTGTAAAAGGGTATCAAAATTTCATTGAATACGATGAACTGCAAAGTTTAGACTCCGAATTCCGAGATTTTAGAAATATATTTAATAGTAACAACGAATAGTTGTTGAAATTTTGGAAAACAGTCTGTGAGATAAGCAAGCGGACTCTAAACTACTTCTTCCAGTTTTAACAAAATTGATTTAAAAAAATCCTAATACTACGACATTCGTCGGAAAAAATAGAAAGAGCATTTAGTCAAGTTAATTTAAATGTAAATAAATATAGAAATCGATAAGAAAGAGATTCAATGGAAGGTATTCTATTCACAGAAGACTTCCTTAAATTAAATAAAGCAAATTTTTATGATTTAAAGGTAAAGCCACACGTACTTTAAAAGTTTAATAGTGACATGTAATTAAATAACAGTACATCTGCTTAAGATGTAAAATTTGTTTTATTAATAATTTTTTAAGACTGAGATAAATAGAAGGGCAATAACTTTCTAAAAGCACAATGTAATGCACATTATATAAAAATATATTAATGTGTAACTTCTCACTTTTTTTTAATTATTGTTATGTTTTTCCAGTTTTTGTTTGTTTTTTAAGTTACTTTATTCAATGAATTATTTTATTAAAATTATTTTTTGATATATTTTGAATAAAACGTTTTAAAAATATATATTATTGTTTTTTTTTTTTTGCATTTGTTTGTTACATGCAGGATAAAATTAGTAAATTTTTGTGTAAAGATTTTTTGACGATTTTAAAATCAGGCTTTGACGATTTTGACGATTTCAAAACCCAAAATTGACGAGTTTTGGCCAATTTTGTATACCATCACTGCATACACATCTTCCAATTAAATATATAGGAATACCTTATTTGAAAAACCGTTTAGCTTACTTAAATAAAACAGTCTACGCTGCAGCATTGCTTGCTGTGGCGTTTAATACGACAACCAATTATGCGTGTCTCATATCTCTTCATTAGACCTTTGTCCATCAATGTCACTTGTTAAACGTAAAAAACCTTTTTTGCTCCCTCAAAAAAAAACAGGTACCACGTGAAATGGCAGAGAAAAGTTTTAAATAATGTTGGGATGATAAAATCTGTAGCTACTTCAAATACTAATACATACAATGATTGTTGTGATAAAGCAAACGCCCTTAGGTGTCCTTTTGTATTTACTTGTTTAAAATTTATATTTAAATTGCGCTCCTAGTTTTTGCCAAGCAAAAAAAACTCTCACATCAAAATAGATTGATTGCGTTCACCTACAATATCAAATAGCAGTATTTTGACTACTTGTGATTAAAAACGGTTATTCGGTGTAAATACATAAAAACAGTATACATAAGATTGATTGATACAAAATATTTTTCTTTTCATAATACACTTTTAAAATCATTCTACTAAATTTGAATAAATATATTCATTATATTGACAAGACTATAAGGTACCACCTTAAGGTGCTTTTTTCGTTTGGAAACAAGTTGAACATTACGAAAAGAATCTAAAATTTTAGAATTTATTAGGATACCACAACGAAACCTATCTAGGAATCGTAACTTCATAGAACCGATAACTTGTCCTAAGTCACAATAATTTTAGTCACGAAATAAAAATGTTGGGCCAAAAATTTATTGAAATTTTATGAAACATCATTATATAAAGGCTCTATGCAAAATTTCAATATTCTACACGGTCCAACAGTGCAACGTCCGACAGATCACGTATACTGAGTATGAATTGTTTCGCTTAGAGAACAGAAGCTTGCATACCAAATTTCCGATCAATGGCTCTTAAACTGCTGTTGTAACCGCGGGAAAAAAAGACGGACACCCCAAAAATGTGTGAATTTGTTTGGGAGACGGGAGTAGTTTTTGTCCGATCTTGCTATTCTTTGAACTTTACCTCCATTCAAGGAATATAATCTTGCATACTAAATTTAGGCTCGATTTCTATAAAACTAACTAGTGGGCCCGGCAATGCTTCGCTATTGCATATAAACTTGTAATATATTTCACATTTCTTACTATGCTAAATGCTATATAAACGCTTTTTTTTGTATATACGTAGACCTACTTTGAAAACGGTACTTAAGCTCGACAACAATATGTTCAGTTTGTTAACTTATGTAACTAATTTCAAGTAAGTTAACCAATGGAAGTTAACCTTAAAAAAAAAACTTAATTTCCCTTTGCACCCCATGAATGAGGTATGGGATAGCTTCTCGCGTTGTTGTGAATTAAAACGCTTTCTATTTTTAGATTCACAACTAACGGCACCTACTTGTTTATCGACGAATGCGAACGTCACTGTTTGAGAAGCTCTTACTAGACACGACGATTGAATACTGCGAAGTTGCTGTCAACAACATTCGAGGGGAGCCGACAATGAAAGAAAATTTTATTTATTTTTTTCTTTTAAGATGACTGGATCCAGGTTTGAACCTGCGATCTCCTGCATGGTAGTCGCGTGTTCTAACCACTATGCCACGGCCGGTCCCGGTGGAAGTTAACCAATTAAGTTTTATTGTTTTAAATGCTAAATAGCATAGGCTCTATTTCGATAGTAAAAATTTCATCAGCAAAGTCATATCTATAGTGCCGACATGTAGAGTAAGCTTTGTCTGTATGTAGGGCGAAAAACCACATCTTTCACAAACACAGACATTCCGCTCAAGATCAAAGCTCAATTTTTATTTGTAGTTGCGATAACCGTCTGTATACTAACTACCTCTTTGGGCGTAAAAAACAATTTTGGATTGCCTTCTCCACCTTTTGTCCGCAAATGAAAAATTTGTTTGAAGATTCATGCCTTTAGCCATAAAAACCACTTTTGCCATTACTTCTCCCACGGTTCAGGATTACTCCCGAATACTATATTTGAATTAAACGTGTTACCATTTTTTAGATAATTCGGTCACCAACATTTGGCTAAACAAAGTGATGGTCTCACGCGCTGTATAGCATGTTACGCCGTCGAGTTGGAACATTTCTCCTCCTAATGATTTGCAATGACATAAGAAATAACAAAATAAATTGATCGTCCACTGGCTCTGATTTATCCACCAGTTGGATCTTATATAGATGTAAGCCAAGATCTTTCGTCAGCATTTGCAGAGACCGAGTCACTGAGAACGGCGTCGGTTCGATAAATTCGAGTCCCATACTATAACTATACAAATTTAAATTGTCCCCCAATCAAACAAAAGTTGTTTTCCAGTAATTTTACTATCTATACGATTTATTACCTATTCGCTTTCCTAAAAAGTAAAGAAGAAATACATACCTTTAAAGTAAATTAAAAACAAATCACTGTTTTAGTCTGCGCAGCTAGTATGTGTTCTCTCTCAACTGCCTAGTGTAAGGATTATTATTTGATACAGTTTAAAAGTCAAATATAGAAGTGCGTGGGCAGCGCCTCGGCACTTTTTACTTATTTTGTTCCAAATAGCATGTTCATAAGGGCGGATCAATTTGTTTGCGTCTACAAAAAGGTGATAAACGTATACCAGTATCGGAATCTACGATGAATGCTTAGAAAATTTCACTAAAAAACTATATGTCTAAATTTAATTCCAAGTTCGCGCTGAGAAGCATTAAGATTTCAGGTAGAGATATTTTTTTGGTGAATAAGCAATTATAGAAAACTTCAGGCCTATGGGCCCCGGCTCTAACTTGAACCTACCATTCCGATGTTTGGAGACCAAGGCGAAGATAATGGTATATTTTTGAAATTTGTTTGGATTCCGCCTAGGGTAGCCAGATATTAAAATCGGAAAAACAGTACATTAGTGAACAAAAAACAGTAAAACGAAGAAAAAAACAGTACATTTTAAATAGAAACATAAAAATGTATTAAGTATCACATATTTTGAGAATTAATTCAATAAGCAACAAAGACAAAGTTAAAAAATAATATTCTATCATAAGCGCATTAGTAAATCCATTTTAATTGCACCAGTTAGACATGAACACTATTGAAAATATATGGGGCGAACTTGTTCATATAATGTACTCCAACAACAGGCAATACAATAGCGTTGCAGAGCTGAAATCGGCAGTAATAGCGACTTGGGAAAGTCCAACCCCAAAAACCCTCATAAATAGTATGACCGAAAGGCATTTTTGTACTTATTAAAAAGAAGGGAGATACGTATTATTAAAAAGTGGTTTTTACTTTAAATTTGGTTTTTGTTTTAATAAAAAGCTTTATATCGTAAATAAAAACCTGTGCGTATAATTTCATGATCACCCCACAATGTAAAGAAATGCAAAAAGGATAAACTTAACTAAGTACAATTTTGTTGTGGTTGGGTGTAAAAGTGTTGTTTTTGCTTCTTTTTCATTCCTCATATTCGGTTTTTGAATTATGACCCCTCAAGTACATCTGCACCGAAATATAGTGGAGCGTATAATCGCTCTCTAGTGTATGACGGTGAACTAAGTTATAAGAGTGGGAGGTACCAGAAGGGGTGTGGCAAATGTTTTATAACTTTATACTTTTAAAAGGTTATTAATCTGACGAAGTTAAAATACCAAGGAGAGTCTCGTTTGGATTTTGTAATAGAAATATAAATGTTTCAAATATAGGTGATACCCCATGGGCGATTTTGCTGTTGAATTGTAAATTGGCAGAATAGCCCCAGCCTATTTACAATCCCATGACTTCATTTAGAAAACTATTAATAGTAGTACATTTTCATAAGGATAGTGGAGGTTTACTGAGTTATCGTCCCAACCAAACGGACGCACATGGCTCAATCGTTTTAAAAAGTCCTAAAACAAATTTTGTCTCAAGATGTTTAATACTTTCGCGTATCAAATGATATGCACTATGTGTGTGGGTATAAATGTATCTTACCGTGATATTAAAATGTAATTTTCAAACTTATTTTTAAAATTTTATGCACCCAAAACAATAACAACGTTGTAATCAAATTATGTGTTTACTATGGTAGAGTGTTTTATTATCTTCGGCTATTTTTGTAGACTATACGAAACATGTTTTATCAAATATTGAAATGGATTCTTATATAAATATCAGTAAAATAAAAAAAAAACAGTACAAAAACAGTAAAAGGTTTGAAAAACAGTACTTTTGCGTACTGTTTTACGTGTTGTGCATAAAAAAGTACATTTACAAAAAAACAGTACATGTACTGCTAAAAACAGTACGTCTGGCTACCCTAATTCCGCCCAATATTCTGCACCTTCCCAAATGATTTTTCAAAACTTAATTTCTATATGCCAACTCTCAGAGGCCATAACCTTTTAACCAATATATAGATTTGCTTCTGTAGTACCTCATTTAGTTTGTTGGGAAGTCAGTTTTACGTAGAAGGTCTCAAAAATATATATCTGAAATTTCCGGTTTGTGCTCATTTAAAAAAAAAAAAAAAACTGAAATCTTCATGCGAGCTAGGAATTGCTTTATTGGTGAAATTTTCTTAAAATTCATCGTAGATTCCGATTTTGGCTACGATTTTTGCGAATACAAAAATTGGCCCACCTTACTGTTCATATCTCTAGACGAACTGCAATATACTGTGGAATTTTGACAGTTATAACTGTTTATTTTTATTTTTTAGACTGCAACAACAATATATGTAACATCTTCATACCTCTGATAGTTCATTAAATATAGCCTCTTTAATTTTCAAGTTGAATGGGCGGTTTCACGCCCTTTTATCCAATCACAACCAAATATGGCCACTGACTATCAACAGGTCAACAGTACCACTATCTTAAATGTTCGTATCAATCTGTCTTTGGAAAAGCCGTTATAGCGATTTTTGAAAAGAGGGCATGGCACCGCCTACTTCCTCCCTGGATGTAATTTATACTGCTCCAACAACATATATACCAAATCTCATCTTCATACCTCTGATAGTTCATAAGTTATAGCCCTATCGATTTTCAAATTGTATGGGCGGTGCCACGCCCCTTTATCCAATCACAACCAAATATAGCCTGAGACTATCAACAGGCCAACAGTACTACTTGATAAAATTTTCGTATCAATCGATCTATTAGAAAAGCCGTTAGAGCGATTTTTGAAAAGAGGGCGTGGCACCGCCCACTTCCATCCTGGCTGTAATTAATACTGCTCCAACAACATATATACCAAATATCATCTTCATACCTCTGATAGTTCATGAAACATAGACTTTTTAATTTTCAAGTTGTATGGGCGGTGGCGCTGTATGTGAAAAAATATTTTCCCGCTTTTCTGTTGAAATTTTTCCTGAATTTTCTTTGGTATAAACCTCACGGAGCCCGAGACCTTTCCAACGAATGCAAAATCGTGGAAATCGGTTCGTGCGTTCTGCAGTTATAGCGTCAGGAAGGAAAACCCGACATATTTTTATATAATAGATAATAAGTAAGTAATAGCGGGGATAAACAGACGGACAGTCCTAAAAGCGGTTGTTTGTATGGGAGGTGGGGATAGTTATTAAGCGATCTTGCTCATATTATAACCTAATCTCCACTTAGAGGGAATACGTATTCCCCCAGCTCAACATTTCCTAAACTACTGCTGTAATCGCGAGGACAGATAGACGGAAATCTCTAAAAACGAGGTTTGTATGGAAGGTTAGAATATTTTTTGTCCGTTCTTGTTTAAGATAAATATTTATTAAACCAATCCTAATGAGGGAATTTTGTATGTGAAGGAGTGAAGACCGATCTTGCCCATCTTAAAACTTAACCTCTACATTGGGGATAGAAGTTTGCCATCTAAATTCCAGATCGATATCTATTTTTTTTTTTTTTTTTTTTTTGATTGTTTATTTTAAAGTCATTAATACATTTTACTTTATAACTATAAATAAACGAAAATAGATGAAATAGTATAATGATAACATATTGTAAGTAGCCCTAAAACCGGGAACTCGAATACTTTTGTTATAATATAATTGATATAATTAGATTTACATTTATGTATAATGTGTCACTTATAAGAATCTTATGTTGTACAATTATATAGTATGTAATGAAAAGTTTACAAAAAACATTACTTTATTATTTGAGTAGGATAAAAGGAAGGTATCGATATCTATTAAACTACTTCTATAATCACGCTGACAGACAGACGGACACCCCCAAAAAGATGGATTTTGGGAGATGAGTTTAGTTTTTGACCGATCAGGTTTATCTTAGAACTCTACTTAGTAGAACTCAACTACAAATCATGTCGCACGGATTACACCATACCAGAACCTGTCTTCGATTCGGGTTTTATAAGGTAGGGGAGGATGTCATCCTAATTTTCACGGATGATTCAAAATTAAAGGAAAGGCAGGTTATGAAATCTTTTCGGAGAAGAAGTAATATAACGAAACCGATCGGTCAAAAACTACTCCCATCTCCCACACAAAATTCCTTTTTTTGGGGATTTCCGTATGTCAGTCGGTCAAAAACTACTCCTACCTCCCATACAAACTCCCCCTTTTTGGGGTGTGTCCCTACGATTACAAAATGGAGATGTGACTTTCCACGATTACAGCTGCAGTTTAAGAGCAATCAAGCTGAAATTGTGTATGCAGCTTTGCCGCCCTAAATGGAGGTTGAGTTATATGATGAGACCGATCGTTCAAAAACTACACTCTACATACAATACAAACTCTTTATTATTGGGATCTGTCCCTGCGATTGCAGCCGTATTTTAAGAGGTATATAGCTGACATTTTGTACGCTCTAAGCGGAGGCTACTTTCTAAGATGAGCAAGGTTTGCCAAAAAAAAACTCCTTTTTTGGGCCGATTATAGCCGTAGGTTAGGAATTATCGAGGTGAAATTTAATATGCAAGCTTTTATCCTATAAAAGGATAAAAGATGAGCGAAATCGGACGATTACTTCTACCCCCATTCCCATTTTTGGGGGTTACAAAATTCATAAAAATTTGCTCTGGTCATATAAACAATTCAAGCTCTGTATTATATTCAACGCTGCTCTATTCTTCTCTATGTCTGATATTAAATCGTCGTTTAAACTTTAAATGTATATATGGGCAATGCCACCGTCAGTAACGTCACGTTCGTATACATATTTTGGACAATATCGTTACTAAATACTATTATCTTTCCCAACTTGAGAGCGGTATATGAAATAACTCGTCGTAACTGTTGTTTCATACGTAGACACTTTTGCTGTATCTCGTTTTGTTGTGAAGTTATGACCATTTTAAGCCGTCAGTAACGTCACCGGATTTTGGAAGTGTATTTTGAGGTTACTGAACGTTTGTGTAAAAATTAGCGAATTGAAAAAAGTTTATGTTTATAATTGCCCAGTATTTAAAAAAGGAAGGCTGAAAGATGATTTTTATCCAAAAGGTGGGCTTAAGTTTTATTTTTTAATCACGTAATCGCCATAAAAGCAGTGTCAGTAACGTCACACAGAAATGTCAGTAACGTTACACGTACGAATTTCGGTAGGATTTTCCAATCTTTTTTCTCTTGGGTTAATAGAGGGACCCTAAACGACCAAAAAATCATCGTAGAGGAGTTTTAAGATGCAACCTGGGGAGAAATTAAGACTAAAGCACTCTCATAAAAAAAATTGTAGTAAATCGGGCTTGACCTGCTGATTTGTATGGTAGAGTGTTAGTTAATTAAATTATCTCTTTAATAATGTGTATAATGTATATAGCTTGAGGGTTGAAATTGGTTGCTGATCAGTTTTGCATCATTTAAATTCAAATTTTTAAATTTTCCCTACTTTTCACTCTTTGCAGCTATTTAGTACGAAAAATGTCGTATTAACTTTTGTTTTTGCAAAAAATTTGGGAAATTTCTTCCTAAATGGTGATAAAAATTTTGTGTCAGTATTTTAAACTAAAGCCAGGACACTCTGTAAAATAAAAACACATTAATATCGAAAAAAACAAGTCTTTATTAATTCAGTCTTGTTAATTTTTGCAAAATTAAAGCATCGCTTCAGTTGAAGTTTTTTTTTTAACGTAAATATACATAAAATATCACAAAAATAAGCAATTTTAATTGTATCCCTGCTGAGCTGCTATTTCGTCCCCAATGGTACGGATTTGGTGCGAAGACGAAATGTCACGAATGTTTTTTGCGTTTGCGAAAATTGTGGCTGTATCCAAAATGGTGTTTATTTTTTAAACTCTTCTTCAGCAGCTTCCGCAACTAATATTTGCGATTGTGTATATTGGAACGCCTCGTATATTGGAACACGTCGTATTTGTTGCTTTCTTTTAGCTTTTTAACATAACGCTTGTCTCTTTGTGCACCAGGAATCGGAGTCGAGTAATTAAATACCAAATAATTAAGCAAAAAAGTAAAAAAAAAATAAAACTGTTTGATTGTTAATTTAAGTCGATCGTGTTTTTATATATTAAATTTACGTTAAGTGTATCCAATGATACATCAAATTCGGCTTACAATCAGAAAAGTGTTTTTTATTTTATTGTTTAAATATTTTGGTCAAATTCAGTGTGTCACGCACTAGGATGACGCGTTTCGAACTCCATGACGAGTTCATCTTTAGACCCCTTTGTGACCAACTGATGCACAATGGTACATCATCAGCTGTATATATATCTACAATTATGTCAAACTTGTACATGCGAAGTAGATATTAGCCGAAAATGTCCAGCACCAGTGTTGTATTTTTTGAATTTGACCGTTAATATTCAAACATGGGAAATGGAGGAAATTCTATCCCCACGATTCCCCTTTTTACCTTAAAGCTTAAGCTTCTTTACAAGGTTTTGTTGGTAAACTAAGATTACTTTAAATTTTTCTATGTCAAAGTAAGGCATTTAATTGTGCATCAGTTGGTCACAAAGGGGTCTGAAGATGAACTCGTCATGGAGTTCGAAACGCGTCATCCTAGTGCGTGACACACTGAATTTGACCAAAATATTTAAACAATAAAATAAAAAACACTTTTCTGATCGTAAGCCGAATTTGATGTATCATTGGATACACTTAACGTAAATTTAAAATATAAAAAAATACAATTTAAATAATCCGTCAGTAACGTCACACAATCTTTTTTTGCAAAAATACCCTGCTATGTGCTAATAATGTTTCATTTAAGCATTGATTATGAAAGTACTTCAAAAGTACTCAAAAAAAATCAGCTCATCCAACCTCTTTTATAATTAGTTAATGCATAAAAAACATTTTATAAAATTTGTCAGTAACGTCACCATTTATTTGCGGCTGATTACTTAAAGACCTAATTGGTCCAAAACCCAAGCTTTGTACACAAATTTGCTTGCTAATCAATAGTTTGATTTGTATTCTATCAAAAAAAAGTAATCAACTGTCTAAAGTATAAAATAATAACAACAAAATTTACCTTTTTCGTCGACATTGGTATATTTGGTACAGTGCTGCCATACTCTATACATATTAGGCACTAGCTGACCGGGCAGACTTTGTCCTGCCTAAAGTAGTATTAACCTTAATTTAACTTTTTTTGTGTAATATATCTTCGGGTGCATAAGATTCTTTTAATATTCTCATCGAAACTTAGCAAAAAGTATTATGGTTTATTAAGGCGGTATGCCATTAGGCCCCACGAAAATACACCCCAAAGTGAAAATGAAATTAGGCCCCAAAAAAATATATGGAAAACAACAACACGAAATTTTATGATTTTTTGGGGCCTAATTTCATATTTTTATTGGGGTATATTTGCAAAATGCAATTAGACCCCAAATGTCTGTGTGAAAATAGACCCCAAAAATTTTTTTGGGGCATAATTTCATAAAATTGTGGGGCCTATTTTCGCTTTTTTGGGGTTCAATTTCATTTTAGGGTCAGGCTTAATATTTTTGGGGTCTTATTTCCTTCGGCAAAATAAAAAAAGCCTTGGTTTTTTATTGAAAATAATACAGTTTATTACCTTTAAACTAATTTGTAAACTTGTATAACATCTTGCACGGAGAAAAAACCATCCATCGTCCTCTCAAGAATTTTTTCAACCGTTATCTTCGCCTCTTCTAACAACACAACGCTTCAACGATTACAGACTCGTTGTTTCATCTCAGCTGTTTTGGCATACATATTAATAAGGAAATAAAGAAAACGTACAATTAACTCACAAAAACTAAAAGCACGCATGAAAAATTTAAATTTTTTTTAAATAATTTTTCGCCTGCGGAGCTTTTCACGCAACAGACAATTTACCATATGCAATAAAACAAAACCCCGTGATTTTTAAAAAATAATTTTTCGTATGTGGCCCTTTTCTTTAAAAACTAAAAACATGAAAAATTTAAATTTTCTTTAAAAAACTAAAAACATGAAAAATTATTTTAAAAAAAATCGCGCGATATTTTTAAAATAATTTTTCGCCTGCGGCGCTTTTCACGCAACGGACAATTTACCATATGCAATAAAAAAAAAGTGATTTTTATAAAATAATTTTTGGTCTGTGACCCTTTTCTTTAAAAACTAAAAACATGAAAAATTATTTTAAAAAAAATGGCGCGATTTTTTTTAAATAATTTTTCGCCTGCGGCACTTTTCACAGAACAGACAATTTACCATATACAATAAAAAAAAGAAAGTGATTTTTATAAAATAATTTTTGGTCTGTGGCCCTTTTCATTAAAAACTAAAAACATGAAAAATTATTTTAAAAAAATCGCGCGATTTTTTTAAATAATTTTTCGTCGCGGCGCATTTCACAGAACAGACTATTTACATTTATGCTCAAATCTTTTCCGCTTATTTTCATATAAATATAGGCAACGTAAAAATTGCACCCAAAAATACGAACCTTTTCTATAAATTCGCTCATTTTTTTTTGTAAAGTTTTGTGCTGCCTGCTGTGTTTACTACTCAATAAATATTACGTTATGCAACTACTATTTAAAACCCATACAAAACAGCAAAAATATAAAATGTCATTTTAGAAACTACATTTTTTTTACATGTTCTAAAGAATTTTTCGCCTACGGTGCTTCCCCCTGATTTATCAATTTACATTACGCTATATATTCGTATATATTCTTACCTTCTTGCCATACAAATGAATATAAAAATATAAAAAAATAAGAACGTAAAATTTTACGTGAGGGCCAAAATATGTATTGTATGCGAAGACATTACAGTCAGTATAGTTTAGCTAATATGCTATGATTAGAAATTGAAGAAACTACTTATAATTGGAATTATATATTTTGTTTGTTGATTTTTCATATGAAAAAATAATTTTTTTTTTGGGCAATTTTCATAATTGGTTTAGGTAAATTTTTATTTTTTATTCTGGGCAACTTTTCATTTTCTATTTTCTACCGCCGTTTTGGGGCCTATTTGCGTGTTGTGTTTTTATATACGAACTGCGATATTTATTTGAAAATTAGACCCCAAACACAAATATGAAAATATACCCCAATTTTATACAGAAAACAACAACACTATATTTTGGGGCATATTTGCATTTTTTTGGGGTGTATTTGCATACTTTCAAATAACAACTACGAAATTAGGCCCCAATACATAAATTTTGGGGCCTATTTTCATTTTATGTTTGGGGTATAATTTCGTGGGGTCTATTTTCATAATGAAATTAGACCCCAAATTTAGGGCCTAATTTCATTTTCACTTTGGGGTGTATTTTCGTGGGGCCTAATGTCATAGCGCCGTTTATTAAATGATCATATTTTTTTAATTAACGAGATTTATTGCAATGTTTTTGCTAAAACATCGTGTATGGGAGAACCAAAGGAGTGTAAATATTTTAATTAGTGGGTCATTACACACGTGATCATGCAAAATAAAGCTGTTCATGCGAAAAACATAGATTTTACAAATTCAAGCTTTAAACTTGAATAGACTGTCCTTCAGCTTTATTGATTGTCATCGCAAACTCTAATAGAACTGGAAACTGTAATTATTTAAAATCAAACGGCAAATCCGTGGGTATCATTAGCAATACATCGGTTCTCTTATATTTTCTGTTTAAATTAATTTAAGAACAATAACACAATCATGTATTGCTTCCTTAATTATGAAATGCGCGATCAAGGGTTTAAGTCAAATTTTTTATGTGCCATAGTACACTTCTCCCTCACTATGATATGACATGTTTGTAACTTTTATTATCTCGATATTACATGCGGGGTTCTCAGAAAATTTGCAATTTATTGCGCTGTTGTGCAACGTCCAAAAGAGTTGCGCAATACAGGAGGATGCAGTTACCAACGCAATAAGTTTTGGGATCAAACATTTGCCAAAATCAACGATATCAAGACCGATGGATGCATCAAGCAAATAAAATCCTGTATTACAATGTTGTGTGTTGTTTCGTTATTCTACTTGTAATATATGCAGATTTGGGAAATGTTTTAATTCGTGGGTATTCACATGCACCACTGGTCTCAAATAATTCAATATCAAATATCAATATAATCCCCCAGCTATTGCGTTTGGATGACAAAATTGGGCAGGGCCACCCATTTTTGGCCAGATCACGCATATTCGTGTTTATTTCACACCCTCTTTTAAATCCCGCCCTTTTTCTTTAAAATACGTATACTTATCCTAATTGAATACACAAATTTCATGGTCATTCGCAAAATAGTTCTTCAGACAGGGCCACACCTTACGATCTAGTACTGTAGTTACCGCAGTTTAACAAAGTATCTCCCATAGGCGGGGCCACACCTAATAATCAAATCACGATAGTTTTAGACCTAATCATATTGTATCCACTCCTAATTTAAAGTCACTTATTGTAGTAGTAAGACAGATATTGAATTTCTGGTAATCGGGTGGAATGGGTGGACCACACCTGAAGAACATCGGTTGAATGCTGTACCATCCTATAAGTTTCAAATTTTATATACATGATGAATTTCATATCAAAACCGATATTCATTGAATCCGACCCCCTCAGATTTTAATGAAATTTTGCATACAGCTAGATTTTAACTATAGAAACACAACCTCATTTTAAGAAATTGAAATATTTAAAATATGTGGGCGTGGCAAGGTGTCGAAAAAAATTAAGAAATACCCCATTTTTGTTTTTAGGTATGTTATATATATATTAAATAGACCAATCTAAAAATATTTTTTTTGGAAAAAAAGACGATCTTCGAAGAGTTTTCCATGTTTCAACTTTTATTTTTGCCAACAAATTTTTATCAGTGTAATATAAAATTTTTACAGTGTATGTTTTCGAAAGCTGACTTATAAACCTTTCTAATGGTACCAAGATCTTTAAAATTGGTTGAGTCATTCCATAGTAATCGCAGCTTAAAAGTACTTATTACCGTAATTTTTCAAATATTTCGATACCGTGCCACGCCCACATTTCTTCAAAAATGTAACTTCTAAAAATTAAGTAATGTTTCTGTTGGTAAAATTTAGCTGTATGCTAAATTTCATTAAAATCTGAGAGGGTCGGGTTCAAAATGTCTCTTTTTATACCATCACCCTTAGGGATGAGGGTATATATCATTTGATACGACCCAAAAGTGTAACACATAGAAGGAGTCACTTCAGACCCTAGGTTTCTTTGAACCAAATTCGATTCATGACTTTTTAAGTCGTTTGAGCCATGTCCGTCTGTCTGTCTGTCTGTCTGGTGGCTGTCCGGCTGGTTCGCACGATAACTTTCGAAAGACGCAACCAAATGTTTTGAAATTTTGCACGAGTTATTATTTTCTCAAAACTACTTACGGTATTGCAAATGGGCTACGTGGCCCCGCCCCTTCTGGTACCTCCCATACAAATACATCATTCCGCCCACTTTAGAAATCGAGTAATAATATCAATACACCCTACGGGATCGTCCCCAAATTCTGTATTTAGTAAAGCTATAACAGGATAAAGTTTTGGAAAAAAATTTGAAAGCCTAGTCACGCCCCTTCTGGTACCTCCCATACAAACCTACCTTTCCGCCCACTATGGAGATGGAGAAATAATATCAATAAATCAAACGTGATCGTACCCAAATTCTATTTTTAGTAAAGCAATAACGGGATAAAGTTTTGGAGAAAAAAATTGGAAGTCTATCCACGCCCCATCTGGTACCTTCCATACACATCTGATACCGCCCACTTTAGAAATCGATTAATATTATTAAAAGACCTAACGCGATCGTCCCCAAATTCTGTATTTGGTAAAGTTCAAGCAGGATAAGGTTTGGAGAAAAAATCTGGAAGTCTAGACACGCCCCTTCTGATACCTCCCATACAAATGTACCACTCCGCCCACTTTAGAAATAGGGTAATAATATCAATACACTAGACACGATCGTGCCCAAATTCTGTATTTTGTTATGTTATAACAGGACAAAGTTTTGGAGAAAAAATTGGAAGTCTAGACACGCCCCTTATGGTACCTCCCATACAAATGTACCTTTCCGCCCACTTTTGGGATGTAGTAATAATATCAGTACACCCAACGCAATCGTGCGCAAATTCTGTATTTCGTAAAGCTATAACAGGATAAAGTTATGGAGAATAAATCTGGAGCCTAAACACACCCTTTCTCGTACCTCCCATACAAATGTACCACTCCGCCCAATTTCGAAATCGGAAATTATTTGTTTTACTGAGGGTAAGGGTAAATGTAAGTCGGGTTGCCCGACTGAAACTTTCTAACTGGTTTTAATTACAAATCGATTATTTTCAATAACTCAAGGTTAAACAATATATTATATTGGGTGATGGTATTTATCAGTCAGTTTAACTGACTGAAATTTCTGTACTGGTTTTTATGGGATTTGATATGAAGTTCATCACATACATAAATGAAGCATTTGTCAGAGCCTATTAAATATTTCAATATTTAAATCTTCACAATTTTAAAATTTGGATAATTTTTGTATGGGTAAATTCGAAAATTGACTCATTAAATGAACCAAATGTGTCAAATGCAATGTTTAAATAGCCTATAACCATCCTCGAAAGATTGCCATTCTGATGAATCCGGTTTTTTGCACATCGGTTCGGTAGTTTTCAAGTCTAAAGCGGTCATACGTAGAAACAAATGTTCACTTTTATATATATAGATTTGAAATATAAAAAAATTTTTGGACCTTGCGACAGAAAAAAAAAATTTATGTGGTTTCATTTATCGTGGCCTTGCCGATATGTATGTTCAAATTACTAATACTCCCACCTCCAATGCAAACTCCCCTTTTTTGATGTGTCCGCCTAACTGCCCCGCGATTACAGCCGTAGCGCAGTAGGTCAAACAGCAGTTCGAGCGGACTTTAATTAATAACTCTAGTAAAGAAGATATATTTGAATGAAAATTTAAACATAAGTTTTTTAACGCAAATACCACTTATTCCCTCAAATTCAATTTTCTAGGTCGACTATATATCATAGCTCCCATACAACTTATACTATAAGCGTATTATTTGTGTTAGAAGTACTAGAAGGGGTCGGCCGATTTAGTCCATATTCATTTCTAAGTCAAATTTCAATAAGCTTTTATGCTATACAAAATACGACCTTATTCAGTGTACCTGACAAAAAAATGTATTTAAAACTATGAGGGTGAATTCGGCCATTTGTATGGGAGGTAACAGAATGGGTGTGGCTAATGCTTTGGTTTTCTCAGTAATTGTTTTCTATTGGTAGATAATTAATCAGGCCAAATTTCAATATCCTCCAATAGCCCGTTATTAAACAAATGTTATTTTTTTAAAAAATTTTAATTTTGTATGGGTGGTACCAAAGGCGGTGGGGCTATTTTACATATATCTCCAACAGTGGGTTGTAGTTGGATATCTTTTTGGATATTTTTACAACACAAGAACTCACACTTTACATAAATGCCAAATTTAGCTTGAATACAATTGAATGACGTTAGTTTTAGTCCAAAGATGTCAGTGTGCGCTCTAAAACCATATATGCTACAACAACTTCATTATACTACATATTTATACCATCACCCTTAGGGATGAGGGTATATATCATTTAATACGACCCAAAAGTGTAACACATAGAAGGAGTCACTTTAGACCCTAGGTTTCTTTGAACCAAATTCGATTCATGACTTTTTAAGTCGTTTGAGCTATGTCCGTCTGTCTGTCTGTCTGTCTGGTGGCTGTCCGGCTGGTTCGCACGATAACTTTCGAAAGACGCAACCAAATGTTTTGAAATTTTGCACGAGTTGTTATTTTCTCAAAACTACTTACGGTATTGCAAATGGGCTACATGGCCCCTCCCCTTCTGGTACCTCCCATACAAATACATCATTGCGCCCACTTTAGAAATCGAGTAATAATATCAATATACCCTACGGGATCGTCCCCAAATTCTGTATTTAGTTAAGCTATAACAGGATAAAGTTTTGGAAACAATTTTGAAAGCCTAGCCACGCCCCTTCTGGTACCTCCCATACAAATCTACCTTTCCGCCCACTATAGAGATGGTGAAATAATATCAATAAATTAAACGTGATCGGAACCAAATTCTCTTTTTAGTAAAGCTATAACAGGATAAAGTTTTGGAGAAAAAATTGGAAGTCTATCCACGCCCCATCTGGTACCTCCCATACACATCTGGTACCGCCCACTTTAGAAATCGATTAATATTATTAAAAGGCCTAACGCGATCGTGCCCAAATTCTGTATTTGGTAAAGTTTAAGCAGGATAAAGTTTTGGAGAAAAAATCTGGAAGTCTAGACACGCCCCTTCTGGTACCTCCCATACAAATGTACCACTCCGCCCACTTTAGAAATAAGCTAATAATATCAATACACTCGACACGATCGTGCCCAAATTATGTATTTTGTTATGCTATAACAGGACAAAGTTTTGGAGAAAAAATTGGAAGTCTAGCGACGCCCCTTATAGTACCTCCCATACAAATGTACCGTTCCGCCCACTTTAGGGATGTAGTAATAATATCAGTACACCCAACGCAATCGTGCTCAAATTCTGTAATTGGTAAAGCTATAACAGGATAAAGTTATGAAGAATAAATCTGGAAGCCTAACCACACCCCTTCTCGTACCTCCCATACAAATGTACCACTCCGCCCACTTTAGAAATCGAGTAATAATATCAATATAATAGAAAATTATTTATTTTACTGAGGGTAAGGGTAAATGTAAGTCGGGTTGCCCGACTGAAACTTTCTAACTAGATATATATACAGCTGATGATGTACCATTGTGCATCAGTTCGTCACAAAGGGGTCTGAAGATGAACTCGTCATGGAGTTCGAAACGCGTCATCCTAGTGCGTGACACACTGAATTTGACCAAAAATATCAAACAATAAATAAAACCAGTACAGAAATTTCAGTCAGTTAAACTGACTGATAAATACCATCACCCAATATAAGATATTGTTTAAGTCTTGTGTTATTGAAATTAACCGATTTGTAATTAAAACTAGTTAGAAAGTTTCAGTCGGGCAACCCGACTTACATTTACCCTTACCCTCAGTAAAATAAATAATTTTCTATTATATTGATATTATTACTCGATTTCGAAAGTGGGCGGAGTGGTACATTTGTATGGGAGGTACCAGAAGGGGTGTGGTTAGGCTTCCAGATTTATTCTCCATAACTTTATCCTGTTATAGCTTTACTAATTACAGACTTTGAGCACGATTGCGTTGGGTGTACTGATATTATTACTACATCCCAAAAGTTGGCGGAAAGGTACATTTGTATGGGAGGTACTATAAGGGGCGTCGCTAGACTTTCGAAATTTTTTCTCCCAAAACTTTGTCCTGTTATAACATAACAAAATACAGAATTTGGGCACGATCGTGTCGAGTGTATTGATATTATTATCTTATTTCTAAAGTGGGCGGAAGTGGTACATTTGTATGGGAGGTACCAGAAAGGGGCGTGGCTAGACTTCCAGATTTTTCTCCAAAAACTTTATCCTGCTTAAACTTTACCAAATACAGAATTTGGGCACGATCACGTTAGCTCTTTTAATAATATTAATCGATTTCTAAAGTGGACCGGTACCCAGAAGTGTATGGGAGGTACCAGATGGGGCGTGGAATAGACTTCCAATTTTTTTCTCCAAATCTTTATCCTGTTATAGCTTTTCTAAAAAGAGAATTTGGTTCCGATCACGTTTAATTTATTTATCTCTATAGTGGGCGGAAAGGTAGATTTGTATGGGAGGTACCAGAATGGGCGTGGCTAGGCTTTTAAATTTTTTTCCAAAACTTTATCCTGTTATAGCTTTACTAAATACAGAATTTGGGGACGATCCCGTAGGGTGTATTGATATTACTACTAGATTTCTAAAGTGGGCGGAATGATGTATTTGTATGGGAGGTACCAGAAGGGGCGGGGCCATGTAGCCCATTTGCAATACCGTAAGTAGTTTTGAGAATATAATAACTCGTGCAAAATTTCAAAACATTTGGTTGCGTCTTTCGAAAGTTATCGTGCGAACCAGCCGGACAGCCACCAGACAGACAGACAGACAGACAGACGGACATGGCTCAAACGACTTAAAAAGTCATGAATCGAATTTGGTTCAAAGAAACCTAGGGTCTAAAGTGACTCCTTCTATGTGTTACACTTTTGGGTCGTATCAAATGATATATACCTTCATCCCTAAGGGTGATGGTATAAAGAACACTTTTCTGATCTAGAGCCGAATTTGTTGTATCATTTTCGATACACTTAACGTAAATTAATATAATTTTTATTTACTACATACCTTCTCTGAATGAGAAAAAAGATATTGACTCAATGAAGTATAATTTGTTTGTAATTTGGATCAACCAAGAGAAGTTAAACCAGTACAGAAATTTCAGTCAGTTAAACTGACTGATAAATACCATCACCCAATATAAGATATTGTTTAAGTCTTGAGTTATTGAAAATAATCGATTTGTAATTAAAACCAGTTAGAAAGTTTCAGTCGGGCAACCCGACTTACATTTACCCTTACCCTCAGTAAAACAAATAATTTTCTATTTAATTGATATTATTACTCGATTTCGAAATTGGGCGGAGTGGTACATTTATATGGGAGGTACGTGAAGGGGTGTGTTTAGGCTCCAGATTTATTCTCCATAACTTTATCCTGTTATAGCTTTACTAAATACAGAATTTGCGCACGATTGCGTTGGGTGTACTGATATTATTACTGCATCCCAAAAGTGGGCGGAAAGGTACATTTGTATGGGAGGTACCATAAGGGGCGTGTCTAGACTTCCAATTTTTTCTCCAAAACTTTGTCCTGTTATAATATAACAAAATACAGAATTTGGGCACGATCGTGTCGAGTGTATTGATATTATTACCCTATTTCTAAAGTGGGCGGAGTGGTACATTTGTATGGGAGGTACCAGAAGAGGCGTGTCTAGACTTCCAATTTTTTCTCCAAAACTTAATCCTGCTTAAACTTTACCAAATACAGAATTTGGGCACGATCGCGTTAGGTCTTTTAATAATATTAATCGATTTCTAAAGTGGGCGGTACCAGATGTGTATGGGAGGTACCAGATGGGGCGTGAATAGACTTCCAATTTTTTTCTCTAAAACTTTATCTTGTTATAGCTTTACTCAAAATAGAATTTGGGTACGATCACGTTTAATTTATTGATATTATTTCTCCATCTCTATAGTGGGCGGAAAGGTAGATTTGTATGGGAGGTACCAGAAGGGGCGTGGCTCGGCTTTCAAAATTTTTTCCAAAACTTTATCCTGTTATAGCTTTACTAAATACAGAATTTGGGGACGATCCCGTAGGGTGTATTGATATTATTACTCGATTTCTAAAGTGGGCGGAATGATGTATTTGTATGGGAGGTACCAGAAGGGGCGGGGCCATATAGCCCATTTGCAATACCGTAAGTAGTTTTGAGAAAATAATAACTCGTGCAAAATTTCAAAACATTTGGTTGCGTCTTTCGAAAGTTATCGTGCGAACCAGCCGGACAGCCAAACGACAGACAGACAGACAGACAGACAGACGGACATGGCTCAAACGACTTAAAAAGTCATGAATCGAATTTGGTTTCAAAGAAACCTAGGGTCTAAAGTGACTCTTTCTATGTGTTACACTTTTGGGTCGTATCAAATGATATATACCTTCATCCCTACGGGTGATGGTATAAAAATGCTGCAAATATTTGCGGGCCACGTGTTGAAATTTTTTTACTTTGAACGTTCGCAGCAGATTAGAAATGCGCCTAAATCTCTTTGCAAAAGCTTTTATAAGCTTTTACAAGAGTTGTAAATTAAATCCCGCTAGATTGTCTGTTTGGGCCACTACGCGTAGGTTAGGAAATATCGATCTGAAATTTGGTATTCAATTTCTGTTCTCTAAGCGAAACATTTCAGAAAAAAATTATTGACAAAAAATGGATATGTGAAACTAAAAGTACATTTACTTACGAATACAATAAACAAAACCTTAATTCTAATATTAATATTTGATAAATCTACATTGTAGTAGTTAAATGAAATTTTTAGGGGCGTTTTCCTATAAACGCACTGCTACTAATGACGATCTTTGCCATTATTGATAATGAGTTGATGATCTATTATTTTGAATTAATTCGAAAAACGTTCTGGAGTTGATTCAGCTAATGTTTATCTAGACCATTCAGGAAATCGGAATAGAGGTAACAGCCTGTTGTTCCGATAGTGATACCATATCAGGCCCGAGAGTCTTGCAAAAAATTTCCTGTACAATTTCTGATACTGGATGTATTGTGAATTGTCGATCGTATCTCTGTGGGCGATTGCCCGAAACTGGCCTAACGTGAAAACTGACTTAAGACATCAAACTAACCCGATTAAAGCAAATAAATTCCAAATTAACAGATTACCGTACGGACCTTGTCTCTAAAGATTTTATGATTGAGTGATATAACAAATTATACCTTTAGACCTTCATAAAATTTATTACTTCTCTTAACGTAAAATAAATACAGATTAAAATTTACGAGTATACTGCTTTGTTCACCTTTCTATTTGATAGCCTCAAAAAGAGCCGGAAGATCAAAGCTTAATTGCTATTAACAACATATAACTCAAGCATAACGATATCACTTTAGTTTACTATGCCCTTTGTTAGTAGGATTAGGCATCAGGCTTTTTTTGTAGACGATATTGCAATGGTTGTGAAATTCCTGAAAAGTACCCGTATGGGGCACAAGGCTCGTTCGTAACGTTCATTGTTGCGTTTTAATCTGTCGTTCTTGATGTCAATTCGAAGAATAAACAGTCCATAAAGAGTAGGCATTTCCAAACAATTGTCGGAATTCTATCTGGTACCTGTTATGATTTATGGTTCACATAACTTTAAGCACCGTCGCTTTTTTAGCGCACAATCTGTATCAACAACAGTGTGTTTTTTGATTATGTAAAGTATTTTTAAAATGAATACAAATGCTTTGCAATAAATTCGTATGAGATCTGCTTATATGTAATTTATTCCACCAAAGCTGTTGCTCTATATTATCCACATGTACTATTTACGAACAAATCTTTAATAAATTAAATACAAAGTTTCATTAATAGCGTAAAGTTAAATATGTACCAAATACGGCAGGGTTTATATTAAACAGAAATCCATAAATTCCGTTACTTATGTTTAATGGATGGACAAAAGATGAAAGTGAACTTTATGTTTTTTAAAACATAATGGAATGCCAAATTTTTGTAGCTTATGTCACAGGGAAGAGCGCTCTTACATAATTAATGTATTATGTCTCTTTTCCTGGTGCTAATATATTCAAATGTATAATAATATTAATTTATCAAAGCCACTTAACATGACTACTATGTGAACTACAATATAACTACATAAATGTCATTAAAACTACATTTACGACATTTATTTTGTGCTATGAGAAACAATTATATTTGCCGAAGTGCTCTTATTGGAGACACAGCAGGTATTAAATGGCCACATCCTGTTTTATGATTAAGGTGGGTAAGGGTTTATTGCAATAAATTTATAAGAAAATTCCATTTATTGCTATTTTCAATTATTGCGAAGCTTTTGGACTTAAAGCAAAGACTCCCGTGGGGTGATATTTATGGCGGTTGGAAGCTAAGGTGCTAAATCTTATAAACACTTGCAGATGGAATTAATATTTCTTTCCTCTTGTTGTAGAATTGAATTGAGTGGAAACTCAATAGGAGGTAGCATCAAGGGCACCACAACATGACCGATTTGTTTTTCGTAAGACAACGTTCAATATCGGCTTACCTGTACAAAATTTAACTAAATGTTGTATATATGCACGTAAAAGGTGCAATTTCAGTAATTTATATTGGGGGTACCAGAAGTGGTGTGGCAAAAGCCCCGCTTTTCTTAGGGCTTTGTGTACTATTACAAGATAATTACACTGGACACATTCAAATTTCCCCCAGCTGTCCGTTTGAAAGTTGTTGGAGAAATATTATTTTTACAAAAACAGGTAATTTTGTATGGGAGGTACCAGAACGGGTGGAGTTATTCTGCTGTTTTTCAATCACATAACTTCATTATAAAAAATACTAATACCGGTTAATTTTCATAAACTTTTTCTGGTAGTCAGAATCCCCACCGAAAACGAATTGTTTAAAGTGCTCAATTTAGTTTCTACGTTTTGCTTCCAATATGTTCACATACAAAAAAGTACAACTGTGCTTTAGGCATACAGCGATTTAAATCATATTTTGGCGTTGTTTTCGTCAGTTTCCAAGAAATATCTACAAAATTTTAAAAAACATTATATCTTGTACGTACTACTTAAGCTAAAACCAGTACAGAAATTTCAGTCAGTTAAACTGACTGATAAATACCATCACCCAATATAATATATTAAAATTAAAACCAGTTAGAAAGTTTCAGTCGGGCAACCCGACTTACATTTACCCTTACCCTCAGTAAAACAAATAATTTTCTATTTTATTGATATTATTACTCGATTTCGAAATTGGGCGGAGTGGTACATTTATATGGGAGGTACGTGAAGGGGTGTGTTTAGGCTCCAGATTTATTCTCCATAACTTTATCCTGTTATAGCTTTACTAAATACAGAATTTGCGCACGATTGCGTTGGGTGTACTGATATTATTACTACATCCCAAAAGTGGGCGGAAAGGTACATTTGTATGGGAGGTACCATAAGGGGCGTGTCTAGACTTCCAATTTTTTCTCCAAAACTTTGTCCTGTTATAATATAACAAAATACAGAATTTGGGCACGATCGTGTCGAGTGTATTGATATTATTACCCTATTTCTAAAGTGGGCGGAGTGGTACATTTGTATGGGAGGTACCAGAAGGGGAGTGTCTAGACTTCCAGATTTTTTCTCCAAAACTTTATCCTGCTTAAACTTTACCAAATACAGAATTTGGGCACGATCGCGTTAGGTCTTTTAATAATATTAATCGATTTCTAAAGTGGGCGGTACCAGATGTGTATGGGAGCTACCAGATGGGGCGTGAATAGACTTCCAATTTTTTTCTCTAAAACTTTATCTTGTTATAGCTTTACTCAAAATAGAATTTGGGTACGATCACGTTTAATTTATTGATATTATTTCTCCATCTCTATAGTGGGCGGAAAGGTAGATTTGTATGGGAGGTACCAGAAGGGGCGTGGCTAGGCTTTCAAATTTTTTTCCAAAACTTTATGCTGTTATAGCTTTACTAAATACAGAATTTGGGGACGATCCCTTAGGGTGTATTGATATTATTACTCGATTTCTAAAGTGGGCGGAATGATGTATTTGTATGGGAGGTACCAGAAGGGGCGGGGCCATGTAGCCCATTTGCAATACCGTAAGTAGTTTTGAGAAAATAATAACTCGTGCAAAATTTCAAAACATTTGGTTGCGTCTTTCGAAAGTTATCGTGCGAACCAGCCGGACAGCCACCCGACAGCCACCCGACAGACAGACAGACAGACAGACAGACGGACATGGCTCAAACGACTTAAAAAGTCATGAATCGAATTTGGTTCAAAGAAACCTAGGGTCTAAAGTGACTCCTTCTATGTGTTACACTTTTGGGTCGTATCAAATGATATATACCTTCATCCCTACGGGTGATGGTATAAAAATATTCCATTGTCCTGTATAGGTATTCTACTGAGGACAGTATGCCAAATATTGTACATGACCTTAAGCCAAATTCGTATGGATGGATGAACGGTACCATATTGTGCCATTATAAAATTGAGATTTGATGTGATAAGGCACTTAAACAAATTAACTGTGAACGTTCAGGCATACACATAATGGGTTTGTTGTTAGGCATTAGGAAACAACCTATTACACTCAAAAAAATATTGATTTTGTTATAATAATTATAACACTGGGCAACAAAATGGAAAATATTGTTTATTTCCTGTGATTTTTTTGTTTCTATGGCATTTTTATACCATTGCCTTAGGGATAAGAGTATATATTATTTGATACGAGAAATAGCGTAACGCATTAAAGGAGACGAGTTAGACCCTAAGTATTTTAAGACCAAATTCGGTTCAGGACTTTTAAACCGAATGAGCAATGTCCGTCTGTCTGGATGGCTGGTAAGCAGGATAATGCGAGTAAACCTTAACGGATCGGTATAACAATTTACCAGTATTATTATAATATTTTTCAAAAAGAACCAATGGGATTATGAATGGACACCCCTTCTAGTACCTCCCATAAAAAATTATCATTTTTGGATAACACTGTTCGACAAGGGTTTTTACAACATCTCCCTTAGGGGTGAGGGTATATATCATTTGATACGAAAAACCAGTAAAAAAGTTTCAGTCGGGCAACCCGACTTACATATACCATCACCCTCAGTAAGACAAAAATTTCTGTTATATTGATATTATTACTCGATTTCTAAGTGGGCGGAGTGGCACATTTATATGGGAGGTACCAGAAGGGGCGTGTCTAGACCTTAAATTTTTCTCTCGAAAACTGTATCCTGCTTGAACTTTACTAAATACGGAATTTGGGTACGATCGCGTTAGTTCTATTAATAATATTAATCGATTTCTAAAGTG
Organism: Muscina levida; assembly: GCA_964034835.1. Classification (NCBI taxonomy): domain Eukaryota; kingdom Metazoa; phylum Arthropoda; class Insecta; order Diptera; family Muscidae; genus Muscina; species Muscina levida. Next base: position 58,824,056 of record OZ035880.1, on the reverse strand, counting down.
GGCGGTACCAGATCAGTATGGGGCGTACCAGAAGGGGCGTGGCTAAATTTCCAGTTTTATTCTCAAAAACTGTATCCTGGTATAGATTCACCAAATAAAGAATTAGGGTACGATCGCGTTGGATTTATTGATATTACTACTCCATATCAAAAATGGGCGGAAAAGTACATTTGTATGGGAGGTACCAGAAGGGGCGTGGCTAGACTTCCAATGTTTTTTCCAAAACTTTATCCTGTTATACCGTAACAAAATACATAAATTGGGCACGATCGTGTCGAGTATATTGATATTATAACTCCATCTCTAAAGTGGGCGCAGTGGTACTTTTGTATGGGAGGTACCAGATGGGGCGTGTCTAGACTTCCAGATTTTTTCTTCAAAACTTTATTCTGCTTGAACTTTACTAAATACAGAATGTGGGCACGATCGCGTTAGTTCTATTAATAATGTTAATCGATTTCTTAAGTGGGCGGTACCAGATGTGTATGGGAGGTACCAGATGGGGCGTGGATAGGCTACTAGTTTTTTTTCTCAAAAACTGTATCCTGCTGTAGCTTTACTAAAATAAAGAATTTGGGTACGATCGCCTTGGATTTATTGATATTACTACTCCATATCTAAAGTGGGCGGAGTGGTACATTTGTATGGGGGGTACCAGATGGGGCGTGTCTAGACTTCCAGATTTTTTCTCTAAAACTTTATCCTGCTAGAACTTTACTACATACAGAATTTGGGCACGATCGCGTTAGTTCTATTAATAATATTAATCGATTTCTAAAGTGGGCGGAACCAGATGTGTATGGAGGTGCCAGATTGGGCGTGGATAGACTTCCAGTTTTTTTTCTCAAAATCTGTATCCTGCTATAGCTTTACAAAAAGAAAGAATTTGGGTACGATCGCCTTGGATTTATTGATATTACTACTCCGTATCTAAAGTGGGCGGAAATGTAAATTTGTATGGGAGGTACCAGAAGGGGTGTGGCTAGACTTCCAATATTTTTTCCCAAACTTTATCCTGTTATATCTTAACAAAATGCATAATTTGGGCACGATCGTGTTGAGTGTATTGATATTATAACTCCATCTACTAAATAGGCAGAGTTGTACATTTGTATGGGAGGTACCAGAAAGGGCGTGCCTAGACTTTAAATTTTTTTCCAAAGCTTTTTCCTGTTATAGCATTACTAAATATAGAATTTGGAAATAATTGAGTTCGATGTATTGATATTATTACTTGATTTCTAAAGTGGGCGGAATTGTACATTTGTATGGAACGTACCAGAAGGGGCGTGGCCATGTAGCCCATTTTCAATACCGTAAGTAGTTTTGGGGAAATATTAACTCGTGCAAAATTTCAAAACATTTGGTTGCGTCTTTCGAAAGTTATGGTGCGAACCAGCCTGACAGCAGACAGACAGACAGACAGACGGACATGGCTCAAACGACTTAAAAAGTCATGAATCGAATTTGGTTCAAAGAAACCTAGGGTCTTAAGTCACTCCTTCTATGTGTTACACTTTTGGGTCGTATCAAATGATATATACCCTCTTCCCTAAGAATGATGGTATAAAAAGTGTTACGCATTAAGGGAGACGAGTTAGACCCCAAGTATCTTAAGTCCAAATTTTTTTCAGAAATTTTTAAGACGATTGAGCTATGTCCGTCTGTCAGGCTGGCTGGTGGGCAGGATAACTCGCGTAAACCTTAACGGATCGGTATGAAAATTTACCAGTGTTAATCTTTTTTAAAACGAACTTATGGGATTGTAAATGGGCAGAATAGGCCCAACCTTTCTGGTACCTCCCATACAAGAATACCTATTATTGGATAATTAATATTTCTTTTATAACTGCCAAACAGACGACCGGAAGATATTTGAATTTGGTCAGTTTATTTATCTAGCAATAGTAAAAAAAAACCTTAGAAAGTCGAAACCTTTGCCACTCCCTTTCTGGTACAAGACAAATAACTAAATTGACCCTCATAATTTTAAATACTTACATATCTTTTTTGTAGGTATACTAAGTTCAGTAAAATTTTGGACAAGGTGTTTCGCTTATAAAATTAGTCTCAAGAATGAATATGGTTGACGCCTTCTTGTACCTCCCAAACAAAATTACCTATTTATGGAAAATTAGTATTTCTCCCATAACTTCCAAACGGACGGCTGGAGGCTAATGAAATTTGGCAGGTTAATTTTTCTTGTAATAAGAGGAAAAACCGTAAAAAAACCTAACTATTTGCCAGACCCTTCTGGTACCTTCCATACAAAAAAATGTGAAATTAAAAATGTCAGAATGATAGTCGGGAGTGTGATGCAAGGTAAAGCTTCTGATCGGTTTAACTTGGCAAACCCAGAGTGATCCTTGCCAATTGCACTTAAAGTCTACTCACAGAGCTCCGTATTCGTGGTTCTACTGCGAACGGAGTAACTCCACGTGGTGACGCCTGGAAACGGGCTTCTGACACCCTTCAGAGCACGGCTAACTGTAAGGGGCGAAACCTAAAACCCAGGCACGTCAGCTCAGAGTGAGCGGTACCCTGGTCAGCGTCTGACCCAGAATGGGCGGCTGCAATAAAATCCTGGCAGGAGGAGATAACTGCGACGTGGTGCGCTGGGCTTGCAACCAGCCAGTGACGTATAATCTATTGCAATGAAAAGAAGTAAGATAAGAATAAAACGGACCCCCAAAATTTTGACGACCACCGCAAACGAATTAAGGACTATGATTCGAGGATATGCACCTGGAATGTTAGAACATTGTATAGACCAGGTGCCTCCATCCAACTGGCGGATGTCCTCGAAGAATACAAGGCTGACATAACCGCTTTACAGGAAATCCGGTGGACGGGACACGGGTGCTCGCGCATGAAGACGTGCGACATCTACTAAAGTGGACATGCGGACAAGCACGAGTTTGGATGTGGATTTGTGGTTGGCAAGATACTGCGACACCTAGTCTCAAGGTTCAACCCGGTGTGTGAACGTATAGCCACCATAAGAGTCAAAACAAAGTTTTTCCACATAACACTTATATGTGCCCATGCTCCGACAGAAGAGAAAAGCGATGAGGACAAAGACGAGTTCTACGAGAGCCTAGAAAATGTATATGACCGTAGCCCCAGCCATGACATCAAAATTGTACTAGGCGATTTTAATGCTAAATAGGCAGGGAGACCGCATTTGAGCCTACCATTGGAAAATTCAGTCTGCACACCGAAACGTCGAACAATGGCATCAGACTGATTGATTTCTCTGCGGCAAGATATATGGTAATTAGCGGCACTAGATTGGACCATAAAAATATTCATAAGGCAACATGGTTATCTCCAGATCATTTGACGAGGAATCAGTTAGATCACGTGATAGTCGATGGAAGGCACGCATCGAGTGTTCTGGACGTACGAGTGATCAGGGGTGCGAACATTGGCTCCGATCACTTCCTTACCGCAGTTAAGGTACGCACTAGGCTAAGCATGGCGAAAAACGTACGTAACCAGGCACAACGAAAGCTGGACATCGGTAAACTGCGGGCCACAGAGGTAGCGGACGCCTACTCCAACCACCTAACCCAACTGCTGCGAAATTCTCCAACCCCTGATAATATAACCTCGCAGTGGCAATATATAGCCGACTCCATAGAACGGACTGCGAGATGCGTACTTGGGTACTCAAAGCCGTCTCAAGAAGATGCCTGGTACGACGATGAATGTCGCAATGCCACGAGAGAGACGGATGCTGCATACAGGGCAAAACTGCAGCCAATGACAACGCGAGCTGTTCGTGAACGGCACAGGGAGAAGAGACGAGAGGAAGAGGAGGCAGGATGAGTGCACTGAGTTGCTTCGAATTAGAAGGGAAGCCCCAAAATTCTACAAGAGAGTTAAAGCTAGAATGCGTAGAACAGGGTTGCCCTCCTGCAAGGACAGCGATGGTCAGCTAGTGAAAGACCCGGATAACGTTCTGAAGATATGGAGAGACCACTTTATAAATTTACTGGATACTGACACCACTCCAGATGACCCCGCTCCAATCCATGACGATGGTATTAACTGTCCACCTCCGAGCCAGAGCGAGATACGTACGGCCATCTCCCGCCTTAAAAACAACAAAGCTGCTGGAGCCGATGGTCTCCCTGCTGAATTGTTTAAGGCTGATTAGGAGCATGCATCAGCTCATGGAGAACATCTGGCAAGAGGAGAGCATGCCCGTTGATTGGAGTCTCAGTCTGTTATGTCCCATATACAAGAAAGGAGATCGAAGTGAATGTAAGAACTACCGTGGAATAAGCCTTTTACCAATTGCGTACAAAGTCCTTTCAGGCATATTGTGTGAACGTCTAAAGCCAATTGTAGAAAAACTAATTGGACCATATCAGTGTGGCTTTAGACCTGGCAAATCTACGACGGATCAAATATTCACCTTACGACAAATCCTGGAAAAAACCCATGAAAAGCAGATTGACACCTACCACCTCTTTGTCGACTACAAAGCTGCCTTCGACTCTCCGATAAAGAATAGGCTTTGTGAAGCTATGTCTGAGTTTGGTATTCCTGCAAAGCTAATTCGACTTTGCAGATGTACGTTAGAAAACACCAAATCCTCGATTAAGATTGGTAAAGATCAGTCTGAACCATTCAACGCGGAAAGAAGAGCCACATTCCACTAGCCTGCGCCGATGATATAGATATCATTGGCCGAAATCTGCGGGACGTTACTGCAGTCTTCTCATCACTAGAAAAGGGGTCTTCAAAAATGGGTTTAGCGGTCAACGAGGACAAAACAAAAATAATGATTTCGACGAACAAAGAGTCCTCTCGATGGGGACGCAGCGTCAACGTTGAAAATTATTGTTTTGGGGTAGTAGATGAGTTTTCCTACCTCGGATCTTCCGTCAATAAGAAAAATAATGTCAGCCAAGACTTACGAACTTCGGCAGCACTTTAGTAATACCACCTTATCTCGGAATACTAAGAAACAGCTTTACAAGGTGCTTATCTTTATGGACCTATCTGAGTCGACGGCGAGTTGAACTGGCCATATGTTATTATACCATCACCCTAAGGGATGAGGGTACATATCATTTGATACGAAAAAAGTGTAACGCATTAAAGGAGACGAGTTAGACCCCAAGTATCTTAAGACAAAATTCGTTTCAGGGCTTTTTAAGACGATTGAGCTACGTCCGTCTGTCTGGCTGGTCAGAAGGATAACTCGAGTAAGCCTTAACGGATCGGAATGAAAAATTACCAGTTCTAATATTTTTCAAACCGAACTTATGGGATTGTAAATTGGTAGAATAGCCCCACCCCTTTTGGTACCTCCCATAAAAAATTACCCATTCTTAAATTCTATTTCTTTCATATCTCCCAAACGGACGATCGTAGTATATTTGAATTTGGTCAGTTTATTTATCTTGCAAAAGTAGACAAACCTAAGAAAACCGAAGCCTTTGCCATACCCCTTCTGGTAGCTCCCATACAAATGGCCTAATTGACCATCATAGTTTTACATATATATCTTTTTTGTAAGTAAACTGAATTCAGTCAAATCTTTAGTATTATGTTCGCTTATGAATGTGGGACTCAGGAATGAATATGGACTATATCGGTTCACGCCCACTGGTACCTCTTATACAAAATTGCCTATTTTTGGAAAATAAATATAATATCGATAATAAATAATAATAGCGACGCTATTTATCAACAATTCGGTTCTCAAATACCTAATTTAGTAAAAAACCGAGTTAACCGGTTTCGTTCTGTTTTTTGTATATTGTAAAATAACAGCCATGTTCTGGAAAACAATTCGGTTTGAAAACAGATCAAAATCGGTAGAAACGTAATACCTTTTTATTAGGTTTGTCCGATCGTAAGAAGGGGCTTATTTAAGGATCACCATACAAAAGTTCGGAAATCGGTAAAATGGTAATAAATAAGGTATTAAAAGGTGTAAACGGAAATGTTCTGGAAAACAATTCGGTTTTAAAACAGAGCAAAATCGGTAAGAAGGTAATACTATTTTATTTTTATACCATCACCCTTAGGGATGAGGGTATATATCATTTGATACGACCCAAAAGTGTAACACATAGAAGGAGTCACTTTAGACCATAGGTTTCTTAGAACCAATTTCGATTCATGACTTTTTAAGTCATTTGAGCCATGTCCGTCTGTCTGTCTGGTGGCTGTCCGGCTGGTTCGCACGATAACTTTCTAAAGACGCAACCAAATGTCTTGAAATTTTGCACGAGTTAATATTTCCCCAAAACTACTTACGGTATTGCAAATGGGCTACATGGCTCCGCCCCTTCTGGTACCTCCTATACAAATACATTATTCCGCCAACTTTAGAAATCGAGTTATAATATCAATACACCCAACGGGATCGTACCCAAATTCTGTACTTAGTAAAGCTATTACAGGATAAAGTTTTGGAAAAAAATGGAAGTCTAGCCACGCCCCTTCTGGTACCTTCCATACAAATTCACCTTTCCGCCCACTTTAGATATAGAGTAATAACATCAATAAATCCATCGCGCTCGTACCCTAATTCTTAATTTAGTAAAGCTATAGCAGGATACAGTTTTTGAGAAAAAAACTGAAGTCTACAAACGCCCCATCTGGTACCTCCCACACACATCTGGTACCGCCCACTTTAGAAATCGATTAATATTATTATTAGAACTACCGCGATCGTGGCCAAATTCTGTATTTAGTATAGTTCAAGCAGGATAAAATTTTGGAGAAAAGATCTGGATGTCTAGACACGCCCCTTCTGGTACCTGCCATACAAATGTACCACGCCGCCCACTTTAGAGATGGAGTAATACATTGTGGGACAGATAGTAAGTGTCCGATCGTGTGAATGTGCTCATTTTAAGATCACCAAACAATAGTTAAACCAGTAAGAAAGTTTCTGTCGGGCGACCCGACTTACATATACCATCACCCTCAGTAAAATTAAAAAAAATTTCTATTATATTGATATTATTACTCGATTTCTAAAGTGGGTGGAGTGGTAAATTTGTATGGGAGGTACTACAAGGGGCGTGTCTAGACTTCTAGGTTTATCCTCCAAAACTTTAACCTGTTATAGCTTCACTAAATACAGAGTTTGGGCACGATAGCGTTGGTTGTATTGATATTATTACTCCATCTCTGAAGTGGGCGGAAAGGTACATTTGTATGGGAGGTCCCATAAGGGGCGCCGCTAGACTTCCAATTTTGTCTCCAAAATTTTATCCTGTTATAACTTAATAAAATACAGAATTGGGGCACGATCGTGTCGAGTATATTGATATTATTACTCCATCTCTAAAGTTTGCGGAGTGGTACATTTGTATGGTAGGTACCAGAAGAGGCGTGTCTAGACATCCAAATTTTTTTTCCAAAACTTTATCCTGTTATAGCTTTACTAAATACAGAATTTGGGCACGATCGTGTCAAGTGTATTGATATTATTACTCCATCTCTAAAGTGGGCGGAAAGGTACATTTGTATGGGAGGTAACAGAATGGGCGTGTCTAGATTCCAGATTTTTTATCCTGCTAGAACTTTACTAAATACAGAAGTTGGTCACGATCGCGGTAGTTCTAATAATAATATTAATCGATTTCTAAAGTGGCGGTACCAGATGTGTGTGGGAGGTACCAGATGGGTCGTTGGTAGACTTCAGTTTTTTTTCTCAAAAACTGTATCCTGCTATAGCTTTACAAAATTAAGAATTAGGGTACGAGCGCGATGGATTTATTGATATTATTACTCCATAACTAAAGTGGGCGGAAAGGTGAATTTGCATGGCAGGTAGGAGAAGGGGCGTGGCTAGACTTCCAATTTTTTTTCCAAAACTTTATCCTGTAATAGCTTTACTAAGTACAGAATTTGGGTACGATCCCGTTGGGTGTATTGATATTATTACTCGATTTCTAAAGTGGGCGGAATGATGTATTTGTATGGGAGGTACCAGAAGGGGCGGAGCCATGTAGCCCATTTGCAATACCCTAAGTTGTTTTGGGAAAATATTAACTCGTGCAAAATTTCAAGACATTTGGTTGCGTCTTTCGAAAGTTATCGTGCGAACCAGCCGGACAGCCACCAGACGGACAGACGGACATGGCTCAAACTATTTAAAAAGTCATGAATCGAATTTTGTTCAAAGAAACCTGGGGTGTAAAGTGACTCCTTCTATGTGTTACACTTTTGGGTCGTATCTGGTTCGAAAGTTATCATGCGCACCAGCTGGACAGCCAGACTGATAGACATACAGACAGACATGGTTCAAACGAAATTATTATTCGAAATTTTATTTGAAATTTCCTTGTTATTCGGATAAAAAGATAACAAATAAATTGAAGTTATTTATTTTCACAAATAAACAAATAAAAATTTGAAGTTGTTACTCCAAATAACAACTAAATCAAATTTATTTGAATGTCTTTATTCGTTATTTACAACACGGTATGTACGTCGGGTTGCCCGACTAAAACTTTCTTAATGCTTTTAATTAAAAATCGATTAATTTCAATATCTCAAAAGTTAAACAATATGATATATTGGATGATGGTATTTATCAGTCAGTTTACCTGACCGAAATTTCTGTACTGGTTTTATTTTTTCCTGTAATTCAATTTTAATCACGTTTAATTTGAGACATAACGCAAAGTTGAATTCCAAAAATCGTTGAATTCGGGACATCGTACTAGACATGCCGATTGACTCAACACTATATTGCAAAGTTACTGTCTACAACATCGAAACCCAAAATAAACTGGCACAGTTTATACAACATTCTACAAATTTCGAAAACCCGGACTAAACTGGTTAACTTAATCGATATTCGAAAACGAAGTTGTAGGAAAAAAGTATTTTTCTAATAAAACCGCAACCGGTTTGATGAAAAGATCAGATATTTGAACATTTTAATTGTAACTTTTATTTTTCTTTTCGCAGCGCTTAAAAAAGTGAAACATCTGAAAAAGATTGATGACCGCAACCTCGTCATTGCCAACCCTCATACATCAACTGTCATAAGCCCTTAAAAAAGCGATGTCCGTTTGATGGATGTTTTAATACAACATTTCCAACTTTTGTTTGCTAACAATTGTCAATGGTGGGAATAACCCACTTAAATGTGTTTTGTTGTTTTGTTTGTGGGGCATTTCCAAACTTAAGTAAAATGTGCTCATATGCAAAAGAATTTTTTTTAACTAAAGCGGAAAACTATATATTTTAGACCTTGATTCTGTTTTCACTCAACCAATTCTTACAGATATCGCCTGATTTAATTGCACTATTCCTTTTTGTGCTGATAAGATATCTGATAATATGAAAGGTCCTATTCAACATATGCATATGTCTAATGGTGGGTGGATAAGAGTAATATATTGCTTTAATGTTTGATTAATATAAGTTTGATATACTTTGTTGTCTACGAAATTCTTTTTGACTATCTAATATTGGGACCGGCCGTTGCATGACGTTTAGAACACGCGACTACCGGAGCGCCGTGGTTAGATGTTATTTTTTTCTTTTATTGCCGGCCCCCTCGATGTTGTCGACACCAACTTTGTAGTATAGTGTCGTCAACCGGCATGTCTATTAAAAGATGTTCAAACAATGACGTTCGTGTTCGTCGATAAGCAAGAAGATGCCGTTTATACACAACAACGCGAAAATCTATCCCACATCTCATTCATGGGCTGTACAGGGAAATTAACAGCCTGTCCCACGATGTGGAACGTAGCCGTTCGCTTGATTTCTATGTGGCAAACAGCTGATTTGCGACCCACTAACATCATTAGCACGACAAGTCGAAAAAAATCTATGCGAACGAAAACGTAAGCATTTCAGTGTAAAATCGGGGCCCACTAACTATTTTCGCTGTCATCTGTGCGACCACAAATGTCTAAATCAATTACTTGTGTTTTGGTTGTCGACACGACACAAATATGATGAAAACTGTTTAATAATGTTATTTAAAGGAATCTACTTAACATTTCAGTTTCTTGAAAATATCATTTATTTTTATAAGTTACATTGCAGTGAATAATTTTTTTTTTCAGGAAGTTAGTTAGTTGGTTTTGAGGTGTATGCAATCTTGACAGAGATACCGGCCTTGTTGTTTATGACCCGGGAATGTGTCTCACTGACGAAATCGGTGGGGATGATCTTTCTTAATCGTTGTGGCACATATGCTCTTCATTGATGATGGGACGCCAACGTTCTTTTAGGTCGGACAATAGTCAAGACACACTAAACGATGTTTTCGTTGCCGTTGTGGCCTTATTAATGAGAGGCGGATCATTGGACATCATATTAAGGTCGGGTTTGGCATCCAAGTTAATACGGCACTCAATCTGGGGATTTTTCTTGATAACTCTCTTGATGTGAAAAAAAGGAAAATTTCATCTCACTCACAATTAACAAATATTTTTTGTTTTGTTTACATTTTATTATTTGTCTTTTCAAGCTAATTTCTTTCAGGTAGAGTTGTGTTTGTCTCTGAACAATTTAGTATGCTTTTTGCTACTATTGAGGCAAATTGTAAAAAAGTCCAAAGTTATCCATCTGGAAATCATGTGATTGTATGTGCTTACGTTACACCACGTAATGACTGGCGGACGTCCACTCGAGATATAGTGGGTCGCATTTTTAAGCGGAAGTGAGTGACTGGCTTTTGTTCACATAGCTTTTCGTTCGAAATCGTGGGACAAGCTGTAAGTTTTTTTATTAATCGGACTCGGTGCGCTTCTAAGGAATTCCATTAAATGGTACGGAAAAATTTCAGATTTTCGATACTAAGGAAAATGACAAAACTGCGAAGGTGCTGCCCAGAACACTGACAATGATTATTCGTTTGTAGAAGAGTTTGACGATTAGGGATGCCATCATTAACCTCATTTCAATTACATAACAACACCCATTACCTATTTAAAATTGTATTGCGTAAATATAACTTTCAGTTGTCTGGTATTGCCTCATGTTAGAACGGTTTAAGGGAACATAAATTTAAAAGAATTTTATTGAAACCACAGAAAACAAACAAGACAATTGTTGGCACAACAAAAGAATTAGAGCGCGTTCTAATTCAATTCCAACAATTTAAATAGATGTAAAATAACACAGTGATACAAATGTGAAGGAAAAAAAAACAGGGGTTCTCATGTAGCATTTCTGTTAGACTGGAGTCCATAGAGTAAAGTGGTACTTTTAGTTCTTCTCGGTCACTTCGTTAAGTATTGTTTTTATAGCAAATTAAGTGAAATGGCGATATTCCTAAAATTACAAGTTCCAAAATTCATTAGTCTTCTCTTTGTAAACCGATTTCCAAAAGCTTACATTTGTTGTAAAGCTATGACTTTCACCTTTTATTAGAAAAAGAATTTTGAAAATCGGTTAAAAAATAGTGAAACGGTGGTTGCTTAAGCAAAACAACCCCGAAAAAAAATTGCGAATTCTCATTTTCCCAACGTTCTCAGTTCATCATGAAGCAGCGCAATGTTTATTTTATATTTTTGTATTATGCTATATTAAAGGTAAGTTTATAATAATCGGTGGAAAAATGAATGAGTTATGCTAATTTTTGTAATATATTCTTCGACATTCTTTGGAATAAGTAGTACAAATTACTTGTTGTGATACGTATACGTCATATGTATTTGTACAAAGTGACACACACACTCTAAGGAAAAACCACAAAATAACGCGAACATGTTATTACAAAATTTAGTATAGCTCATTCATTTTTCAACCGATTCTTACAAACTTACCTATTTAAAAAAGCTACTTTAATATAGCATAATACAAAAATATAAAATATAAATTGGGCAGTTTCATGATCAACTGAGAGCGTTAAGAAAATGAGAATTCGCAATTTTTTTTCGGGGTTGTTTTGCTTAAACTGCTGCCGTTTCACTATTTTTTAACCGATTTTTTTTAATAAAAGGTGAAAGTCATAGCTTTACAACAAATGTAAGCTTTTGGAAATCGGTTTACAAAGAGAAGACTTATGAATTTTGGAACTTGTAATTTTAGGAATATCGCCATTTCACTTAATTTGCTATAAAAACAATACTTAACGAAGTGACCGAGAAAAACTAAAAGTACCACTTTACTCTATGGACTCCAGTCTAACATAAATGCTACATCAGAACTCCTGTATATTTTGTGTGTAGCACAGTGTAAAGAAGTTCTGTATTATCTCCACAAGAAAAAAACATACACAAAATACTTGATATTAAGTGCAGTACGGTAGTGCATCCCCCCTGTTTGTCCACAATAAAATCCGCTAGCAGCTTGGCATCTGCTCAAATGTGCGTTTCTTCTTACTGTTCATTTATTTTCGTTTTTTAAAGGTCATCGTGGGTGTTGATGTCATCTGGTTCACAACAGTCAAATCTTGCAGTCAATTTCACATAGTATGAATATTTTATATTGCTAAATTTACTTGTGTGCATTGACTTAAAAATAATCTTATAATGTTATAATATTAATATTTGTAAACTGTGTATAAACATTTTACGTCCCATCTTGCTTCGTGATGTAGATCTGGCTAAGGTATGGATACTTTGGGAAGAATGTTATGACATTATAACGCATAAGCAAAGTGAAATTTGCGAGGAGGCATACAGAAAACCTTTCAAATATGACTCGGGACATATAGGATTTTGCCTATACATATTGTGCAAAACTCGCTCTTGTTAATTTTTCGCGCTGAAGTTCATAAGCATCAATTGCCTTGAGCCTTTAAATCAGTGGTCTTCATTTATATTACCAAGATTATGAATACCCGAAATACTGAATGTAGACCAGCTTCATGGGAATTTGAAATTGAATTTTTCAGTCGTTTATCGCCAAAATTCTAATAATACTAAACAACAATAAACTATTTTCTCTATGGCTTTCATATTTAATTAAATGCTGCTTTAACCGCTAAGCGTTATGACATAATATCATTCAATTAAGCTAACAAACCACTAAAATTGTTACTAGTCATAATTTGACTAGCGGTTTCCGAGAATAAATAATATTTACTCATTAAACATGTTGATGATTCAATCATTACTAAATAATATGCGTGGTCGTGATGGAAATGTGGATAGCAATTTCCACAGTAATGTACTAAGCTTAGTGACATAAACGCTTCAAATTAATAGGTTTGAAACAATACTTCTTAGCTTAAAGGTAGGCATATTAGTATAACTTTTGGCGCATACAAAGTGAGAATGTTGTCTTATCCCTGATTTAATACCAATTTATATTTGGAAGGCAAAATTTCAATAACAGACCTTAAAAAGTTTTTAAACTACACAAAACACATATAACAAAAAAACTTTATGACATTTGTATAAGATATTTTATGAAATATAAAAAGAATAAAGCGGGCATGCACGCATGTATACAAATACATTTTGTCTGTGGACGAGTAAATTACACAAGATGAAATTGTATTTACTGGTAAATCCAAATCAGTACAGAAATTTCAATCAGATAAACTGACTGATTAACACCATCAGTCAATATTAGACAATGTTTAAGTCTCTAAGTTATTGAAATTAACTGATTTTTAATTACAACTAGTGGGCCCGGCAATGCTTCGCTATTGCACATTAACTTGTAATATATTTCACATTTAGGTCTACAAAGTACTTTGAAAACGTTCATCAGCAAAGTCATATCTATAGTGCTTACATGTGGATTAAGTTATGTATGTAGGGCGAAAAGCCACTTCTTCCAAAAATCGGAAACAGACATTCTGCTGATTTTAATAATTTTTATTTTGATCTGTAGTAGCGGATACTAACTATCTTTTTGGGCATAAAAAACATTTTGTTATGCCTTCTCCGCCTATTGACCGCAAATGAAAATTCCGTCTGAAGCTTCATGCCTTTAGCCATAAAAACTTCTTTTGTCATGTCTTCTTATCACACGGATCAAGAATATTCCGGAATACTATTTTTGTATTGAACTCGTATTACCATTTTTTTGAGATAATTCGGTCACCAATGTTTGGCATAACAAAGTGATGGTCTCACGCGCTGTATGGCATATTACACCGTCGTGTTGGAACCATTTCTCGTTCAAATAATGTGCAATGACATGATAAATAAAAAAAATCACTTGATCGTCCACTGGCTCAAATTTTTCCACCAGTTAGATCTTATATAGATGCAGGCCAAGATCTTTCTTCAGCATTTGTATAGACCGAGTTGCTGAGAATGGCGTCGGTTTGATAAATTCGAGTCCCCTGTCACACTTACGTCTAAACCGTCGATGGCTTCTATTAGCTGCTGAGATGGATCATTATATGCACCCTCAACTTCACAAAGGGCTCCATAAGTTTGGCGAACAGAACGTGCATTTGGAAAATAAATTTGCAAGATTTGCAAACGTTGTTCTTGTGTAGTTTTTACATGGTGATTTTCCAAAGTATACTAAAAGAAGTTCTATACGTCAAAAAAAATTACCCCATATATAGGTTATTTACAAATATTTGCTTATGTTATCTCTGACATACTTTAAAAATGTTAATTGTGCCCCAATAAAACAAAAGGTGTTTTCCAGTATAACTACAATGAATATTGCATTTTTTTCTGAAAAGTAACTGGTGTACGTACCATTATTTGATACAGTTTAAATATTTAACTATTGAAGTGCGTGGCAGCGCCTCGGCACTTTTTACTTATTAAGTTCCAAATAGCCTGTTCATTAGGGCGGAACAATTTGTTCGCGTCTAAAAAAACGTGGTAATCGTATAACAGTATCGCAATGTACGATGAATTCTTAGACAATTTCGCTTAGAAACTATATGTCTACAATCAATTCCTAGTTCGCGCTGAGAAGCATGAATATTTCAGGTTTAGGTATATTTTTAGCAATTTTTCAGTTACGTCAGACGTACCATCCCGATGTTTGGAGACCAAGACGAAGAGAATAGTATATTTTTGACATTGTTTTTTATCCCGCCCAATATTCTGAAAAATGATTTTTTGAAACTTAATTTCCGTATGCCAACTCTCAGAGGTCATAACTTTTTAACCAAAACATAGATTTGCTTCTGTAATACCTCATTTACTTTGCTGGGAAATTAGTTTTACGCAGAAGGTCTCGAAAAATATATATCTGAAGTTTTCGGTTTGTGCTCATTAAAAACCAAAAACAAATACTTCTTGTAAGCGCGGAATACCTTGTGTTATCGAATATTGCCATTTTCACCCCCTAAATGTAGAAAAATCCAAACAATGTGTAGCCTATGTTACTCGCGGGGTTATTCGGAAGATTCCCTGAAAATTTCATCAAAATCGGTCCAGCCGTTTTCGAGTCCCTACGTTACATACATACACACATCCTCTTTTATATATATAGATTACTTATGTATTATTATTTAGCTGCTTGTGGAGCGTAAACGGTTGTAGATTGAAATTTCGGTGAATATATCAACGTTCAATAATCGCTTAGCTGGGCAAAGTTTGACTTTATTTAGTGTGCATTAGAGCTATAACTTAATTTTAGTTATTAATAAATTAACTCACCAATTTTTAATACCCCACGATTGTCCGTTTGGAAGTTATGGGAGAAATAGTAATTATCCAAAATTGGTTATTTTGTATGGAAGGTACCGTCCATATGCATTTCTTACGCACAATTTGAGTGAATCCAGTGTACTTTCCAAAAAGATATTTATGTAAGACTACGAGGGTCAATTCTGTCATTTGTATGAAAGGTACAGAAGGGGTGTGACAAAAGTTTCGGTTTTCTTCGAGTTTGCCTTCTTTTACAAGATAAATAAACTGATCACATTCAAATATCCCCCGGTCGTTCGTTAAGAAATTAAGATAGAACCAGTAAGATAGTTTCCGTCCGGAAAAACGACACACATCTACTCTCTCAATCTCAGTAAAACATAAAATGTTCAAGTATATTGATATTATTACTCGATTTCTAAAGTGGGCGGAGTGGTACATTTGTATGGGAGGTACCATAAGGATCATAGCTAGACTTACAGTTTTTCCCCAAAGGTTTTAAACTGGTTTAGCTTTACTAAATACAGAATTTGGGAACGATCACGTTGGGTGTATTCATATAAGTACTTTATCTCTAAAATAGGCGGAATGGTACATTTGTATGGGAGGTACCAGAGGAGGCGTGACTAGTTTTCCAATTTGTTCTCCAAAAATTTATCCTGTTTGAGCTTTACTAAATACAGAATTTGGTCACGATTGTGTCGAATGTATTGATGTTATTACTCCATCTCTAAGGTGGGTGGAGTTGTACATTTGTATGGGAGGTATTAAAAGGGGAGTGTCTAGATTTCCGGATTTTTTTCTCAAAAACTTATTAGTATTAGTTGTGCCAGAATACCAAACAGTGCCACGGCTTAGAGCTATTTATGCCGTATTGTTCTGTAGGAAGCTTTATAGTAGACGAAAAAATGCTCATGGGTCTTTTCCCGATTTGGCTCCGGTTATTGTCGTGATACCGTCAAGAGCGGTACATTACGGACCCAGCAAATGCTGGAATTGTTTTCTCCATATATGCAGGACACTCTGCGTTTCTATAACCATATTACCATCCTTGTTCTTACATTAAGGGAGCCCAGTACCGTAAACATGTGCGTTTACTTTCTAGTTAAATTTTCGGGATACAGTGTATCTCTCTATGTCCTCGTTTTCCCGTTCAGATCAAGACGTTTGTTTCGCTTAATTAGTTCGTTTTTCTACCTAATTGTGCCATTCCCTAACAGCCCGAGTTACAATAAGCTGTAGCATTGCCCTATAAGCAGCATCCTGCTCCTCAGACGCTATGCGATATTCTTATCGTACCATAATTCGTCTGAGCGCCGTTTTTCATTTTCAAGTTGCCATGGAATGTGCAATATGAAGCCACTGTTTACTTGGAACGTCAGAAGTAAAGGCGTTACGTCGTCATAATTGGGAGAGCTGGTTGGAGTAGGCAGTAGCTACCTCTCGTGTTTGCAGTTTCGCGATATTCCCCTTTCTTTGTGATTGGTTACGTCCACTTTTTGTTCTGATCAATCTTGTGCGCAGCTTAGCTGCAACCAGGTAATGATCTGGGGCAATTTTAGCACCACGGATCACGCCCACGTCCATGACACTATATGAATGTCTTTCATCGATCACCACATGGCAAATTTGATCTGGGGATAGCTGAGTTGTGGGAATCTTTATGCAGAAATCTGATTTGATTAAATACCAAGTTTCTTGCTGCTGCGAAGCTAACCAGCCTGAGCCCGATATCGGATGTGTCGGCATGAAGGCTGAATTTATCGATCGATTGACCAAGAACATCTTCCCTTTCTATATTTGCATCTCCCACGACAATTTTAATGTCGTGTCAAGGGCAGCGGTCGCATGTTTCCTCTAAGCGCTCGTGTCATGTGTACAAATCATTGTGATGTAAAAATATTTCGGCTTGATGCGGTTTATGTTTATTCGATCATTAACATTATTAAACCGTGAGATAAGATATCTGAGTTTTTGGCCACATCCAAATTCGTGCGTTTCCGCATGTCAGCTTTAACCGATGACGCAATTTCTCTATAGAGAGTCCGGACCGTCCAGGTCCATATCCTTAAATCATGGTCCTTATTACGTTTGCAGGGGCCATCATCATTTGAGGGGTACCGTTTATTTCTTTTTCGCGTTTTCATAGCCATTATATGACCTAAAGTTGGATGGCTATCCCAGCCATCTTCTTTCAAATTTCACGTCACGTTAACTAGTAAACCTATAGGTGATACAACTTGTACACAAATGTTAATAGAATTTGTTGTCATATATGTCGATATATTAAAAACATTGGTTTATTAAACTCTACTTTTTATTCAATCAAAATATCAACAGTACAGGGTGGCCCAAATAAGACCAGCTGATGTGAAATAAAAATAAATTTTTATTTTTTAACATAATTTATATTTTCTTTTTGCAGATTATAACTGAACTCTTGGAAATTTAAAATGAATACGCACAATTCACAACAACGCATTAAAATTATCGATTTGTATTATTCTTCTCAACGATCAATTGTTCTGACGCAGCGAAATTATCGCCGTTTGTGAAAAACAAAACTGTAGGTTGTGGGGCACCGAAAATCGAAGGGCAATACATCAGCATAAGTCACACCCAAACAGACGCACTGTTTGGTGCGGTGTTATGGCCACAAAATGAAAATGAGGATGAAACGCCAGAATCGGTCTCCGGGGCTTCTTACAGAACAATGATCGACCTCTTTTTGCGGCCAATGGTGGAGCAACATCCTAATTTGTGGTTTCAACAAGATGGAGCCACTGCGCATACTGCTAGGCAAACTATGGACATGCTGGGTAAAATTTTTGGTCTCATTTGGGCCACCCTGTAGGTCTATTTTAATTATTAGATTTGCAATTCAAATTAGTGATACCGAAATCGATATTATCAATAAGAATTTTATGCACAGATTTATATGTTTAATTAGGCTGCTAAAGAAAAAAACAAAATATTTGTTTAACAAGAAATGCGAAATAATGCACTATACTTTACTTGCGTAGAGGACAGTTATTCCATGAATCAAGAACAAGTTGCTCAATAGTAGGATATTTTAGGTATATGTTATGTATGTATACAAGAAGTATATATTCATATCGCCTATGAATATGAATGGAAGCATGTTAACATGTTTTTTCACATTTATAGTATACACATTTTATTTCTATCTATAACACAGTGCAACACACTTTTTCGGGGGTGAACCAAACCAATATCAAACGATAGCATTTGACCTCAGTAACAAAACCCTAAACTCCATTTTGTTCCACTACGTCACAAATTTTTTTTACAGTGGTTTGAAGTTTGATTTTTTTGGTCAAAAGTCGAATCAAAGAATATGAAAAATTATCTGTAAAAATACGTTTGGGGTATTTCATGTCTTCGGAGACCTATGTTAATACAATCAGGGGAATTTTTTCTCGGAACATTTTAAGCCTCTAGCTCCCACCCGTATGGGACATTTTTGGCCCAATTTTGAAAAACTGTTTAAAAGTCAACTTTGGACGGAGGTCAAGGATTAGAATCTTCGATAGAAATACTCTCCAGAAAATTTCACTAAGAGTCACCGAAGACAAATAACCTCTATGAGTCAAAGGTTCCAAAATAAAATCAAAATGGAATGTTAAAGAAATGTTAAAAAGTCTATTTTTGAGCAAACAGTGCAACGCACTTTTTCGGGAGTGAATTAAACCAATATCAAACGATAGCATTTGACCTCTGTAATAAACCCCTAAACTCCATTTTGCTCCACTACGTCACAATTTTTATATACAGTGGGTTAAAGTTAGATTTTTTTAGACAAATGTCAAATAAAAGAAAATGAAAAATCATGTGTAAAAATAGATTTGGGATAGTTTATGTAGAGGGTTAAAATGTTTCGAGGAAATATTCCCCGGAAAATTTTAATGTAGGTCTCCGAAGACATGAACTATCCCAAATCTGTTTTTAAACATGATTTTTCATTATCTTTTATTTGACTTTTGTCTAAAAAAATCCAACTTTAACCCACTGTATATAAAAATTGTGACGTAGTGGAGCAAAATGGAGTTTAGGGTTTAATTACAGAGGTCAAATGCTATCGTTTGATATTGGTTTAATTCACTCCTGAAAAAGTGCGTTGCACTGTTTGCTCAAAAATAGACTTTTTGACATTTCTGTAACATTTCATTTTGATTTTATTTTGGAACCTTTGACTCGTAGAGGTTATTTGTCTTCGGTGACCCTTAGTGAAATTTTCTGGAGAATATTTCTATCGAAGATTCTAATCCTTGACCTCCGTCCAAAGTTGACTTTTAAACAGTTTTTCAAAATTGGGCCAAAAATGTCCCATACGGGTGGGAGCTAGAGGGTTAAAATGTTCCGAGAAAAAATTCCCCTGATTGTTTTAACATAGGTCTCCGAAGACATGAAATACCCCAAACGTATTTTTACAGATAATTTTTCATATTCTTTGATTCGACTTTTGACCAAAAAAATCTAACTTCAAACCACTGTAAAAAAAATTTGTGACGTAGTGGAGCAAAATGGAGTTTAGGGTTTTGTTACTGAGGTCAAATGCTATCGTTTGATATTGGTTTGGTTCACCCCCGAGACAATGACCATCAAATTGTGTCACAGTGTAATATAAAAATAAGTCGCTGAATGTGTTGCTAAGCGCAAAACTCGAGAACGGTTGGACCGATTTGGCTCAATTTTTTTTTCAGTTATTCGTAATTGCCGGGAGTAGGTTTTTACGAAAGAAAATTTTGGAAAACCTTCCGGAAAAGTCGGAAAATTGGAAAAATCGAAAATTGACTTTTTGTATGGAATTTTGTCTGCTATTGATACGGAATGGATTTTCGAATAGAAAAATAGAAAATTTTTTTGAAAAATTCGGAAAATTCCGGAAAAATTAAAAAACAAAATTTTGATGAGATTTTGCCTTTTGTCGTATGATTTAATAAATTTGGACGATGTTACTGTGAAAAATTTCGGAAAATTATTCCGAAATTAATTTCGAATGGAAAAATAGAAAAATTCTTGGTGAAAGCTCGGAAAATTCCGGAACAACTTGGACAAAATTTGGATTGTATCGTTTGATTTGATGAAACGTTCATCGAAAAACGTTCATCGAATGAGCTGATTGAAAAAGTCCGTACAAATGTGCCGCTGTCGAATGCCGAGCAAACGAACGTTAATGATTCGCTGATGAAGGTTGTTAGCGATGGAACGGGAGGTATTTACTCGGTGCTCCCGGTGGAACAGGCAAGACATTCTACATTTCTTTGATACTGGCAACAATTCGGTCAAGATCGCTATTTGTTTTAGCTGTTCCATCCTCTGATGTTGCTGCCACATTGTTGAAAGGCGGCCGAACTGCACATTCCGCTTTGAAGCTGCCGATGAATCTTCTCACAGATGACAAGCCAACGTGCACAATATCCACGAATTCGACAGCGAAATTGTTGCGAGAATGCAAAATCATCATTTGGGATGAATGCACGATGGCGCATAAACTACCTGTGAAAGCAGTTGACCGAACGATGGAGGATTTAAAAGGAGATTCGATATTGCTGCCTGGAGATTTTCGTCAAACGCTTCCCGCCATCCAAAAATCTACTGCTACTGATGAAATTAATGCATGCCTGAAATCGTCTTTGTGGTGGCATATTAAGAAGTTGAAATTGACTACAACAATAGGAGTCACGTTGCAAAACTACACATCGGCTACTAAATTTTCAAGACAGTTACTGGCGTTTGGTAATGGCCAATTTCCTGTTGATGTTTCAACTGGATTGATGACGATCCTGGAAAATCTTTGCGAGTTTCCATCGTCGAAGGAGGAACTCATCACTAAAGTTTTCCATTGCACAAAATTATACAAATCTAGATTGGATTTGTGAACGGGTCATACTAGCAGCGAAGAATAAGGACGTCGATGGCTTGAATGTTATTATTCAAAGTCGAATCGATGGAGAACTGCATTCATACAAATCCGTTGACAGAGTGACCAACTATCCGACAGAATTTTTGAATTTTTACAGCTGAAGGTGGGATCGATCATAGGCATTTTACGAAATTTGAATCATCTGAAATTGTGCAACGGTACGCGGTTGTCGGTCAAGAAACTAATGATCAATGTGATTAAAGAGACGTTTCTTATCCCACGAATTCCAATTATTCTAACCGATCTTCTCTTCCAAATTCAAGCGAGTTCAACTCCCCATTCGATTTTGCAATCACAATCATTAAATCGCAAGACCAATCGTTGAAAGATTGTGGGATTAATCTCGATTTTCCCTGCTTTTCACAAGGTCAGCTGTACGTTGCCTGTTCGTGTGTTGGCAAACCGTCTTCATTGTTTATTTTTACGTCGGATAACCAATCGTAAAACATTGTTTATCAGATCGCTCTTCAGTAATTCCGATTAAATTCAATTAATTCACATTAAAACTTGAACTAAGAGTTTAACTATTACCCTGGAGCTTATATGAATTCGTTACCTTAGGAGCGAGTCGAAGTTGTATGGCAGAACAACGTTTGCCGGGTCAGCTAGTTACTTATAAATTTCGTATTCCCATTATGTTATGTGAACAAAAAATCTCATCTAAACAATAACAATAAAATCCATCATAATACTTTCAATTTCCATATTTT
The DNA here is from genome assembly GCA_964034835.1 of Muscina levida. Taxonomy (NCBI): domain Eukaryota; kingdom Metazoa; phylum Arthropoda; class Insecta; order Diptera; family Muscidae; genus Muscina; species Muscina levida. The sequence continues at coordinate 58,801,875 of OZ035880.1, read as the reverse complement.
ATAACCCTAAGATTTATTGCTCTTATGTGACGGCAATATATATTTCGGTTTATCGAACGTATGTGAAACATTCAGGCGCGTAAATATTTAGTTTTAGTGTAAGTTAAGCATTTTACTGGGTATTAAAACTAACAAACATGTTTTTTATTATGGATTTTTTAAGGCTTGTAATGTTATATGAAACACAAGTTCTATGCATATAGATGTTGCCCATTTAATTTAATATTTTAAAACGATTAAAAAGTGGTTTAAATATTGTAAAATGTTGTATCCATGTATCTCCATGAAAATATATCACACATATGATTTTATACTTAAAAGTTAATAGTAAAAATATTCTATAAATTGTTTACGGTGCTTTTACTGGCAGAGAGCTCCAGGATATCATTGACTTAATACAAAATGTTATGTGTAAAATTTAGCCTGGATAAGATGAACCAAATCTAATGTTTTCCACGGACGCAAATTATGAAAAATACTGAATGCTTTTACAGAATATTGGTATCTACTAGGTATCAATAGACTTTTAGAGAAATTATTGGGAAAGTATAACATTTCAGACCCATCTGAATCCAGATTGTTATTAAAACAATGAATCAAACTAGCACCGTTTTCTGTGGATTGGCATTCAGACCTCAGCTTGTGACCTTTTCTGATAAAGATCGTATGTCATCATGTATGAGGTCACTCAAATTTGAAGCAAATCTACCTGTGACTAGGATAACGACGTCGTCCGCATAGGCTGCAATCTTCCTTCTATTTATCCTAAAAGTCTTTAGAACGCCGTTTACACTAGTAGCCACAGCAATGGGGATAGCACTCCACCTTGTTGCGTATCCTTAGTCGCCATATTCCTCGTAGTACTCGTGCCAAGCGTGGAGTTGTTTATACGATTTGACAGATTAGAATCAATCTGGTTACTACTCTGGTTCAAGTCATCCTTAAAGATTTTATTATGGCTGTATATGTTACATTATTAAAGGCCCCTTAGATGTCCAGGAATGCCGCTAATGTGTATAAACTATTTCCAAAACTGTTCTCCACATGTCCAACCACTTCGTGCAGAGAGCTGTCCACAGATCTCCCCTTTTGGTGTGCATGTTGCGCTCCACTGATTAGGCTATGGCTATGCAAATCAATGAGTCTCTCCAAAGTTTTTAAAAGAAATGATGATTTACCCACATTGGGTATGAAAACTACCTTCACTTCCCTCAATGAAGTGGGAATATACGATAGCCGTAGGGAATCGTGGGGAAGAATTTCCTCCATTCTCATGTTTGAATATTAACGGTCAAATTCAAACTATAATTGGTGCTGGACATTTTCGGCTGATATCTACTTCGCATGTACATGTTTGACATAATTGTAGATATATATACAGCTGATGATGTACCATTGTGCATCAGTTCGTCACAAAGGGTTCTGAAGATGAACTCGTCATGGAGTTCGAAACGCGTCATCCTAGTGCGTGACACACTGAATTTTTCTGCTAAGTTTCCTTTTTATACTATCACCCTTGATTCTTGAAAAAGAGTAATGCATAAAAAGAGAGAGGGTATAACTCGCCCAGGTGTCTTAAGACCAAATTCTTTGCAGGACTTTCTAAGACGATTGAACTATGTCCGTCTGTCTGGCTGGGTGGCTGGATTACAGGTGGGCATGATACCACAATGTTCAATTTATGAAACCGAGAAGTTCAATTTATTGTATCAAAAATTATAAATAAAATTTATTATTAACTTAAAAACCTAAAACCTAGGTATCCCTCGTAAATATTTCCGGAAAGCATTATAAAATTAAAAGTATTTAATTTTAAGACTCAATGTTCACAGCTTCTCTTAATAACGACATTAAAGTTGTATTTATAGAGAAAAATTTTATTTTTCAGAATTTCGGTAGTTATATGGGTTACGTCTTTGGGACTGTTTTACAATGTCAGCAACATTTTAGGTGCCGATATAGTCAATAGGAATAATATTCTTAATATGAATATCACAAATTAAAAAAAAAATTGTGATGTGTTTAACACATGTGTTTATAATTTGACTGGTCCCATCTTATTACTTGTGATAAACAGGAGCGACACAGAGCTAAAATTAATATTTTACCTAAGAACAAAGGCGTTAATGGAAATAAGGAAAACAAAGCAGCATAAACAAAATCTCAGAGGGAGGTAAATCCACCATATACTGTGTTGTCAAGACAATGGGCGAGACACTTTATTGCAGAGTCAAATACGTAGGTCGGATAACAAAAACAAACGATGAGCTCAAATTCTTATATGGTAATGTGTTTACCATGATATATGTGTAAGTAAAATACAACATTATTATGTACAGTCGAAACTCTCTATAACGAATTCCAAGGGACTGGATATTTACTTCGCTATAAAGAAAAGAAAAACAATATTTTTCTTTTTATAATTTTTTATTTGTAGTAGTCAGTTATTTTAGTTTGAAGTAAATTTTTCCACTTTTCTTCCTCAATATAATTTTCTAATACATTTAGAGAAGTAAACACAGTACATATAGCGATATGCAAAGGCAAACTGATAGCGACTGCAATAAATGTGAGAGAAGGTAATGACTCCAGTTGTCACTTGCATAGTTCGGGGATTTCCCAAAATACTCTTTCAATTTTATTTTAAATAATAATAAATAAATAATATTTTAAATAATTCAAAGCATCAGTGTCTGCTTGCGCTTTGTGAAAGCATCAAAGTACATACAGAGCAACAATAACAACACCAATAAGACACAATAAAGCGACGTCGATTTCTTTTTTGGGTGCGTGCGTTCATTTTGTTTAAATTCGTTATATGGAGATTAAAAACGCTTCAATTTTGAAGTTACGGTCGCAAAAAGGCTTCGTTATAAGGAAATATTCGCTATAGAGAAAATCGTTATATGGAGATTATAATGCACTCAAAGTAGACCCAAAATTTCACACTTCGGCAAATCCTGGAAAAGACCCAAGAGAAACAGATCGACACGTACCATCTTTTTGTCGACTATAAAGCTGCCTTCGACAGTCCGATACGGCAGAAATTACTTGAAGCCATGGCTGAGTTTGGTATTCCAGCGAAGCTGATACGTCTTTGCGGAATGACGCTGACTGACACGAAGTCTTCAGTGAAGATTGGCAAGAAACTTACGGAGCCATTCTATACCAGACAAGGCCTAAAACAAGGCGACGTCCTATCGTGCGATCTTTTCAACATTGTGATGGAGATGATAATGAGAAAAGCTGCAGTACACACGAGTGGCACTATAATCAACAAAATCCACATGCTACTCGCGTACGCTGATGACGTACACATTATCGGTCGAAAACTGCGGGATGTGATTGCAGCCTTCTTAGGTATACAGAAGGAATCAGCGAAAATGGGCCTAACGGTGAACGAGGACAAAACGAAGTTATTAGTTTCAATGAACAAAGAATCTACTCGTTTGGGAAACTGCGTGAACGTTGACAACTAAAATTTCGAGGTGGTAGATAATTTTGTCGACCTAGGCTCCGCCATCAACAAAGCAAATAATGTCAGCCTAGAAATCCGGAGAAGAATCCTGCTTGCAAATAAATGCTACTACGGACTAAGCAAGCGATTCAATGACAGAGCCCTCTCTTGACGAACAAAACTCCAGCTATACCAGATACTGGTTCTACCTGTCTTAATGTATGGCTCAGAATCCTGGGTTATGACACAAGCGGATGAATCGGTTCTGGCGATATTCGAGAGAAAAATACTCCGTAAAATATATGGGCCCATCATCGTTAACGGAGAGTATCGGCGTCGTATGAATCATGAGCTGTACGAGCTGTACACTGACATTGACGTGGTCAAACGCATTAAGGTGCAACGGTTGCGTTGGCTAGGTCATGTTGTACGCATGGACAAAAATGCTCCAGCCCGAAAAGTCTTCGACAATGAACTCGATGGACGGCGCAGAAGAGGGCGACCAAAACTCCGTTGGAAAGACCAGGTTACTGAGAACCTTGCAGAACTCGGTGTGACTAACTGGAGAAGTTTCGCGGAAGATCGAGGCGCTTATAATATTTTTCTACGTGCGGTATATAATTCACTGGGATTGCCTAGAAGTACCAGCTAAGTAAGTAAGTAAGTAGACCCAAAACATAGTGATCTTATAATTGCTTCGCAATAAAGAAAACTTAGTATCGACTGTACAATGTTTTCATGACACCATAGCCTAGCAAGTGGGGGTTTTATACAATTACATATGAGGAGTGCGTTAATCCGTTTAGGCATGAGGCACTCGTACATACATTAGGGCGGGTCAGTTTGTTCGGGTCGAAAAAATTTTAGTAATCGTACACTAGAATCAGAATCTAATATTAATTCTAAAAAAACTGTGTCTACAATCAAATCCTAGCTTCCGCTAAGAATCATGCAAATATCACTTTGACGTATTTTTTCAGTTCTTAAATCAGGAAAAATCGCATATGCAACACGTAAGTAATTATACACTCACCCTACTAGTAGAAGGGTATATATAATTTGATTTGACCCAAAAGTGTAACACAAAGAAGGAGCCACTTTAGACCCTAGGTTTCATTGAACTAAATTCGATTCATGACTATTAAAGTCGTTTGAGCCAAGTCCGTCTGTCTGACCGGCTGTGCGGCACGAACACTTTCAAAAGACGCTACCAAATGTTGTGAAATTTTGCACGAGCTTATCTTTCCCCCAAACTACTTACAGTATTGCAAATGGGCTATATTGCCCTGCTCTTCTGGTACCACCCATACAAATACATCATTCCGCCCACTTTAGAAATCGAGTAATAATATCAATACACCCAACGGGATCGTCCCCAAATTCTGTATTTAGTAAAGCTATAACAGGATAAAGTTTTGGAAAAAATTTTGAAAGTCTAGCCACGCCCCTTCTGGTACCTCCCATACAAATCTACCTTTCCGCCCACTATAGAGATGGTGAAATAATATCAATAAATTAAACGTGATCGGAACCAAATTCTCTTTTTAGTAAAGCTATAACAGGATAAAGTTTTGGAGAAAAAAATTGGAAGTCTATCCACGCCCCATCTGGTACCTCCCATACACATCTGGTACCGCCCACTTTAGAAATCGATTAATATTATTAAAAGGCCTAACGCGATCGTGCCCAAATTCTGTATTTGGTAAAGTTTAAGCAGGATAAAGTTTTGGAGAAAAAATCTGGAAGTCTAGACACGCCCCTTCTGGTACCTCCCATACAAATGTACCACTCCGCCCACTTAATAAATAAGGTAATTATATCAATACACTCGACACGATCGTGCCCAAATTCTGTCTTTTGTAATGTTATAACAGGGCTAAGTTTTGGAGAAAAAATTGGAAGTTTAGCGACGCCCCTTTTAGTACCTCCCATACAAATGTACCTTTCCGCCCACTTTTGGGATGTAGTAATAATATCAATACACCCAACGGGATCGTACCCAAATTATGTATTTGGTGAAGTTACAGTAAAGAATAAAGGATAAAGTTTTGAAAAAAAATTTGAAGTCTAGCCACGCCCCTTCTGGTACCTCCCATACAAATGCACCTTTCTGCTCACTATAGAGATGGAGTAATAATATCAGTAAATCAACGTGAGAGTACCCAAATTCTTTATTTATTAAAGCTTTAACAGGATAAAGTTTATGAGAAAAAAATTGGAAGTCTAGCCACGCCCCATACCTGGTACCGCCTACTTTAGAAATCGATTGATATTATTAATAGACCTAACGCGATCGTGCCCAAATTCTGTATTTAGTAAAGTTCAAACAGGAACACGTTTTGGAAAAGAAATCTGGAAGTTTAGACACGCCCCTTCTGGTACCTCCCATACAAATGTACCACTTCGCCTTCTTTAGAGATGGAGTAATAATATTAATACACCCAACGCCATCGTGCCCAAATTCTGTATTTAGTAAAGGTATAACATGATAAAGTTTTAGAGAAATAATCTGGAAGTCTAGACACACCCCTTCAGTAACCTCCTATACAAATGTACCACTCCGCCCACTTTAGAGATAGAGTACTAATATCAATAAACTAGAAAATTTTATGTTTTGTTGAGGGTAAGTGTATAGGTAAGTCGGGTTTACGGATTGAAACTTTCTTACTGGTTTTCTTTCACTTTTATATTCTTCGATTTTTAAACATTTATTTTGCTGCCATTTTTATACCATCACCCTTAGGGATGAGGGTATATATCATTTGATACGAAAAAAAGTGTAACGCATTAAAGGAGACGAGTTAGACCCCAAGTATCTTAAGACCAAATTCGTTTCAGAACTTTTTAAGAAGAATGAGCTATGTCCGTCTGTCTGGCTGGCTGGCTGGCTGGATGGCTGGTCAGCAGGATAACTCGAGTAAACCTTAACTGATCGGTATGAAAATTTACCAGTATCAATATTTTTCAAAACGAACTTATGGGATTGTAAATGGGCTGAATAGCCCCACCCCTTCTGGTACCTCCCATACAAAATTACCTATTTTTGGAAAATTAATATTTCTCCATAACTTCCAAACGGACAACCGGAGGATGTTTGAATTTGGTCAGTTTATTTATCATGCAAAAGTAGACAAACCCTAAGAAAACCGAAACCTGTGCCCCACCCATTCTGGTACCTCCCATACAAATGACCGAATTGACCCTTATAGTTTTACATACATATCTTTTTTGCAAGTAAACTTAGATCGCTCAAATTTTACGTATGATGTTTGCTTTTAAATATTAGACTCAGGTATGAATATGGACTATATCGGTTTATGCCTTCTGGTACCTCCCATACAAAATTACCTATTTTTGGAAAATTAATATTTCTCCTATAACTTCCAAACGGACTCTTGGGGGGTAATGAAAATTGGTCGATTAATTTATGTTATTATAGGAGGCAAAACCCTTGAACACCTAACTATTTGACGCACCCCTTCTGGTACCTCCCATACAAATGACCGAACTCACCCCCATAGTCTTACAAACATATATTCTTTCTAAGTACACTGAATTCAGTCAATTTATGAGTAATTTATACGCTTATGAAAATATGAATCAGGAGTGAATATGGACTATATCGGGTCACCCCTTCTGGTACCTCCCATACAAAATTACCTATTTTTGGAAAATTAATAATTCTCCCATTACTTCCAAACGGACTTTTAAGGGGTAATGAAAATTGGTTAATTTATATTGTGATAGGAGGCGAAACCTCAGAAAACCTAAATATTTGACACACGCCTTCTGGTACCTCCCACACAACCGAACTCACCCCTATAGTCTTACATACATATATTTTTTTGTAAGTGCACTGAATTCAGTCAAATTACACTGTGACACAATTTGATGGTCATTGTCTCGGGGGTGAACCAAACCAATGTCAAACGATAGCATTTGACCTCAGTAACAAAACCCTAAACTCAATTTTGCTCCACTACGTCACAAATTTTTTTTACAGTGGTTTGAAGTTTGATTTTTTTGGTCAAAAGTTGAATCAATGAATATGAAAAATCTTCTGTAAAAATACGTTTGGGGTATTTCATGTCTTCGGAGACCTATATTAAAACAATCAGGGGAATATTTTCTCGGAACATTTTAACCCTCTAGCTCCCACCCGTATGGGACATTTTTCGCCCAATTTTGAAAAACTGTTTAAAAGTCAACTTTGGACGGAGGTCAAGGATTAGAATCTTCGATAGAAATATTCTCCAGAAAATTTCACTAAGAGTCACCGAAGACAAATAACCTCTATGAGTCAAAGGTTCCAAAATAAAACCAAAATTAAATGTCAAAGAAATGTTAAAAAATCTATTTTTGAGCAAACAGTGCAACGCACTTTCTTGGGAGTGAATTAAACCAACGATAGCATTTGACCTCTGTAATAAAACCCTAAACTCCATTTTGCTCCACTACGTCACAATTTTTGTATACAGTGGGTTAAAGTTGGATTTTTTTAGACAAAAGTCAAATAAAAGATAATGAAAAATCATTTTTAAAAAAAGGTTTGGGATAGTCCATGTCTGCGGAGATATACTTCAAAATTTTCAGAGGAACATTTCATCAGAACATTTGAACCCTCCAGCTCTAACCTTTAGGATGAATTTTGAAAAACAGCTTAAAAGTCAAATTTCGCAAAATGTTCAAAATGGGTGGCAGATAGAGGGTTAAAATCTTTCGAGGAAATATTCCCCGGAAAATTTTAATGTAGGTCTCCGAAGAAATGAACTATCCCAAATCTATTTTTACACATGATTTTTCATTTTCTTTTATTTGACCTTTGTATAAAAAAATCTAACTTTAACCCACTGTATATAAAAATTGTGACGTAGTAGAGCAAAATGGAGTTTAGGGTTTTATTACTGAGGCTAAATACTATTGTTTGATATTGGTTTAATTCACTCCCGAAAAAGTGCGTTGCACTGTTTGCTCAAAAATAGACTTTTTAACATTTCTTTAACATTTCATTTTGATTTTATTTTGGAACATTTGACTCGTAGAGGTTATTTGTCTTCGGTGACTCTTAGTGAAATTTTCTGGAGAATATTTCTATGGAAGATTCTAATCCTTGACCTCCGTCCAAAGTTGACTTTTAAACGGTTTTTCAAAATTGGGCCAAAAATGTCCCATACGGGTGGGAGCTAGAGGGTTAAAATGTTCCGAGAAAATATTCCCCTGATGGTTTTAATATAGGTCTCCGAAGACATGAAATACCCCAAACGTATTTTTACAGATGATTTTTCATATTCTCTGATTCGACTTTTGACCAAAAAAAAACAAACTTTAATCCACTGTAAAAAAAATTTGTGACGTAGTGGAGCAAAATTGAGTTTAGGGTTTTGTTACTGAGGTCAAATGCAATCGTTTGATATAGGTTTGGTTCACCCCCGAAAAAGTGTGTTGCACTGTGTTATTCGTAAGTTGTACGTATGAAAATTTGAGTTAGGAATGAATAAGGACTGTATCGGTTCACCTCTTGTGGTACCCCCTTTGAAAATTAAATTTTTTGAAAAATTAATATTTCTCAAATAAATTCCAAACCGTCGCCTATACCCCCTACACAAATATGTAAAGTTTTGGACGATTTTGCACCACAATCAGGGGAAAAAATATACATAAGTAATTTTATCTATAATATAAAAATAAGTCGCTAAATGTGTTGCTAAGCGCAAAACTCGAGAACGGTTGGACCGATTTGGCTCAATTTTTTTTTCAGTTATTCGTAATTGCCGGGAGTAGGTTTTTACGAAAGAAAATTTTGGAAAACCCTCCGGAAAAGTCGGAAAATTGGAAAAATCGAAAATTGACTTTTTGTATGGAATTTTGTCTGCTATTGATACGGAATGGATTTTCGAATAGAAAAATAGAAAATTTTTTTGAAAAATTCGGAAAATTCCGGAAAAATTAAAAAACAAAATTTCGATGAGATTTTGCCTTTTGTCGTATGATTTAATAAATTTGGACGATGTTACTGTGAAAAATTTCGGAAAATTATTCCGAAATTAATTTCGAATGGAAAAATAGAAAAATTCTTGGTGAAAGCTCGGAAAATTCCGGAACAACTTGGACAAAATTTGGATTGTATCGTTTGATTTGATGAAACGTTCATCGAAAAACGTTCATCGAATGAGCTGATTGAAAAAGTCCGTACAAATGTGCCGCTGTCGAATGCCGAGCAAACGAACGTTAATGATTCGCTGATGAAGGTTGTTAGCGATGGAACGGGAGGTATTTACTCGGTGCTCCCGGTGGAACAGGCAAGACATTCTACATTTCTTTGATACTGGCAACAATTCGGTCAAGATCGCTATTTGTTTTAGCTGTTCCATCCTCTGATGTTGCTGCCACATTGTTGAAAGTCGGCCGAACTGCACATTCCGCTTTGAAGCTGCCGATGAATCTTCTCACAGATGACAAGCCAACGTGCACAATATCCACGAATTCGACAGCGAAATTGTTGCGAGAATGCAAAATCATCATTTGGGATGAATGCACGATGGCGCATAAACTACCTGTGAAAGCAGTTGACCGAACGATGGAGGATTTAAAAGGAGATTCGATATTGCTGCCTGGAGATTTTCGTCAAACGATTCCCGCCATCCGAAAATCTACTGCTACTGATGAAATTAATGCATGCCTGAAATCGTCTTTGTGGTGGCATATTAAGAAGTTGAAATTGACTACAACAATAGGAGTCACGTTGCAAAACTACACATCGGCTACTAAATTTTCAAGACAGTTACTGGCGTTTGGTAACGGCCAATTTCCTGTTGATGTTTCAACTGGATTGATGACGATCCTGGAAAATCTTTGCGAGTTTCCATCGTCGAAGGAGGAACTCATCACTAAAGTTTTCCATTGCACAAAATTATACAAATCTAGATTGGATTTGTGAACGGGTCATACTAGCAGCGAAGAATAAGGACGTCGATGGCTTGAATGTTATTATTCAAAGTCGAATCGATGGAGAACTGCATTCATACAAATCCGTTGACAGAGTGACCAACTATCCGACAGAATTTTTGAATTTTTACAGCTGAAGGTGGGATCGATCATAGGCATTTTACGAAATTTGAATCATCTGAAATTGTGCAACGGTACGCGGTTGTCGGTCAAGAAACTAATGATCAATGTGATTAAAGAGACGTTTCTTATCCCACGAATTCCAATTATTCTAACCGATCTTCTCTTCCAAATTCAAGCGAGTTCAACTCCCCATTCGATTTTGCAATCACAATCATTAAATCGCAAGACCAATCGTTGAAAGATTGTGGGATTAATCTCGAATTTCCCTGCTTTTCACAAGGTCAGCTGTACGTTGCCTGTTCGTGTGTTGGCAAACCGTCTTCATTGTTTATTTTTACGTCGGATAACCAATCGTAAAACATTGTTTATCAGATCGCTCTTCAGTAATTCCGATTAAATTCAATTAATTCACATTAAAACTTGAACTAAGAGTTTAACTATTACCCTGGAGCTTATATGAATTCGTTACCTTAGGAGCGAGTCGAAGTTGTATGGCAGAACAACGTTTGCCGGGTCAGCTAGTTTTAATTAAAAATCTATTCATTTCAATAACTCAAGACTTCAACAATATATTATATTGGGTGATGGTATTTATCAGTCAGTTTACCTGACTGAAATTTCTGTACTGGTTATACCATCACTCTTAGGGATGAGGGTATATATCATTTGATTCGAAAAAAGTGTAACGCATTAAAGGAGACCAGTTAGACCCCAAGTATCTTAAGACCAAATTCGTTTTAGGTCTTTTCAGAAGATTGAGCTATGTCCGTCTGTCTGGCCTGCTGGGTGGATGGCTAGTGAGCAGAATAACTCGAGTAAACCTTAACTGATCGGTATAAAAACTTACTTACTTAATTTCCCTTTGCACCCCATGAATGAGGTATGGGATAGCTTCTCGCGTTGTTGTGAATTAACACGCTTTCTATTTTTAAATTCACAACTAACGGCACCTACTTATTTATCGACGAATGCGAACGTCACTGTTTTGAGAAGCTCTTACTAGACACGACGATTGAATCGACGCTTAATACTGCGAAGTTGCTGTCAAACAACATTCGAGGGGAGCCGACAATGAAAGAAAATTTGATTTATTTTTTTCTTTTAAGATGACTGGAGCCAGGTTTGAACCTGCGATCTCCCGCATGGTAGTCGCGTGTTCTAACCACTATGCCACGGCCGGTCCCAACTTACCAGTATAAATATTTTACAAAATGAAGTAATGGGATTGTAAATGGGCAGAATAGCCCCACCCATTCTGGTTACTTCCATACAAAATTATCTATTTTTGGATAATGAATATTTCTTTAATAACTTCAAAACGGACAAGCGTAGGATATTTGAATTTTGTCAGTTTATTAATCTTGCAAAAGTAGACAAACCCTAAGAAAACCGAAACCTTTGCCATACCCCTTGTGGTACCTCCCATACAAATGATTAAAATGATTTGTGATTAAACTGAATTCACTTAAATTTTGCGTTTTATGGATATGGACCGATATAGTCCATCGGTTCACGCATTCTGGTACCTCCCATACAAAATGAGATATTTTTGGAAAATTAATATTTCTTCCATAACTTCCAATCTGACACTTATTGGTCGGTTCATTTATATTGTGATAGGTGGGGAAACATCAGAAAAAGTTACTATTTGACACTCCCCTTCTGGTACCTCCCATACAAATGACTGATCTCACCCCCATAGTATAACATACATATCTTTTTTGTAAGTACACTGAATTCAGTCAAATTTTGGGTAAGTTGAACGGTTATGAAAATTTAAATCAGGAATAAATATGGGTAATCACCCCTTCTGGTACCTCTCAGACAAAATGATCTTGTAAGTAATAAGTTTTTGCTCCCTTCTGGTACCTCCCAGACAAAATGATCTTGTAAGTAATAAGTTTTTGCTCCTTTCTGGTACCTCCCAGACAAAATGATCTTGTTAGTAATAAGTTTTTAAGTATTTGCTCCACAAGCAGACACAAAATTATATCTTAGTAATTTTTTTGTCAATTAAAAATCTATTAATTTCAAAAACTCAAGGCTTAAACAATATCTTATATTGGGTGATGGTATTTATCAGTCAGTTTACCTGACTAAAATTCTTTACTCGTTTAACAATACTCCACTCTTAATTAATTTTCACTTATTTACCCAATATAGGTAGTTCCCTCGTATATATAATCCGGAAGAAAACTTTTTCGTAAATGCCCTTCATTTTATTGCTCAAAGTTATTATTGTTAAGGGTTTCTATATGTTGACCAATTTCTTGACGGATTGTTGGATGAAAATGCTGAAAATGTTTGTTTGTTGGTATGCGTCGTTATGTTTTTCTGCTATTAACATACATTTATCTTACTGGACTTCCTTAAAATTTCCTAAAAATATTATAAACATGCTTTAATTTGTCAAAAAATATTTTAAAAGTGTTGCTATAACTTTTTCACACTGTAGTGAACATTTTGCGGGGCCTTCACTCAAATACGTAAACAATTTTCCAACGAAGTAAATTGAAATGGAAAAGGGAAACATTACAAAAAGACCGTAATAAAACTGAGTTTTGCTCAACACACCATTGTGTGAAGAGATAGTTTGACGATAAAAATAAACCTAATGCTTCATATTTATTACAGGCCCTCCCAATGAGAAATTTTTATGGTTTCCTCTTAGTACAAATATAAATGTTACTTGTACCTCCCAAAACCAACACCATGAAATATAATGCATATTAAAATGGTCAAAAAATATGAGAATTCGCCGGCTGAAAAAGATATATTTGGACTATTATGCTAGTTTGTTGGGTGTTCACACAATATTATTTTTAATAAATATTATCTACGAATTTTTAGTTATACAGTGTGGCCTCGATTATTCGTTGTTCATGTAACCGGCAAAAAGACAATATTTTTCTTGCTTTAGACATTTGTGCTGGAGAGTGATCAGTCCGATACCCAAGCCTTTTGTATAATTTTGCTTTGTTTTTAACAGCAATCAATCCGAATTACACCCTGTCTGCCAACAACAAAAACAAATTAAATATTGATAAAAAAAAACCTTAAATTCTTTTATATATAAACCAGTACAGAAATTTCAGCCAGGTAAACTGACTGATAAATACCATCACCCACTATAATATATTGTTTATGTCTTGAGTTATTGACATTTATTAATTTTTAATTAAAATAGAATTATTTACGTATCAATTTTTGCCTGCTTGTGGAGCAAAACCTTAAAAAATTGACTTATTTGTATAGGAGATACAAAGTGTCAGTTTTTTTTTTATCGTAAATCAGTGTTTAATAAACGTTAATCTTGGCAAAATATGTCTGAATTCAGTGTACATACAAAAATCATATGTATGTAAAAGAGGCAACATCGGTTATTTATATGGGAGGAACCAGAAAGGGTGTGTCAAAAAGTTAGTTTTTCTGAGGTTTCGCCCCTATCACAATATAAATTAACCAACCAATTTTTATTGCCCCCCGAGTGTCCGTTAAGGAGTTACGGGAGAAATATTAATTTTCCGAAAATATGTCATTTTGTATGGGAGGTACCAGAAGGGGTGATCCGATATAGTCCATATTCATTCCTGAGTTCAATTTTCATAAGCAAACATCATATTCAAAATTTGAGTGAATTCAGTCTCATTACAAAGAAGATATATATGTAAAACTATGATGGTCAATTCGGTCATTTGTAAGGGAGAGGTGTGGCAAAGGTTTCGGTTTCCATAGGGTTTGTCTACTATTGCAGGATAAATAATCTGACCAAATTTAAATATCCTCCGATAGTCTGTTTGGCAGTTATGAAAGAAATATTAATAACACAGTGCAACTGTGAAAAAAAACACGAGAACGTGACTATATATGTTCGATAGTACAACCGGAGCTGAGTAAAACCCTAGCTAAGTTTGGCTAGATTGGCTACCAAAATTTTTTTTTTGGCCCTCGTAACTTTTTGAATTCCCTTGGATCCCTTGAAAAAAAGGTGACATCAGTTTTTGGCCAACTAGCTCTTTTACTTCTTAAGCATAGTTGTAGCTAACAATCCGCTTAAGAAATTGATATTATAAAATTTCCCAAAAAAACTTGACTTCCCTCGTTTATTTTCAAAAAACTTCAAAAAAAAATTGTAATTTTTTCACTATTTTGAATATGTTTTAGGGAGTCCAGATTTTTTTGCATACTCTATTCAGTGAAATTGTAGTTTAAGTAACACCGAAAAACTTCTCTGAACAAACCCATGCAATCTGAACAAGTCTAGGGATATTAAATGGCTCTCAAAACACACTATCGACTTTAAACAAATCAGTTTCTTAAGAGTTTTGGGCCATTGTGCAATGTTTTATCTGGCTATCTTTGCCAAAAACGTACTTATTGTATAACTGAACAACTTCTGTAAACAACCAACTCCCTAAGACTTATATTCAAAATAGTGAAAAATTTGAATTTTTTTCGAAGTTTTTTGAAAATAAACGAGGGAAGTCTAATTTTTTGGTAAATTTTATAACATCAATTTCTTAAGCGGACTATTAGCTACAACTTTGATTAAGAAGCGAAAGAGCTAGATTAAAAACTGTACAAACTGTTGGCCAAAAACAGATGTCACCTTTTTTCAAGGCATCCCAGGGATTTCAAAAAGTTACGAAGGCCAAAAAAAATTTTGCTAGCCAATCTAGCCAAACCGAGCTAGGGCTTTTACTCAGTTCCGGTTGTACTATCGAACCTATATAGTCACGTTTGGGTGTTTTTCAAAAAGTTTGATTTTATGTCATAGTGTAATCCAACCAGTACAATTTCAGTCAGATAAACTGACTGATAAATACCATCACCCACTATAAGATATTGTTTAAGTCTTGAGTTATTGAAATTAACCGATTTGTAATTAAAACCAGTTAGAAAGTTTCAGTCGGGCAACCTGACTTACATTTACCGTTACCCTCAGTAAAATAAATTATTTTCTATTATATTGATATTACTAGCTGACCCGGCAAACGTTGTTCTGCCATACAACTTCGACTCGCTCCTAAGGTAACGAATTCATATAAGCTCCAGGGTAATAGTTAAACTCTTAGTTCAAGTTTTAATGTGAATTAATTGAATTTAATCGGAATTACTGAAGAGCGATCTGATAAACAATGTTTTACGATTGGTTATCCGACGTAAAAATAAACAATGAAGACAGTTTGCCAACACACGAACAGGCAACGTACAGCTGACCTTGTGAAAAGCAGGGAAATTCGAGATTAATCCCACAATCTTTCAACGATTGGTCTTGCGATTTAATGATTGCACAAGGGAACAAAATTGAACTTTTTGAGTGTTGTTTGGAATTCTATAGCTGTTTTTTACTAATTTGAGGTCGCTGATTTCAAATCTAATCTCCATTTTTCTCCATTAGCTCGAATTTTTAAGTTACAGGTACTAATCGTATGTTCGCCTATTTTCCAAAAAATTATAGTTCAAAAAATCATAATTTTTTTTTTCATAAGCCGGATTATAAAATTTTATTTTTTTCTTTAATGATATCGTTGTAACCTTTGAAAAAAATCAAATTTTTTAATATCACAAAAAAATTGACTGAGTAAAGGCCCTTTTATTAAAAAAAAAAAAAAAAAATTACAAAAAAAATTACACATTTTAATTTTCTTCACGCTGAAAGTTAATCGGTTGGGGGCAAATTGTTCTTTTTATTACCTTTATTGGATATCATATTAAAGTAGCTTTCTAAAACAAGTATGTACATAATAATCGATTGAAAATTGAATGAGTTATGCTAAGTTCGGTGATAACAGATTTTTCGAATTTTTTTGTTTCTTCCCAAAAAAATTAAAATTTTGTATTTTTAATAATCATGACAAATTTGCAATATTATTTATAGTTTAATTTATAGTTTTGCCTCCTATTACAATGTTAATTAACTAACCAAATTTAATTAATCGGCAAGTTTCAATTTGGAAGTTAAGGGAGAAATATTAATTTTCCAAAAATAGGTCATTTTGTATGGGAGGTACCAGAAGGGGTGATCCGATATAGTGCAAATTCATTCCTGATTCATATTTTCATAACCGTAAAACTTACGCATAGTTTGACTGAATTCAGCGTACTTACAAAAAATATATGTATGTAAGACTATTGGGGTGAGTTCGGTCATTTGTATGGGAGGTACCAGAAGGGGTATGGCAACGGTTTCGGTTTTTTTAGGGTTTGTCTACTTTTGCAAGATAAATAAACTGCCCAAATTTAAATATCCTCCGGTTGTCTGTTTATCAGCTATCGAAAATATATTTATTATCCAAAAATAGGTAATTTTGTATGGGAGGTACCAGAAGGGGTGGGGCTATTCCGCCCATTTACAATCCCATAAATTCGTTTCGAAAAATATTAAAACTGATAAATTTTCTTAACGATCCGTTAAGGTTTGCTCGAGTTACACTTTCACAAACATTTTATTTCTGTATGGAAATCGCGATTTTTGTAAATTTAGTTATCTCAGTAAATTGTTGACAAAATCAAAAGTTGTGCACAGATTTCAATGAAATAAAGCTCATTTGATTCAAACTATATTAAGCTAAATGTTTTAAGACCAACACTGTGATTTTTGTTGCATTATTTTTTTTTTATGAATTTTTAAAAAACAATTTTTTTTTTTTTTGTAAAATTTTTGTATTTTTTTTTAAAACTACAACGATATCTCTGAAACTACTGGGCCAAATTAAAAACAATGTAGGCACGGGTTAAAGATAATTTTGTTGACGAGTTTAAGTTTTTTTTTTTAATTGAATATGGTGAACCGTTTTCAAGGTATTTAAATATTTGTAATGGAAGTACCTTAGTTTTGAAAATAACGGTATATCGCGAAAAGTCGAGCTGATACGAAAAAACCAAGTGCAGATTTGGATTCAGCGTCCCAAATTACCTTAAAAACAATATTCAGTTCTTTAACAACAAATACATTGTTCCCTTGTGTTGTGATTGCAAAATCGAATGGGGAGTTGAACTCGCTTGAATTTGGAAGAGAAGATCGGTTAGAATAATTGGAATTCGTGGGATAAGAAACGTCTCTTTAATCACATTGATCATTAGTTTCTTGACCGACAACCGCGTACCGTTGCACAATTTCAGATGATTCAAATTTCGTAAAATGCCTATGATCGATCCCACCTTCAGCTGTAAAAATTCAAAAATTCTGTCGGATAGTTGGTCACTCTGTCAACGGATTTGTATGAATGCAGTTCTCCATCGATTCGACTTTGAATAATAACATTCAAGCCATCGACGTCCTTATTCTTCGCTGCTAGTATGACCCGTTCACAAATCCAATCTAGATTTGTATAATTTTGTGCAATGGAAAACTTTAGTGATGAGTTCCTCCTTCGACGATGGAAACTCGCAAAGATTTTCCAGGATCGTCATCAATCCAGTTGAAACATCAACAGGAAATTGGCCATTACCAAACGCCAGTAACTGTCTTGAAAATTTAGTAGCCGATGTGTAGTTTTGCAACGTGACTCCTATTGTTGTAGTCAATTTCAACTTCTTAATATGCCACCACAAAGACGATTTCAGGCATGCATTAATTTCATCAGTAGCAGTAGATTTTCGGATGGCGGGAAGCGTTTGACGAAAATCTCCAGGCAGCAATATCGAATCTCCTTTTAAATCCTCCATCGTTCGGTCAACTGCTTTCACAGGTAGTTTATGCGCCATCGTGCATTCATCCCAAATGATGATTTTGCATTCTCGCAACAATTTCGCTGTCGAATTCGTGGATATTGTGCACGTTGGCTTGTCATCTGTGAGAAGATTCATCGGCAGCTTCAAAGCGGAATGTGCAGTTCGGCCGCCTTTCAACAATGTGGCAGCAACATCAGAGGATGGAACAGCTAAAACAAATAGCGATCTTGACCGAATTGTTGCCAGTATCAAAGAAATGTAGAATGTCTTGCCTGTTCCACCGGGAGCACCGAGTAAATACCTCCCGTTCCATCGCTAACAACCTTCATCAGCGAATCATTAACGTTCGTTTGCTCGGCATTCGACAGCGGCACATTTGTACGGACTTTTTCAATCAGCTCATTCGATGAACGTTTTTCGATGAACGTTTCATCAAATCAAACGATACAATCCAAATTTTGTCCAAGTTGTTCCGGAATTTTCCGAGCTTTCACCAAGAATTTTTCTATTTTTCCATTCGAAATTAATTTCGGAATAATTTTCCGAAATTTTTCACAGTAACATCGTCCAAATTTATTAAATCATACGACAAAAGGCAAAATCTCATCGAAATTTTGTTTTTTAATTTTTCCGGAATTTTCCGAATTTTTCAAAAAAATTTTCTATTTTTCTATTCGAAAATCCATTCCGTATCAATAGCAGACAAAATTCCATACAAAAAGTCAATTTTCGATTTTTCCAATTTTCCGACTTTTCCGGAGGGTTTTCCAAAATTTTCTTTCGTAAAAACCTACTCCCGGCAATTACGAATAACTGAAAAAAAAATTGAGCCAAATCGGTCCAACCGTTCTCGAGTTTTGCGCTTAGCAACACATTCAGCGACTTATTTTTATATTATAGATTACTCGATTTCGAAAGTGAGCGGAGTGGTATATTTGTATGGGAGGTACGAGAGGGGGTGTGTCTAGGCTTTCAGATTTATTCTCCATAACTCAAAACTGAAACAATATCTTATATTGGGTGATGGTATTTATCAGTCAGTTTATCTGATTGAAATATCTGTACTGGTTTTGCACATGAAATATTATTTTTTTGTCTGTTGACATATCCTTGTTGAATATGTCATGTACTAGTATATATATACAAGTATTCGAATATGTCATGTACGAGTGTATATATACAAGTATTCGACAAGGATATATAAATTGAAAACCTAATAAATTTGTTGAATATTTTTGAATGCCAGCTTTAGAATACTTCTATAGTTCTGGCATCTGAAGATTTACTTAAATATTTGGATACTGGCATGTATCATACGATGGAAAAATATTTGAGTTTTTATACATCGTTCAAAATTCGTCACACCATGTTTCGATAATATTTTATTGACCTGATTCATCCAATGAAGTAAATAATGGTCGATCACAGTTTACCAATGTTCCAGGCGAACGCATTTGTTGTATTTTGTCGAACTTGACCTTCTCTAAGCAATTTCAAGGAATATTATGTTAAAATTATTAAATTTATTGCCTACGGATGGAATAAAATCCATTTGAAATATTAGTAATATATCGGCGGAATACACAAATCAGTCAAGTAACTGAAATTGCTATCAATTGCTTTTCGACGCCTTTCTCTCTAAGCAAATCTATATATATAACCAGTACAGAAATATCAGTCAGTTGAACTGACTGATAAATACCATCACCCAATATAAGATATTGTTTAAGTCTTGAGTTATTGAAATTAACCGATTTGTCATTAAAACCAGTTAGAAAGTTTCAGTAGGGCAACCCAACTTACATTTACCCTTACCCCCAGTAAAACAAATAATTTTCTATTATATTGATATTATTACTCGATTTCGAAAGTGGGCGGAGTGATACATTTGTATGGGAGGTACGAGAAGGGGTGTGATTAGGCTTCCAGAATTTTTCTATAAAAAATTATCCTTCTTGAGCTTTACCAAATATAGAATTTGGGCACGATCGCGTTAGGTCTTTTAATAATATTAATCGATTTCTAAAGTGGGCGGTACCAGATAGGTATGGGAGGTACCAGATGGGGCGTGGATAGACTTCCAATTTTTTTCTCCGAAACTTTATCCTGTTATAGCTTTACTAAAAATATAATTTGGGTACGATCACGTTTGATTTATTGATATTATTTCTCCATCTCTATAGTGGGCGGATATGTAGATTTGTATGGGAGGTACCAGAAGGGGCGTGGCTAGGCTTTCAAAATTTTTTCCAAAACTTTTTCCTATTATAGCTTTACTAAATACAGAATTTGGGCACGATAGCGTTGGGTATACTGATATTATTACTACATCCCTAAAGTGGGCGGAAAGGTACATTTGTATGGGAGGTACCATAAGGGGCGTCGCTAGACTTCCAATTTTTTCTCCAAAACTTTGTCCTGTTATAACATAACAAAATACAGAATTTGGGCATGATCGTGTCGAGTGTATTGATATTATTACCCTATTTCTAAAGTGGGCGGAGTGGTACATTTGTATGGAAGGTACCAGAAGGGGCGTGTCTAGACTTTCAGATTTTTCCTCCAAACCTTTTTCCTTCTTGAGCTTTACCAAATACAGAATTTGGGCAAGATCACGTTAGGTTTTTTAATAATATTAATCGATTTCTAAAGTGGGCGGTACCAGATTTGTATGGGAGGTACCAGATGGGGCGTGGATAGACTTCCAATTTTGTTCTCCAAAACTTTATCCTGTTATAGCTTTACTAAAAATAGAATTTGAGTACGATCACGTTTGTTTTATTGATATTATTTCTCCTTCTCTATAGTGGGCGGAAAGGTAGATTTGTATGGGAGGTACCAGAAGGGGCGTGGCTAGGCTTTCAATTTTTTTTCCAAAACTATATCCTGTTATAGCTTTACTAAATACAGAATTTGGGGACGATCGCGTAGGGTGTATTGATGTTATTACTCGATTTCTAAAGTGGGCGGAATGATGTATTTGTATGGAAGGTACAATAAGGGGCGGGGCCATCTATGCCGTAAGTAGTTTTGGGGAAATATTAACTCGTGCAGAATTTCAAAACATTTGGTTGCGTCAAATGACAGACAGACAGACAGACAGTTTCGCGCTGCTTTTGAATACGATTCCACAATCGCCTACAAAGATCTTGGCTGCGTTGATATCGGTTCATTGTCTGTCGTATGCCAGCATAGCAATCCACTGAAGTTACAATCAGAAACTTATGCTGCTACTCATTTCGAGGTGAGATCCCAATCTATTTTAAGATGAGATCCCAACTGTATCCTTTTTGCGATCCAACATTTTTGTTAGGAGATAACTGCATTTAAAGTTGTTGATATGAATATCGACGGCTTCACAGCTATTGCAGGGTGAGAATGTGGAATCAGACGATATTGTTCTCAAGCGTCGGCAGACTCATCGGTCATATGATGCACTTCAATACCCGTTGATGTTCTGCCGTGGATAGGGCGAATATCACCACAATTTAAAGATGTTCAATACAACGACAGGTTTGTTTACAAGTCATCAGGAAAAGAAACGAATAAAAAGGTTAGCTCAAATAATTTGTTACGGCGGGGAAGAATAATAATTTATCCAAACGGTGGGAGAAATAAAAACACAAGTAAATTATGAGTTTTTGTATAAATTTCGGGTTTTATTTGGGGGTATTACCTTCGGGTGGTACGCTGGTAATAATTGTATTGACAGTAAACATAAATGTCAACTAAAGCTTTCTTTCATTCTTTTCTTTCTTTCATTCTTCGTTATAAATGTTAAAGGGGTGATTTTAAAAGGAGTATATAAATACATAACTAGGGTGCACAGCTAAACATCCCGGCCCCCTTGCAAGGATTGCAATATAGGAGCTGTAGTAGGGCCCACACGCGGAGAATGGAGGAAGGACTAAAGGACATATCGCCATTGCTGCAGGTCACATCCAGTAGATACAGGTGGAGCCATCATCTTATCGTACACTCGGGCCATATAATACATGGAAAGAATGAAAGAAATTACAAAATTAGAGGTTTCTACGGCTATATACAGGGGTGTCGGAGGTGACACACGAACATCAGTACTAAACCGGCTCAATGATGCAGGATGGACGCATTTGCTTACCAAAAGCTAACGGGGCACGAATAAAATCTTCGTGTTAGGGCTAAAATAACCCTACGGGGATCGTATTACTAACGAACAAGCGTACCATCGGATCAGAGTCTAGGGGTTTTAAATAGCAAATTCAATACGGGGTGGAATTTATTTCAAGGCGTAGCTTCCAAATAATTCCACACAAACCCCTACAGTTTCGGTACTGGAAATCGATTAAGTTATATGCTAAGGTCTAGTGGGGGCTGACAATGTTTGTCAGCGGAACGGGGGGCCATGGCCCTAAAACCTGTGGAACGGACCTTGTTATACATTCCACTGGTCGGTTGTATTTAAAAGGGGGTAGAGCGAAATCTCTACCGGACGGTCTCAGGTCGCCAGAGTCCTTAAAATGTCTGGCCCTCACAGGCTTCGCCGCTTCAGACTTAATAAGGCAAGAGGTTCTTCTCTTCATTGGCAGGCGACCATGTGCAGAAATGTGCTTTTGGGCTTGTAACTGAGAGACCTTACCAGTTACAATCCAGCCAAACACAGTTTTCTGAGCGATAAGCTCTCCATCAGCATCCTTCTGAACTCCAGAAAGCATAATTTTGGAATAAGTGTCGGCACCCAAAAGCAAGTCGGGTTGGGAGAGACTTAAGTCATCCTTTCTCATTTCAGCCAACTTCCATTTATTTATTCTAGGGGGAACGCATGATGGCAAACGGTGGGTTATATTATCAACTACGTTAGCCTTTGTGGTCAGACTAAAATTAGGATCTGTATCAGAGCGAAGTGTTATGATACATATCTCATTTGACTTCGAGGCAACAGTGTCATTTAAACCAATAATTTTGGCAGTCGGGGCTGAAAAGATTGGAAGAGACAATCTTCTCTGCAATTTTCGGGTAACAAAAGTCGCTTGAGAGGCGGGGTCTACAAGTGCACTTGAACAACACTTCATGTCGTTATTGCAGACGTTGACAGGCGTGGTCCCTAAAAGAACTTTGGACTTAGACGCGGGCGATACTCGAGTCGTTAAGGTTTGAATTAATGAACCTGGTGACTCCATGAGTATTTCCTCCGTATGTTCGGGTAGTGGTTCATGAGAGACACTGGTAACGAAATTCGTATGCCTTTTTGTGACAGCAGACTTTGTTCTATGTCGAGAACTATTTTCGAGTGGAATAGATGTGTTGGTACCTCTAATATCCGAAACCGCTTCTAATGTTGCGAACCTCGAGGACAAGAACTTATTCATTTCAGACCATTTAGGTAACTCTGAAATTGCTGATTGGGATTGTTCCCAAAGTCCGAGAGTGACTTCGGGAAGACGAGTTGAGCAAAGAAATATAAAAATTAAGTCCCAGCCCTCTGTGTCAATCCCTAAAATGGAGAGATTGTGTCTGCAGTCATTAATCGTCCTCTGCAGTTGTTTAATAGCTGGGCCAGTTTCTTTTTCAACTGGGGTAAGACCAAACAGAGTCTTGAGTTGGGCATATACGAGAACTCTTTTATTTTCGTAGCGGTCCATCAGATTCTGCCAAGCCATAGCAAAACCTTCATTTGTTATGGGGCACGTTTTTATAATGTCACGTGCTTCACCTTCCGTTCTCTGCATAAGATAATACATCTTTTGAATATCGCTGATGTTCTCATTATTCTTATATAGGGCAGAGAACATATCTCTAAATGTGGGCCACGATTTGTTATCACCAGAGAAGACCTCGGTATCACACGGGGGAAGGTGAATGGGGATTGAAGCTGTCTTCCTCTTCGAATTTAATTTTTCTAGCAAGGCATCAATCGCCGCTAGTCCTCGCACATAAGTTTTATACCCGGACAAATATTTTGATTTTATAATGTCCATAGGAACTTTCTCCGGGTCCTCATTGTTACAGATATCTTCATAACGTGAGCGGAATCGATCGCCGCATCTGATCAAACTCTTTAGCTCGGCCATAATTTTAGTTTAAAGAATAAATGAAAGGGCGAAAAATCGAAACAATTGAGATTTAACGATTATTTATGGCGAAATGGGGTCTAAAAGACAGTTTGCGAATGCCAAACTTAGCTAAAGTTGGACTTTTCACAAGGTTTTATTCAATTTAAATTTACTTCAAACCTATATACGTATTTATATTGAAGAAATAGTTATATTTGCCCTTATTTTTTAAAAATAATAAATTTGACCACTTTTTGGTCTTACCGAGCCCACTGTGCTGAGAACAGCTAGTGGGAAAAGATAAACAAACAAGTACGACTCAAACGTAGTGTGGTTGTTGTAAAGCTCTCACAAGTCTCACCCACACAAACTGGCTAACGCACAAAGTGAGGGTAAGCGAGCCGCTCAGGGGGTAGCGGGGGGAAGACAAGATAATATGTGTATGGCTAGTTATATCTCGCGCGAGATAAACTAATATCGATTAGGTGATCGAGGGACGCACACACGGTAGTGGGGAATGGGGAGGTAAACAAAGTAGAGAGCGTCGACAAAGCAAACGACGATTTGATCGTTGAAGGGAAAGCAAACACAGTAGTGCGGTACGGGGAATAACAACACACAACCGCAATGAACTAACCGCGAAGTTACTAGCAATCACAACAACAACACTACGCGGCCAAATGGTGGTGGATCGAAATAAGAGATCGAATAAGAGATTGAGAATAAGTATTTATTCTATTCACTTTCCTTTTCAAACAAATATCTCTACCTTACCTTGGCTTTCCGATATTTTGTTTTAAGTTAGGGGATATGTATCTTCGAGATTTCGGGTTGATGGCGAGTTGATTCGGGTTGATTGCTCTGGAAGAAATGTTTGGATATTATTCTTATTTACGGGCGGCTCAGTATCCGGCTCGAAGGACCAAATGTTACGGCGGGGAAGAATAATAATTTATCCAAACGGTGGGAGAAATAAAAACACAAGTAAATTATGAGTTTTTGTATAAATTTCGGGTTTTATTTGGGGGTATTACCTTCGGGTGGTACGCTGGTAATAATTGTATTGACAGTAAACATAAATGTCAACTAAAGCTTTCTTTCATTCTTTTCTTTCTTTCATTCTTCGTTATAAATGTTAAAGGGGCCAGCTTTAGAATACTTCTATAGTTCTGGCATCTGAAGATTTACTTAAATATTTGGATACTGGCATGTATCATACGATGGAAAAATATTTGAGTTTTTATACATCGTTCAAAATTCGTCACACCATGTTTCGATAATATTTTATTGACCTGATTCATCCAATGAAGTAAATAATGGTCGATCACAGTTTACCAATGTTCCAGGCGAACGCATTTGTTGTATTTTGTCGAACTTGACCTTCTCTAAGCAATTTCAAGGAATATTATGTTAAAATTATTAAATTTATTGCCTACGGATGGAATAAAATCCATTTGAAATATTAGTAATATATCGGCGGAATACACAAATCAGTCAAGTAACTGAAATTGCTATCAATTGCTTTTCGACGCCTTTCTCTCTAAGCAAATCTATATATATAACCAGTACAGAAATATCAGTCAGTTGAACTGACTGATAAATACCATCACCCAATATAAGATATTGTTTAAGTCTTGAGTTATTGAAATTAACCGATTTGTCATTAAAACCAGTTAGAAAGTTTCAGTAGGGCAACCCAACTTACATTTACCCTTACCCCCAGTAAAACAAATAATTTTCTATTATATTGATATTATTACTCGATTTCGAAAGTGGGCGGAGTGATACATTTGTATGGGAGGTACGAGAAGGGGTGTGATTAGGCTTCCAGAATTTTTCTATAAAAAATTATCCTTCTTGAGCTTTACCAAATATAGAATTTGGGCACGATCGCGTTAGGTCTTTTAATAATATTAATCGATTTCTAAAGTGGGCGGTACCAGATAGGTATGGGAGGTACCAGATGGGGCGTGGATAGACTTCCAATTTTTTTCTCCGAAACTTTATCCTGTTATAGCTTTACTAAAAATATAATTTGGGTACGATCACGTTTGATTTATTGATATTATTTCTCCATCTCTATAGTGGGCGGATATGTAGATTTGTATGGGAGGTACCAGAAGGGGCGTGGCTAGGCTTTCAAAATTTTTTCCAAAACTTTTTCCTATTATAGCTTTACTAAATACAGAATTTGGGCACGATAGCGTTGGGTATACTGATATTATTACTACATCCCTAAAGTGGGCGGAAAGGTACATTTGTATGGGAGGTACCATAAGGGGCGTCGCTAGACTTCCAATTTTTTCTCCAAAACTTTGTCCTGTTATAACATAACAAAATACAGAATTTGGGCATGATCGTGTCGAGTGTATTGATATTATTACCCTATTTCTAAAGTGGGCGGAGTGGTACATTTGTATGGAAGGTACCAGAAGGGGCGTGTCTAGACTTCCAGATTTTTCCTCCAAACCTTTTTCCTTCTTGAGCTTTACCAAATACAGAATTTGGGCAAGATCACGTTAGGTTTTTTAATAATATTAATCGATTTCTAAAGTGGGCGGTACCAGATTTGTATGGGAGGTACCAGATGGGGCGTGGATAGACTTCCAATTTTGTTCTCCAAAACTTTATCCTGTTATAGCTTTACTAAAAATAGAATTTGAGTACGATCACGTTTGTTTTATTGATATTATTTCTCCTTCTCTATAGTGGGCGGAAAGGTAGATTTGTATGGGAGGTACCAGAAGGGGCGTGGCTAGGCTTTCAATTTTTTTTCCAAAACTATATCCTGTTATAGCTTTACTAAATACAGAATTTGGGGACGATCGCGTAGGGTGTATTGATGTTATTACTCGATTTCTAAAGTGGGCGGAATGATGTATTTGTATGGAAGGTACAATAAGGGGCGGGGCCATCTATGCCGTAAGTAGTTTTGGGGAAATATTAACTCGTGCAGAATTTCAAAACATTTGGTTGCGTCAAATGACAGACAGACAGACAGACAGTTTCGCGCTGCTTTTGAATACGATTCCACAATCGCCTACAAAGATCTTGGCTGCGTTGATATCGGTTCATTGTCTGTCGTATGCCAGCATAGCAATCCACTGAAGTTACAATCAGAAACTTATGCTGCTACTCATTTCGAGGTGAGATCCCAATCTATTTTAAGATGAGATCCCAACTGTATCCTTTTTGCGATCCAACATTTTTGTTAGGAGATAACTGCATTTAAAGTTGTTGATATGAATATCGACGGCTTCACAGCTATTGCAGGGTGAGAATGTGGAATCAGACGATATTGTTCTCAAGCGTCGGCAGACTCATCGGTCATATGATGCACTTCAATACCCGTTGATGTTCTGCCGTGGATAGGGCGAATATCACCACAATTTAAAGATGTTCAATACAACGACAGGTTTGTTTACAAGTCATCAGGAAAAGAAACGAATAAAAAGGTTAGCTCAAATAATTTTTATGCGTATCGATCGCAAATTGCGTTAGCTGTTGCACCAGCTGCCACTTTGTTAAAAGGCGGTCGAACTGCACACTCCGCTTTGAAGTTGCCGATGAATCTTCTCACAGTTGACAAGCCATTGGGCACAATATCCAGAAGTTCGGCGATAGCGAAATTGTTGCGAGAATGCAAAATTATCATTTGTGGGATCAACCTCGAATTTCTCAGTTTTTCGCGTGTCTTCATTTTTTGTTTTAGCGACGGAAAATTAATCGAAAAACTTTGTTTATCAGACCGCTCTTCACTGATTTCGATTAAATTCAAATTAGTCACATTAAAATTTGAACTATATGTGTTTTAATATTACTTTAGAGCTTATATGAAGGCGTTAACTTGGTGCGAGACGAAGTTCGCCGAGTCAGAAGTTGTATGGCAGAACAACGTTTGCCGGGTCAGCTAGTAATAAATAATGTTTTGCAGGTATACGACATCCGTAACTTGTAGCCCCTCAAATTACAGTTGTTTCACACAACAACACGACAAGTTATACACAAGTAATTTCGCACTGCTACATCTTATGCGTAATAGGATTCAGACGACTTAAGCGTTAAGATACATCATAATAATGCCTTAGAATTTTTTATAGAGAAATCTTGTTCACGACAACTTATACTCATGCCAAAATTCTAAACTAAATGGAGCGTAATTATTGATTTTCATCGTGCAGGCATTGTAGTTTCTTTAAAACGATTTCAATTCTTTGTTTTAGAAAGCTTACAAGGAATGTACGTCTACGTTGTGGGCGACGGATGTACTGTATTGGCAAGGAAAATTACGATTAAATACTATATTGGTTTGAGATTCTAGTACTAGTAGGGAGGCAGCACAACGTGTCCGATTTTTGAGGTACATCAATATTCAATTAACGTAAACCTTGTGCAAAATTTTACTAAATTCAGTGTATCTGGATGGCTGGTCAGCAGGATAACTCGAGTACACCTTAACGGATCGGTATGAATATTTACCAGTATTAATATTTTTCGAAACGAACGAACGAATGGGATTGTAAATGGGCAGAATAGCCCCACCCCTTCTGGTACCTCCCATACAAAATTACCATAATCTTACATACATAACTGTTTTGTAAATAAACTGAATTCACTCAAATTTTACGTATGGTGTTTGCTTATTCAAATTGGACTCAGGAAAAAATATGGACTATATCGGTTTACGCCTTCTGGTACCTCCCATACGAAATTACCCATTTTTGGAAAATTAATATATCTCCCATAACTTCTAAACGGACACTTGGAGGTAAAAAAAATTGATCGATTACTTTATATTGTGATAGGAGTCAAATCGACAGAAAACCTGACTATTTGACACACCCCTTCTGGAACCTCCCATACAAATGACCCCATAGTCTTTACTTTTTTTGTAAGTACACTGAATTCAGTCAAATTTTGCGTAAGTTCTACGGTTATGGTAATTTGAATCAGGATGGAATATGGATTATATTTGATCACCTCTTCTGGTACCTCCCATACAAAATGACCTTGTTTGGAAAATTAATATTTCCCCCAAAATTCTAAGCCGGCACCTGGAGGATAATCAAATTTGGTCAGTTAATTTTCCTTGTAATAGGAATTTTTTTTTGGTGATGTTATTTATCAGTGAGTTTTCCTGACTGAAATTTCTGTACTGGTTTTCTTCTTCTAAAATGGCAGCAACAACAGAAATTTATCTATCAGAAGCCGCACCGAGAAAAGTATTCTAGGGCGCTTCGGTCTTTTGCGAAGTTCGTCCCACCAAGCTAGGAAAACAGCTCTTTCACCTGGTCCATCCAACAAAGTTTTGATCCCTCCCTCCTGCGCCGCCGTTTATCAAGTTTATTGCCGAAGACTTTTCGAACCGGATCCTTTTCATCCATTCGTATAACGTGTCCAAGCCAGCACATTCGGTCTATTTGAACGCGCTTCACTACGTCGCTGTCGTTGTACAGCTCGTGATTCATTCGATGTCAGTACTCGCCATGTACGATGATAAGTCCAAATATTTATTTGTTCGTTGAAACAAATAACATGGTTTTGTCCTTATTAATCACCAGATTCACTTCTGCCAACTGTTTCTCAATGCTCGAAAAGGCCGCAGTGACATCCCGCAGTCGTCGGCCAATAATATACATATCAATAGGCATACGGGAACAGCTTGTGGCTTCTGTTAAAGATAGCGACAGTCGTCTTTACTGCTTCCTTCCACATAATCACCTCCATTATAATGTTAAAGAGTTCGCATGACAGATTATCGCCTGGCATTAAGCCTTGCTTGTTAAAAATTGGATCTGTTAGATTTGTGACTATTTCCACTGAAGAGTTCATGTCAGTCAGTGGAATCCCGCATCTTATCGATGGTGCATCTTCGAATGCAGCTTTGTAGTCGATAAACAGATGGTAGGTGCCGATCTGCATTTCCTGGGTCTTCTCCAGGATTTGTCGTAGTGTGAATATCTGGTCGGCAGTTGATTTACCAGGTCTAAGGCCACACTGATAAGTTTCAATCAGGTTCGCTATGAGTAGGTGCATATACGGCAAAATGTCAGCTCCCGCGGCTTTGTTATTTTTAAGCAATGCAATTGTCGTGCTGATGTCGTTTTGGCTCGGTGGTGGCCAGTCTACTCCATCGTCGATGATTGGCGTGCTTTCGTCACTTATGCTTCCTTCGGGAACTTGCAGAGAACGAAAAAGTTTCCTCTATATTTGCAGGACACTCTGAATGTCAGTGATCAGATTAACTTGCCCGTGCTTACAGGTGGGATCCCAGGTCTCTAACCTTTGCTTTTTACCTTTTAATATAACTTTCGGGTTTCACCTCTTTCCCTGGCTCTCTCTTTTCTTCCTCAGACGCTTTTTCCGCCTGAACAGTCGTTTCTTCTCCGTCCTCTACTCACTAAAACGCTCGGTCACCGCACGTGTCGCGTATGGCTGCAATTTTGCTTGTATGCAGCATCCATTTTCTCAGACATTTCTCGACATTCATTATCGTACCAGGACTTGTCTGAGCATGGTTTTTCATAACCCAGTACGGCCGTTGTGGCAGTGGTTATAGAATTCGCAATATGCTGCCACTTAATGTAGAGAATATCAGTCTGTTTGAAGTAATTGAGACAGTTGGTTGTAGCATTGGCTATCTCGGTGGTATATAGGTTTGTGATGCCTAGCTTCCTTTGAGTGTGGTTACGAGTGTTTTTAGCACTACTTAATCGTGTACGTATCTATGCTGCAACTATGTTGATCCGAGTCAATATTTACAACGCGCATCACACGCACGCCAATAACGCTTGTGATCACGGTAATATCCAAGTTGCCTTGCGGATATCTTTATGCGAGAAACTGCTTCCACTCACTACCAAGTTTCTTGCCATCGCGAAGCTAACTAGTCCGAATCCATTATCGGAGCTGTTGTTGTGCAGACTGAATTTCCCGACTGCTGAAAATTTTCCTTTCCTATATTGGCATTGTAATCTCCCATAATAATTTTAATGTCATGTGCAGGGCAGCGGTCATATATCTCCTACAGGCGCTCATAGAATGCATCATAAATGTAATCGTCTTTTCTTGTACACATTAGCGTAATGTAAAAATCTTTCGCCTTGATGCGAATAGTGGAAATTTGTTCACTTACAGGGTTAACGTGTGCATCCCTGTCCCGACCCTCGCATTTCCTTGTATTTGTCGCGGACACCCTCTAGTTGGATAGAGGCACCTTCTCTGTAGAGAGTTCGGACATTTCAGGTGCATATCACTAAATAATGATCATTATAACGTTTGCGTGGGTCGGCAATATATGGGGGGTTCTTACATACATAAGTCAAAAGTTTGTACCAAAGATATTTTTAAAATTTGACTGCTATTTATAGAGCACCTGTACCCATTGCAACAAATGTGATTAAGTTTTAAAAACCCTTAATGCATGTTTTTCGTCTATAAAAATCTAATCTAATAACTCATTCACGGAATGTAAAACATTAAATTTCATTTAAAATCCACAACTGGTGGAAGCAGATAACGACATGTATGTAGTTATTTCGCTTTATAAAGTTTTAAAGCTCTAAAATTATTGTGTACACAAGCTGCAATATGTTATTATCTGCCTGCATTTTAGCTGTAGGAAAACAAGAAAATCGTAATACGCTCCTTGGCTGTTGTATTAATTATCTTTTTGTATTAGCTGATATAGCGTGTGGCTGTATCACGGACACAGATATTTTTGTCGTGCCCTAAGGGATACACAAGAATTCTGTATATACATATGTATATATGGGAAAAAAAAATTTTAATAGCGAATTGGCTTTACCACGCTAAAGTAAAAATATATCTGAGTTACTTTTATCTTTATCAGGTATGATCAAGCAACATGTAAGAAATAGTGTAGGAGTAGGGTTAGTGAAACGCAAATAAGTTTTCTTTTGCTTAGAAGGCCTTTGGAATCTATCGATCGATATACAGAAACAGGCCATATGTTATGGTATAAATTTTAAAAGTTTTCTACGAATCCCTTATTAAATAATTTCTGCCCATATAAGACTTTGTGCTTTTGACTTGTATATGTGAATGCTTGGACAAAGAAATGCTATAAAAGCAAGAGTTAAAAACATGTACATATACGCAGGACCATATTACAATGCTTGATCATCTTGTTAACATACAGTTAAACACAATTTTCCATTAGCCGAGGGGAAAAAGAAAAAAGTAGAGTAAACAAACTGATATGATGTTAATTAAAACCGTGTCGAATCTTTACATAATCTTAGAAGAGTCTTGTTGACGCCGGTTTAAGTTAAAGTTGTAAATGTATTTGTATTCTTCCTAAATGGCAGCAACAACAGAAATTTTTCTATCAACAGCCGCACGTAGAAAAGTATTGCAAGTGTTTCAGTCATTTGCTCTCCTTAGATAGTTTGACACACCAAGCATGGATAACAGCTCTTTCACCTGATCCATCCCACGAAGTTTTGGTCGCTCCCTACGGCGCAATCGAGTTTATTGCCGAAGACTTTATGAGCCGGACCATTTTCGTCCATTCGTACAAGGTGTCAAAGAAAGCGGTCTATTTGAACGCATTACGCTTATACAGATCGTGGTTCATTTAAAAACGATTCTCGCCGTTAAGATTATGGTTCCAAATATTTTGCAAAATATTATATATTTATCTCGAAAAATCAAAGAATATATTGTTCCGCCTGCGTCAGGATTCTACGCTGTAGAGCAAGACAGGTAGGATCAGTGTTTGGTGCAGTCGGATCTTTGTTCGCCATGAGAGAACATTGTCATTAAATCGTTTGCATAGCGCATAGTAGCAGCGATTGGCGATCAATACTCGTCACTTGATTTCTTGATACTTCTCTATCCGGCTCCGACAAGGTAGACCAAATCATTTACCACTTCAAAGTTATAGTTGTCAACGTTCACGCAGCGTCGCAGATGGGTAGACTCTTTGTTCGTTGAAACAAATAACTTGAATTTGTCCTCACTTATCACCAGAGATACTTCTGCCGACTGATTCTCAATGCTCGAAAAGGCCGTAGTAACGTCCCGCAGTCCTCGGCTAATGATATCTATATCATCGGCATACGAATGATCATCTCCATTATGATGATTTAGATATCGCATCACAGAATGTCGTCTTGTCTAATGCCTCGCTTGGTAGAAAATGGCTCTGTTAGATTTTTGCCTGTTTCCACTGAAGACTTCGTGTCATGACGCAAAGGCGTATCGCCTTCACGGGCTTACTAAACTCAGCCATAGCATCTTATAATTTCTGTCGTATCGGACTTTCGAATGCCGCTTTGTAATCGATAAACCGATGGTAGGTGTCACATAACACACTAGACAGGAGCTTGTATGCGATGTGTAAACACCTGATCCCACAATAATTGTTACGCACACATGGATCGCTTTTCTTAACCACTGGACATAGAACATTCAGATTCCAATAATCGTACATGCATTCCTAGAGACAAGTCGTGTTTATGAGCCGGTGTATGCACGTTGCCAGCTTGATTGGCATGATTTAGTCACTATATCTACAGCAAACTCCATCCTTATTGGTGGGAATCCCTGTTTCAACCAGCTAGACTGTTTCAGTCGGCAACCCGACTTACATATACCCTCACAGTAAAACATAACATTTTCTAGTGGGCGGAATGATGTATTTGTATGGGAGGTACCAGAAGGGGCGGGGCCATGTAGTCCATTTGCAATTCCTTAAGTAGTTTTGAGAAAATAATAACTCGTGCAAAATTTCAAAAGATTTGGTTGCGTCTTTCGAAAGTTATCGTGCGAACCAGCCGGACAGCCACCAGACAGACAGACAGACAGACGGACATGGCTCAAACGACTCAAAAAGTCATGAATCGAATTTGGTTCAAAGAAACCTTGGGTCCGAAGTGACTCCTTCTATGTGCTACACTTTTGGGTCGTATCAAATGATATATACCCTCATCCCTAAGGGTGATGGTATAAAAATCGGTAAACAAATGTTTAAGTTATTCATGTTTTCAAAGAACTATATTTGCAATCTCATACTAAATTAAAGCAGTTGAAAAAAATTACCACCGAAACCAAAAACAAACATAGTTCTGTGATTTTAGTATGGGTACGTTATTATACCATCACCCTTAGGGATGAGGGTATATATCATTTGATACGACCCAAAAGTGTAACACATAGAAGGAGTGACTTTAGACCCTAGGTTTCTTTGAACCAAATTCGATTCATGACTTTTTAAGTCGTTTGAGCCATGTCCGTCTGTCTGTCTGTCTTTCTGTCTGTCTGGTGGCTGTCCGGCTGGTTCGCACGATAACTTTCGAAAGACGCAACCAAATGTTTTGAAATTTTGCACGAGTTATTATTTTCTCAAAACTACTTGCGGTATTGCAAATGGGCTACATGGCCCCGCCCCCGCCCCTTCTGGTACCTCCCATACAAATACATCATTCCGCCCACTTTAGAAATCGAGTAATAATAGCAATACACCCTACGGGATCGTCCCTAAATTCTGTATTTAGTAAAGCTATAACAGGATAAAGTTTTGGAAAAAATTTTGAAAGCCTAGACACGCCCCTTCTGGTACCTCCCATACAATTATACCTTTCCGCCAACTATAGAGATGGAGAAATAATATCAATAACGTGATCGTACCCAAATTCTATTTTTAGTAAAGCTATAACAGGATAAAGTTTTGGAGAAAAAAATTGGAAGTCTATTCACGCCCCATCTGGTACCTCCCATACACATCTGGTACGGTCCACTTTGGAAATCGATTATTATTATTAAAAGACCTAACGCGATCGTGCCCAAATTCCGTATTTGGTAAAGTTTAAGCAGGATAAAGTTTTGGAGAAAAAATCTGGAAGTCTAGACACGCCCCTTCTGGTACCTCCCATACAAATGTACCACTCCGCCCACTTTAGAAATATGGTAATAATATCAATACACTCGACACGATCGTGCCCAAATTCTGTAGTTTGTTATGTTATAACAGGACAAAGTTTTGGAGAAAAAATTGGAAGTCTAGCGACGCCCCTTATGGTACCTCCCATACAAATGTACCTTTCCGCCCACTTTAGGGATGAACTAATAATATCAGTACACCCAAGGCAATCGTGCCCAAATTCTGTAATTAGTAAAGCTATAACAGGATAAAGTAATGGAGAATAAATCTGAAAGCCTTACCACACCCCTTCTCGTACCTCCCATACAAATGTACCACTCCGCCCACTTTAGAAATCGAGTAATAATATCGATATTATAGAAAATTATTTGTTTTACTGAGGGTAAGGGTAAATGTAAGTTGGGTTGCCCGACTGAAACTTTCTAACTGGTTTTAATTACAAATCGGTTAATTTCAATAACTCAAGACTTAAACAATATCTTATATTGGGTGATGGTATTTATCAGTCAGTTTAACTGACTGAAATTTCTGTACTGGTTTTAGAGTTGCGTTTCTCGAAAAATTTGATTAAATTTACCATATTTTTTTAAATCGATTGCTGTTGGGATTATTACCATTCCAAATAAAATTGTTTACTTGTTTGTTGTGTATGCCTTGAATTTATTGAATTATTTATTATTAATATTAAATTATTTACGTGTGGCACGCCATTACATTAATTATTCTATATGACCTAATTACAATTGATTTTCATGTTAAAAATAGCATTAAGATTATAATTCAATTAATAAACAAGCATGAGTATGTTATAACTATGTCAGTAAAACAGATTTTTGCTTGTCGTAATATGTTAATAATAAAGCTTGCAAATTTATAGATGAGTATATGGGTTTTTATGCATGGATATGTAAGTATTTTATTAATGTAATGCAAATGTATGTAATGAATGTATATCTTTTAGTGAGACAGGTGAATATGTTGACATCTGATTACACAAGGGAACAAGGTATTTGTTGTTAAAGAACTGAATATTGTTTTAAAGGTAGTTTGGGACGCTGAATCCAAATCTGCACTTGATTTTTTCGTATCAGCTCGACTCCCAATATACCGTTATTTTCCAAACTAAGGTACTTCCACTACAAATATTCAAATAACTTGAAAACGGTTCACCATATTTAATTAAAAAAAAAACGTAAACTCGTCAACAAAATTATCTTTAACCCGTGCCTACATTGTTTTTAATTTGGCCTAGTAGTTTCAGAGACATCGTTGTAATATAAAAAAAAAAAAAAAAAATTTACAAAAAAAAAAAGTTTTGTTTTTTAAAAATTCATATAAGAAAATAATGCAACAAAAATCACAGTGTTGGTCTTAAAACATTTAGTTTAATATAGTTTGAATCAAATGAGCTTTATTTCATTGAAATCTGTGCACAACTTTTGATTTTGTCAACAATTTACTGAGATAACTAAATTTACAAAAATCGCGATTTCCATACAGAAATAACATTTATTAATATGTTTGTGAAAGTGTAACTCGAGCAAACCTTAACGAATCGTTATGAAAATATATCAGTATTAATATTTTTCGAAACGAACTTATGGGATTGTAAATGGGCGGAATAGCCACACCCCTTCTGGTACCTCACATACAAAATTACCTATTTTTGGATAATTAATATATCTTCGATAGCTGCCAAACAGACTACCGGAGGATATTGAAATTTGGTCAGTTTATTTATCATGCAAAAGTAGACAAACCCTAAAAAAACCGAAACCGTTGCCATACCCCTTCTGGTACCTCCCATACAAATGACCGAACTCACCC
Source organism: Muscina levida (assembly GCA_964034835.1). Taxonomy (NCBI): domain Eukaryota; kingdom Metazoa; phylum Arthropoda; class Insecta; order Diptera; family Muscidae; genus Muscina; species Muscina levida. The sequence goes on along the minus strand of OZ035880.1, from coordinate 58,764,908 downwards.
CAATACTCTTACATACATATCTTTTTTGTAAGTACACTGAATTAAGTCAAACTATGCGTAAGTTGTACGGTTATGAAAATATGAATCAGGAATGAATTTGCACTATATCGGATCACCCCTTCTGGTACCTCCCATACAAAATGACCTATTTTTGGACAATTAATATTTTTCCCTGAACTTCCAAATTGACAACTGCCGATTAATTACATTTGGTCAGTTAATTAATATTGTAATAGGAGGCAAAACTATAAATTAAACTATAAATAAATTTGCAAATTTGTCATGATTTTTAAAAATACAAAATTTTTTTTTCGAAAAATCTGTTATCACCGAACTTAGCATAACTCATTCAATTTTCAATCGATTATTACGTACATACATGTTTTAGAAAGCTACTTTAATATGATATTCAATAAAGCTAATAAAAAGAACAATTTGGCCCCAACCGATTAACTTTCAGCGTGAAGAAAATTAAAATGTGTAATTTTTTTTGTAATTTTTTTTTGTTTTTTTTTTTGAATAAAAGAGCCTTTACTCAATCATTTTTTTTTTTGTAATATTAAAAAATTTGATTTTTTTCAAAGGTAACAACGATATCTTTAAAAAAAACAAAATTTAAAAATCCGGCATATAAAAAAAAATTATGATTTTTTGAACAATAATTTTTTGGAAAATAGGCGACAATAGATTAGTACCTGTAACTTAAAAATTCGAGCTGATGGAGAAAAATGGAGATTGGATTTAAAATCAGCGACCTCAAATTAGTAAAAAACAGCTATAGAATTCCAAACAACACTCAAAAAGTTCAATTTTGTTCCCTTGTGTTATCATTGGTTATTTTTTAGAATTTTACGAACATCGCTCGCCATTAACGTCATAGATTTGCATGCTGACGAGAGGGTGGGTGGTAGCAGTTCTCTCAATCTTTGAGATGATAAACTAAAATTTACCGAAATTGTGCTAAGAATCGAACATTTATGTTGAGCTCTTAATACGAATTTAGTATTTAGCTTAATTTAAATTTTCAGTAGACGGTCTTTAGTGTACAACATCATATATATTAAACTTGTTTTGGATTCAATTAATAATATGTATATCAGTCCATGTAAAATTTATCGTATATAATTACAAAGGCGTGATAAGCCGTTTGCGTTAAAACGCGTTTTATTTGTTTGATAGATATATTGTCACAACAAGTTATTTTACGTCGCGGCTACGATTTCCATAGTCTATTTGATCAGTTCTATTTTAAGCTACTTCTTTCAATACATCTGGCCGTATACGGTCAATGGCTGTTTTTTGGCTTCAATTGCTTTAAGAGTTGATGGTTTGTCGGCAGAGATCAATGACTCGACATAGCCCCATAATAAGTAATCCAGAGGCGTTAAATCGATCGAACGAAGGACCAAGGAATAGGATAACTTCATGAAAAAAAGTTGTCACTAAATTTATTTTGCAATAAATTGATTCTTAAGCACGCTGTATGGCAAGTTGCGCCATCTTGATGGAACCAAATGTCGTTGATGTTTTGCTGATTATTTTTTGGAAACAAAAATTCTGTCAGCATGTTGCGATAGAGCTCGCCATTCACCGTAAACATAAAATTTTACTTATAGCCATTTCACCAGAAATTCACTTCATAACTAAACATAATTCCAATGCTCTATAAACTTCGCGAGCAATTTTTTTTAAACCATCACCCTTATGGATGAAGGTGTGTATCGTTTGATACGAGAACCAGTGCAGAAATGTCAGTCAGGTAAACTGACTGATATATACCATCACCCAATATAAGATATTGCAGAAGTCTTGAGTTATTGAAATGAATAGATTTTTAATTAAAATAAAATTACTTACGTATAATTTTTCCCCTGCTTGTGGCGCACAATTGTCCAAAACTTTACTTATTTGTGTAGGAGGTATAGGTGCCGGATTGGAATTTATGTGAGAAATATTAATTTTTCAAAAAAAGGTAATTTTGATAGGGGGGTACCAAAAGGGGTGAACCGATACAGTCCTTATTCATTCCTGTCTCAAATTTTTATACGTACAACTTACGAAAAATTTGACTGAATTCAGCGTACTTACAAAAAAAATGTATGTATGTAAGACTATGGGGGTGAGTTCAGTCCTTTGTATGGGAGGTCCCAGAAGGGGTGTGTCAAATAGTTTTCTGAGGTTTCGCCCCCTATCACAATATAAATTAACCGACTAATTTTATTATCCCTCAAATGTCCGTTTGGAAGTTATGGGAGAAATATTAATTTCCAAAAATAGGTCATTTTGTATGGGAGGTACCAGAAGAGGTGTGTCAAATAGTTAGGCTCTCTGAGGTTTCGCCTCCTATCACAACATTAATTTATCGACCAATTTTCATAACCCCCCAACTGTCCGTTTGGAAGTTATTGGAGAAATATTAATTTTCCAAAAATAGGTAATTTTGTATGGGAGGTACCAGAAGGCGTAAACCGACATAGTCCATATTCATACCTGAGTCTAATTTTCATAAGCAAACATCATACGCAAAATTTGAGTGATCTCAGTTTACTTACAAAAAAGATATGTATGTAAAACTATAAGGGTCAATTCGGTCATTTGTATGGGAGGTACCAGAATGGGTGGGGCAAAGGTTTCGGCTTTCTTAGGGTTTGTCTACTTTTGCAAGATTAATAAACTGACCAAATTCAAACAGCCTCCAGTTGGCCGCTTAGAAGTTATGGAAGAAATATTAATTTTCCAAAAATAGGTAATTATGTATGGGAGGTACCAGAAGGGGTGGGTCTATTCTGCCCATTTACAATCCCGTAAATTCGATTCGAAAAATATTAAAACTGGTAAATTTTCATACCGACCCGTTAAGGTTTACTCGAGTTATCCTGCTGACCAGCCATCCAGCCAGCCAGACAGACGGACATAGCCCATTCTTCTTAAAAAGATCTGGGCGAATTTGGTCTTAAGATACTTGGCGTCTAACTCGTCTCCTTTAATGCGTTACACTTTTTTCGTATCAAATGATATATACCCTCATCCCTAAGGGTGATGGTATAAAAAGTGTAACGCATTAAAGGAGTTAAATTATCTTGTAAAAGTGACAAACCTTAAAAACACCGAATAGTTTGCCAGACCCCTTCTGGTACCTTACATACAAATGACCTAATTGGCCCATATAGTTTTACATACATATTTTTTTTAAGTACACTGAACTCAGTCAAATACGTAAGATGTACGCGTATGAAAATTTGACTGAGGAATGAATATAGACTATAACAGTTAACTCTTTCTGGTACCTCCCATACATAATGACCTATTTTTGGAAAATTAATATTTCTCAACTATTCAACTGTTTGACACATTCCTTTTGGTTTCCCCATACAAATGATCGCATTCACCCTCATTGTTTTACATACATATCCTTTTTGTAAGTACACTGAATTCAGTCAAATTTTGCGTATTATGTACGCTTATGAAAATTTTACTCTTTAATGAATATGGACTATACCGGTTGACCCCTTCTGGTACCTCCCATATAAAATTACCTATTTTTGGTCATTTGACTTGTCTAGCGGCGAAACCTCAGAAAACCTAACTATTTGACACACACTTTCTGGTACCTCCCATATAAAGAACTGAAATAGTGTGTCCACTTAATTGAGCAATGTTTTGCCGAGGTAAGCGTTTATTGAATATTAATTTACAAAAAGACCAGTAAGAAAGTTTCAGTCGGGCGACCCGACTTACATACACCATCACCCTCAGTAAAATAAAAAAAATTGCTATTTTATTCATATTATTACTCGATTTCTAAAGTGGGTGAAGTGGTAAATTTGTATGGGAGGTACTAGAAGGGGCGTGTCTAGACTTCTAGGTTTATCCTCCAAAACTTTATCCTGTTATAGCTTTACTAAATACAGAGTTTGGGCACGATAGCGTTGGATGTATTGATATTATAACTCCATCTCCGAAGTAGGCAGAAAGGTACATTTGTATGGGATGTCCCATAAGGGCGCCGCTATACTTGCAATTTTTTCTCCAAAACTTTATCCTGTTATCTATATATATAAAAGTGAACATTTGTTTCTACGTATGTCCACTATAGACTTCAAAACCACCCAACCGATGTGCAACAAACCGGCATCAATAGAAAGACAATCTTTCGAGGATCGTTATAGGTTACTTAAACATTGCATTTGAATCATGTGGTCCATATATTGAGTCGATTTTCGATTTTCCCATACAAAAAATGTTCAAAAGTTTTAAATTGTGAAAATTTAAATAGTATGTCAATGTTAAATTTGTCAATATTTGAATTTTCAAATAACACAGACAAATGGTGCGGTGTCTGAAGTACTAGATAAGTAGGAATAGCCCTACTCATAGGACCTAATTTGTAAAAGTGCAATATCTGATGGCCTAGATCATTAGGCGTGGCTCCGTCTGTAGGACGTAATTTTGCGAATGGTAATGGAATTTGTTGTGGATTCAATTAAGGTTAATATACGTATTCTAAAGAAAAAGGGGGGATTTGAAATAGGATGTGGAATAAACACCAATATTCGTGATCAAGCATAAGGGGTAGACCTGCAAAATTCTGTTTCCCAAAAGCAATAGCTGAAGGACTGCAGCACTATTCGTCTTGATATTTGGTATGCAATTTTTTGAGACCAGTGGTGTATGTAACTGAGGTCTACGGCAGAAAAAATCGAATAATCACGAATTTAAACATTTCTCAAATCTGCATTCCATTACATTTAGATCGACGAACGTCATACAACAGTGTAATATTAGCAGTTACGAATGAGTGTGGAGGATTTTATTTCCTTATTGCACCAATGGGTTGTTGATTTTGCAAAATGTTTGATCGCGTTGGCTATTGCATCCTCCTGTATTGCGCAGCTATTTTGGATGTTGCAGAATAGAGCAAAAAAACCAGTACAGAAATTTCAGTCAGTTAAACTGACTGATAAATACCATCACCCAATATAAGATATTGTTTAAGTCTTGAGTTATTGAAATTAACCGATTTGTAATTAAGACCAGTTAGAAAGTTTCATTCGGGCAACCCAACTTACATTTACCCTTACCCTCAGCAAAACAAATAATTTTCTATTATATTGATAATATTACCCTATTTCTAAAGTGGGCGGAGTGGTACATTTGTATGGGAGGTACCAGAAGGGGCGTGTCTAGACTTCCAGATTTTTTCTCCAAAACTTTATCCTGCTTAAACTTTACCAAATACAGAATTTGGGCACGATCGCGTTAGGTCTTTTAATAATATTAATCGATTTCTAAAGTGGGCGGTACCAGATGTGTATGGGAGGTACCAGATGGGGCGTGAATAGACTTCCAATTTTTTTCTCTAAAACTTTATCTTGTTATAGCTTTACTCAAAATAGAATTGGGGTACGATCACGTTTAATTTATTGATATTATTTCTCCATCTCTATAGTGGGCGGAAAGGTAGATTTGTATGGGAGGTACCAGAAGGGGCGTGGCTAGGCTTTCAAAAATTTTTACAAAAATTTATCCTGTTATAGCTTTACTAAATACACAATTTGGCGACGATCCCGTAGGGTGTATTGATATTATTACTCGATTTCTAAAGTGGGCGGAATGATGTATTTGTATGGGAGGTACCAGAAGGGGCGGGGCCATGTAGCCCATTTGCAATACCGTAAGTAGTTTTGAGAAAATAATAGCTCGTGCAAAATTTCAAAACATTTGGTTGCGTCTTTCGAAAGTTATCGTGCGAACCAGCCGGACAGCCACCCGACAGACAGACAGACAGACAGACAGACAGACGGACATGGCTCAAACGACTTAAAAAGTCATGAATCGAATTTGGTTCAAAGAAACCTAGGGTCTAAAGTGACTCCTTCTATGTGTTACACTTTTGGGTCGTATCAAATGATATATACCTTCATCCCTACGGGTGATGGTATAAAAATATGTTTGTAAAACTATGATGGTGAATTCGGTTATTTGTATGAGAGGTACCAGAAGGAATGGGGGAAATGTATCGGATTCTTAAGTACTTGTTAACTATTCAAAAATAATTAAACTTACCTATTTCAAATATCCCAAAGTTGCCCGTTTAGAAGTAATTGAAAACATAATAATTTTCTAAAATAGTTAATTTTTGTATGGGAGGTACCAGAAGGGTCAGTCGCTATAGTCCATATTCGTTCCTGAGTCATAAGCGTACATCATTCGCTTAATGTGACTTATTTCAGTGCACTTAAAACCAGTACAGAAATTTCAGTCAGTTAAACTGACTGATAAATACCATCACCCAATATAAGATATTGTTTAAGTCTTGTGTTATTGAAATTAACCGATTTGTAATTAAAACCAGTTAGAAAGTTTCAGTCGGGCAACCCGACTTACATTTACCCTTATCCTCAGTAAAATAAATAAATTTCTATTATATTGATATTATTACTCGATTTCGAAAGTGGGCGGAGTGGTACATTTGTATGGGAGGTACGAGAAGGGGTGTGGTTAGGATTCCAGATTTATTCTCCATAACTTTATCCTGTTATGGCTTTACTAATTACAGAATTTGAGCACGATTGCTTTTTGTGTACTGATATTATTACTACATTCCTAAAGTGGGCGGAAAGGTACATTTGTATGGGAGGTACTATAAGGGGCGTCGCTAGACTTCCAATTTTTTCTCCAAAACTTTGTCCTGTTATAACATAACAAAATACAGAATTTGGTCACGATCGTGTCGAGTGTATTGATATTATTACCTTATTTCTAAAGTGGGCGGAGTGGTACATTTGTATGGGAGGTACCAGAAGGGGCGTGTCTAGACTTCCAGATTTTTTCTCCAAAACTTTATCCTGCTTGAACTTTACCAAATACAGAATTTGGGAACGATCGCGTTAGGTCTTTTAATAATATTAATCGATTTCTAAAGTGGGCGGTACCAGATGTGTATGGGAGGTACCAGATGGGGCGTGGATAAACTTCAAATTTTTTCTCCAAAACTTTATCCTGTTATAGCTTTATTAAAAAGAGAATTTGGTTCCGATCACGTTTAATTTATTGATATTATTTCACCATCTCTATAGTGGGCGGAAAGGTAGATTTGTATGGGAGGTACCAGAAGGGGCGTGGCTAAGCTTTCAAAATTTTTTCCAAAACTTTATCCTGTTATAGCTTTACTAAATACAGAATTTGGGGACGATCCCGTAGGGTGTATTGATATTATTACTCGATTTCTAAAGTGGGCGGAATGATGTGTTTGTATGGGAGGTACCAGAAGGGGCGGGGCCATGTAGCCCATTTGCAATACCGTAAGTAGTTTTAAGAAAATAATAACTCGTGCTCAATTTCAAAACATTTGGTTGCGTCTTTCGAAAGTTATCGTGCGAACCAGCCGGACAGCCACCAGACAGACAGACAGACAGACAGACGGACATGGCTCAAACGACTTAAAAAGTCATGAATCGAATTTGGTTCAAAGAAACCTAGGGTCTAAAGTGACTCCTTCTATGTGTTACACTTTTGGGTCGTATCAAATGATATATACCCTCATCCCTAAGGGTGATGGTATAAAACCAGTACAGACATTTCAGTCAGTTGAACTGACTGATAAATACCATCACCCAATATAATATATTGTTTAAGTCTTGAGTTATTGAAAATAATCGATTTGTAATTAAAACCAGTTAGAAAGTTTCAGTCGGGCAACCCGACTTACATTTACCCTTACCCTCAGTAAAACAAATAATTTTCTATTTTATTGATATTATTACTCGATTTCGAAATTGGGCGGAGTGGTACATTTATATGGGAGGTACGTGAAGGGGTGTGTTTAGGCTCCAGATTTATTCTCCATAACTTTATCCTGTTATAGCTTTAATAAATACAGAATTTGCGCACGATTGCGTTGGGTGTACTGATATTATTACTACATCCCAAAAGTGGGCGGAAAGGTACATTTGTATGGGAGGTACCATAAGGGGCGTGTCTAGACTTCCAATTTTTTCTCCAAAACTTTGTCCTGTTATAATATAACAAAATACAGAATTTGGGCACGATCGTGTCGAGTGTATTGATATTATTACCCTATTTCTAAAGTGGGCGGAGTGGTACATTTGTATGGGAGGTACCAGAAGGGGCGTGTCTAGACTTCCAGATTTTTTCTCCAAAACTTTATCCTGCTTAAACTTTACCAAATACAGAACTTGGGCACGATCGCGTTAGGTCTTTTAATAATATTAATCGATTTCTAAAGTGGGCGGTACCAGATGTGTATGGGAGGTACCAGATGGGGGGTGAATAGACTTCCAATTTTTTTCTCTAAAACTTTATCTTGTTATAGCTTTACTAAAAATAGAATTTGGGTACGATCACGTTTAATTTATTGATATTATTTCTCCATCTCTATAGTGGGCGGAAAGGTAGATTTGTATGGGAGGTACCAGAAGGGGCGTGGCTAGGCTTTCAAAATTTTTTTCAAAACTTTATCCTGTTATAGCTTTACTAAATACAGAATTTGGGGACGATCCCTTAGGGTGTATTGATATTATTACTCGATTTCTAAAGTGGGCGGAATGATGTATTTGTATGGGAGGTACCAGAAGGGGCGGGGCCATGTAGCCCATTTGCAATACCGTAAGTTGTTTTGAGAAAATAATAACTCGTGCAAAATTTCAAAACATTTGGTTGCGTCTTTCGAAAGTTATCGTGCGAACCAGCCGGACAGCCACCCGACAGACAGACAGACAGACAGACAGACAGACAGACAGACAGACGGACATGGCTCAAACGACTTAAAAAGTCATGAATCGAATTTGGTTCAAAGAAACCTAGGGTCTAAAGTGACTCCTTCTATGTGTTACACTTTTGGGTCGTATCAAATGATATATACCTTCATCCCTACGGGTGATGGTATAATTAAATTTTCCGAGAACCGCACATGAGTTATCAAGTTAAAAAATGTGGCAAACATGTCAAATCATAATGAGAGATGAGTGTACTATGACACACAAAAAATCGTTCAAACCCCTTGATCGCGTATTATAGGATTTAAGAAGCAATACATGATTGAGTTATCCTTCTTAAATTAACTTACCCAGAAAATATTAGGGAACCCACGGATTTGCCGTTAGATTTAAATGACTACAGTTTCCAGTTCGGTTAAAATTTGCAATGACATTCAATAAACCTGAGGGACAGTCTATTCAAATTTGAAAAATCCAAATTTTTCGCATGAACACCTTTATGTTGCATGTAACGTGGAGAATGACCCACTGATTAAAATATGTACACTTCTTTGGTTCTTCCATACATACTCTATTATCAAAAGCGTTACAATAAATTTCTGTCATTATAACTATATTATGTTTCAATATACCTCAAAATTTTTGTTAAATTTCGATGCGAATATCAAAAGAAACTAACACAACCCGAAGATTTATCCCAACCAAAAAAGTAAAAAGTTAGGCAGGACGAAGTCTGCCCGGTCAGCTAGTAACTTAATAAAATACAGAATTGGGGGACGATCGTGTCGAGAATATTGATATTATTACTCCATTTCTAAAGTGGGCGGCGTGGTACATTTGTATGGGAGGTACCAGAAGGGGCGTGTCTAGACATCCAGATCTTTTGTCCAAAACTTTATCCTGTTATAGCTTTACTAAATACAGAATTTGGGCACGATTGTGTCAAGTGTATTGATATTATTATTCCATCTCTAAAGTGGGCGGAAAGGAACATTTGTATGGGAGGTACCAGAATGGGCGTGTCCAAAACTTTATCCTGCTTGAACTTTACCAAATACAGAATTTGGTCACGATCGCGGTAGTTCTAATAATAATATTAATCGATTTTTAAAGTGGGCGGTACCAGATGTGTGTGGGAGGTACCAGATGGGGCGTTGGTAGACTTCCAGGTTTTTTCTCAAAAAAATTATCCTGCTATAGCTTTACTAAATTAAGAATTAGGGTACGAGCGCGATGGATTTATTGATATTTTTACTCCATATCTAAAGTGGCCGGAAAGGTGAATTTGGAGGTACCAGAAGGGGCGTGGCTATACTTCCAATTTTTTTTCCAAAACTTTGTCCTGTAATAGCTTTACTAAGTACAGAATTTGGGTACGATCCCGTTGGGTGTATTGATATTATAACTCGATTTCTAAAGTGGGCGGAATGATGTATTTGTATGGAAGGTGCCAGAAGGGGCGGAGCCATGTAGCCCATTTGCAATACCGTAAGTAGTTTTGGGGAAATATTAACTCTTGGAAAATTTAAAGACATTTGGTTGCGTCTTTCGAAAGTTATCGTGCGAACCAGCCGGACAGCCACCAGACGGTCAGACAGACAGACAGATATGGCTCAAATGACTTAAAAAAGTCATGAATCGAATTTGGTGCTAAGAAACCTAGGGTCTGAAGTGACTCCTTCTATGCGTTACACTTTTGGGTCGTATCAAATGATATATACCCTCATCCCTATGGGTGATGGTATAAAAATCGCACACTTGTGCGGTCCCTAATGGCACCTCCTCAACAAAGTAGGACGGTTTTGCAACATGTCTCCAGACAGCTGGTATTATGACCGAAAGTCCTACAACCCTTTACTTGTGGAGCAACTAATAATACAAAAGTAATTATACCCTTACCCTTAGGGATGAGAGTATATATCATTTGATACGAAAAATGTGTAACTCATTAAAGGAGACTGTCTGGCTGGATGGCTGGTCAGCAGGTTAACTGGAGTGCATCTTAACGGATCGGTATGAAAGTTTACTAGTATTAGGGCCGTTTTCTCATAGGCGATTATCTTTTTTTCTTAACAAAAAACTGTAGTTTACAGAAATTAGGGTTTCTCAATGTCTCCTTTGCTTTTGCTATCGTTGTATTTTTTACAAAAAAAAAATTTTGTTTTTTAAAAATTCATAAAAAAATAATGCAACAAAAATCACAGTGTTGGTCTTAAAACATTAAGTTTAATATAGTTTGAATCAAATGAGCTTTATTTCATTGAAATCTGTGCACAACTTTTGATTTTGTCAACAATTTACTGAGATAACTATATTTTCAAAAATCGCGATTTCCATACAGAAATAACATTTGTGAAAGTGTAACTCGTTATGAAAATTTATCAGTATTAATATTTTTCGAAACGAACTTATGGGATTGTAAATGGGCGGAATAGCCCCACCCCTTCTGGTACCTCACATACAAAATTACCTATTTTTGGATAATTAATATATCTTCGATAGCTGCCAAACGGACTACCGGAGGATATTTAAATTTGTTCAGTTTATTTATCATGCAAAAGTAGACAAACCCTAAAAAAAACCGAAACCGTTCCCATACCCCTTCTGGTACCTCCCATACAAATGACCGAACTCACCCCAATAGTCTTACATACATATCTTTTTTGTAAGTACACTGAATTCAGTCAAACTATGCGTTAGTTTTACGGCTATGAAAATATGAATCAGGAATGAATTTGCACTATATCGGATCACCCCTTCTGGTACCTCCCATACAAAATGACCTATTTTTGGAAAATTTATATTTCTCCATTAACTTCAAAATTGACACCTGCCGATTAAATAAATTTGGTAAGTTAATTAATATTTAAATAGGAGGCAAAACTATAAATCTTAATATATATAAATTACGTGTCACGTTGTTTGTCCGCGATGGACTCCTAAACTACTTAACCGATTTGAATCAAATTTGCACACCGTGTTCGGTTTGATCCAACTTGAAAGATAGGATAGCTTACATCTTAAAGGGGCGGCGCCACGCCCCTTTTTTCAAATATCGCTCAGACGGCTTTTCTAATAGACCGATTGATACAAAAATTTTACCATGAGGTACTGTTGACCTGTAGATAGTTCCTGACAACATTTGGTTGTAATTGGATAAAGGGGCGTGGCACCGCCCATACAACTTGAAAATTAAAAAGGCTATATTTCATGAACTATCAGAGGTATGAAGGTGAGATTTGGTATATATGTTGTTGGACAGGATTAATTACAGCCAGGATGGAAGTGGGCGGTGCCACGCCCCCTTTTCAAAAATCGCTCTAACGGCTTTTATAATAGGTCGATTAATACAAAAATTTTACCATGACGTACTGTTGACCTGTAGATAGTTCCTGACTTCATTTGGTTGTAATTGGATAAAGGGGCGTGGCACCGCCCATACAACTTGAAAATTAAAAAGGCTTTATTTCATGAACTATCAGAGGTATGAAGATGAGATTTGTTATATATGTTGATGGAGCAGTATAAATTACATCCAGGGAGGAAGTGGGCGGTGCCATGCCCTCTTTTCAAAAATCGCTCTAACGGCTTTTCTAATAGATCGATTGATACGAAAATCTTACTGGTACTGTTGACCTGTTGATAGTCCCAGGCTATATTTGGTTGTGCTTGAATAAAGGGGCGTGGCACCGCCCATTCAACTTGAAAATTAAAAGGGCTTGCAGTATGAATTACAGTAAGGGTGGAAATGGGCTGTTCCACACCCTTTTTAAAACAAACGGTTACAACTGTCAAAATTCCACAGTATATTGCTGTTCAACTAGAGATATGAACAGTAAGGTGGGCCAATTTTTTTATTCGCACAAATCGTAACCAAAATCGGAATCTGATTGATGATTTTTAAGAAAATTTCACCAATAAACTTTGTGTCTAAAATCAATTCCTAGATCGCGTTGGCAAGCATGAAGATTTCAGATAGAGATTTTTTTTGTTTTTAAATGAGCACAAACCGAAAACTTCAGATATATATTTTTACAGACCTTCTGCGTAAAACTGACTTCCCAACGAACTAAATGAGGTATTACAGAAGCAAATTTATGTATTGGTTAAAAAGTTATGGCCTCTGAGAGTTGGCATACAGAAATTAAGTTTTTAAAAATCATTTTTCAGAATATTTGCTCATTGCTAAAAAAAAAATCTCTACCTGAAATCTTCATGCTTCTCAGCGCGAACTAGGAATTGATTTTAGATATATAGTTTCTTAGTGAAATTTTCTAAGAAATACTGATATACGGTTAACAGGTTGTTTTTTTTTTTGACGCGAACTAATTAATTCGCCCTAATGATCAGGCTATTTCGAATAAAATAAGTTAAAAGTGCCGAGGCGCTGCCCACGCACTTCAATAGTTAACTTTTTACCTGTATCAAATAATGGTCCGTACACCAGGCAGTTGAGGATGCGCAGAATAAAATAGTGATTTTTTTTAATTTACTTTACAGGTATGTATTTTTCAATTACTTCTCAGGAGAGCGAATCGGTAATAAATCATATAGATAGAAAAATTAAGCAATATTCATTGTAGTTATACTACAATGGTTAAATTTTTATAGTATATCAGATGTAACATTAGCAAACAATTGAAAATAACCTATGCATGGGGTATTTTCTTGACATATAGAACTTCTGATAGGTATAAGTGTAAATCTAGCTGTCATACTAATGAAGTGTAATAGACTTTCTTTTAGTATACTTTACAAAATCACCATGTAAAAACTAAACAAGAACAAAGTTTACAAATCATGCAAATTTATTTTCAAAATGCACGTTCTGATCGCCAAACTTATGGAGCCCTTTATGAAGTTGAGGGTGCATGTAATGATGCATCTGAGCAGCTAATAGAAGCCATCGACGCTGTAGACGTTAGTATGACAGGGGACTCGAATTTATCGAACCGACTTCATTCTCTGGAACTCGGTCTCTGCGAATGCTGAGGAAAGACCTTGGCCTACATTCATATAAATCCAACTGGTAGAAGAAGTAGAGCCAATGGACGATCAATTGATTTTTTTATTTATCATGTCATTGAACATTATTTGAAGGAGAAATGGTTCTAACACGACGCTGTAACATGCCATACAGCGCGTGAGACCATCACTTTGCTAAGCCAAACGTTGGTGACCGAATTATCTCAAAAAATGGTAATACGAGTTCAATACAAAAACAGTATTACGGATTATTCTTGATCCGTGTGAGAGAAGACATGACAAAAGAAGTTTTTATGGCTAAAGGCATGAAGCTTCAAACGGAATTTTCATTTGCGGTCAGTAGGAGAAGTCATAACAAAAATGTTTTTTATGACCAAAGAGATAGTTAGTATACAGATGGTTCACGCTACTACGGATCAAGATAAATAATTTTGATCTTTAGAGATATGTATGTTTCCGATTTGTGAAAGAAGTGGTTTTTCGCCCTGCATACTGAAAAAACTTAATCTAAATTTTTATTAGCATTAACAACAATAAAACTTAAGTAGTAAACTTTAATGTTAAGGAGTTACTTTAAATAAGTTACATAAGTATATAAACTCAACATATTTTTATCGAGCTTTAGTGCCGTTTTCAAAGTACTTTGTAGACCTAAGTGTGAAATATATTACAAGTTAATATGCAATAGCGAAGCATTGCCGGGCCCACTAGTTAAACTATAAATAAATTTGCAAATTTGTCATAATTTTTAAAAATACAAAATTTTATTTTTTTGGGTAGAAACAAAAAAATGCGAAAAATCTGTTATCACCGGACATAGCATAACTCATTCAATCCGCCTTATGAAAAATTCCGCCTTATGAAAAAAAAAAATTATGGTTTCTGGAAATATAATTTTTTGGAAAAAAGGCGAAAATACGATTAGTACCTGTAACTTAAAAATTCGAGCTGATAGAGAAAAGTGGAGATTAGAATTAAAATCAGCGACCTCAAATTAGTAAAAAATTAATATAGAATTCCAAACAACACTCAAAAAGTTCAATTTTGTTGACTTATGTTATTAATGGACTGACTGATCATTGCTCAGGCCAAACGGCTTGCCTAGAATCACGAAAATTTGGTTGTACATTCTTCTTACTTTTCGTACTTTTAGGGGTAATTTACGAAAAATTCAACAACGTTGTGCTGTTCTTAGTTGTACGTCCTACACAAATAAGTCAATTTTTTACGGATTTGTAAAGGGTGGTTAAATTGTATGGCCCGATGTTGAATGTGAACCACACCTAAACGTCAATTTATTTTTTGCATTTCATTCGACATTTCTTAATTTCAGACTAACTCAATTTGAACCATGGAAAAATACACAATCGAGCAACGCGTTATTCAGGCTTATTAGGATAATGGGCGTTCAAGTCAAAATGCATATCGTGCACTTCGTGATTTTTTTGGTCAAAGAGATTAATCGTCCAAATGTGCATACAATCGGTAAAATATTGCAAAAATTTTAACAAACCGGAACTGTAGGAATCTGCAGAAAATATTGCTGCTGTTTGCGATAGTGTGGCTGCCTAACATTTTACGCTCGTCGTTGCTGAACATTATGCATAAAGACATCACTCTTACTAGGTGCAATTGACTCAAGAACTAAAGCCTCTTGACCATTTCAAACGTCGTCAATGGTCAGAATGGTGACAAGAAATGGCAACAGTGGATGATCAATTTTGGATTCGTCAATAAGCAGTTCTTCCGCATTAAGGCGAATTATAATCCAAGTGATTGTCGAAAAAACCAATGCACACAGAAAGAGTGACTGTTTGGTATAATTTATGGGCTTACGGCTTCATCGGACCGTATTTTTTCCAAAATGAGGCCGATCAGGCAGTTACTGTGAATGGTGTTCGCTATCGTGAGATGATAACGAACTTTTTATGGCCCGAATTGGAAGATATGGATGTGGACGAATGGTTGTATAAACTTTTTATTAAAGAGTGACTGTTTGGTGTAGTTTATGGGCTTACGGCTTCATCGGACCGTATTTTTTCCAAAATGAGGCCAATCAGGCAGTTACTGTGAATGGTGTTCGCTATCGTGAGATGATAACGAACTTTTTATGGCCCGAATTGGAAGATATGGATGTGGACGAATGGTTGTATAAACTTTTTAAATATCTAAATAAAGTTATTGAGGTACTGTTCATATGGGAACTAACAACAAAATGTAATCAAAATTATGTGTAAAAAACAGTATTAAATATTAACTAGTAACGCGGTTATCTTCGGCTATGCCGAAGCTCAGAAACCCTTCACCATTTGTAAAAATGGTGATAAAACTGGTTATTTACACTACAACTATATTTTATTAAACTTTACAATACAAAACAGGGGAGTTGGTGAGAAGTGGACGTTACTTTTAGCTTCTTTGTCAATAATTTTTAACTATTTTATTCGATTTACCGATAAGTTTATGAGTTGGTTAGTTGGAGCATATTTTTATGCATTTTGTAACACCCCAAAAATGGAAATTTGTGTGGGATGTTGAGGTAGTTTAAATCAGATCTTGCTTATCTTACAACTTAACCTCTGCTTCTGGACAGACGCTTTCATACCAAATTTCAGCCCGAAAGCTTTTAAACTACAGGGACATACAGACGGATACCCCGAAAAAGGGGGAGTTTGTATGGAAGGTGGGAGAAGTATTCGTCCGATATATAGGATTTAACCTTGCATATCAAATTTTAGCTCGATATTTCCTAACCTACGGCTGTTAGGGGCAGTTGGGCGGACACCCCAAAAAAGGTATAGTTTGAATGGGAGGAGGGAGTAGTTTTTGATCGACATTGATTATCTTAGAAAGTAGCCTCCGCTTAAAGAATGAATCTTGCGTACAAAATGTCAGCTATGTACCTCTTAAAATACGGCTGCAATCGCAGGGACAGACCCCAAAATGGGAGAGTTTGTGTGGGAGGTGAGAGTAGTTTTTGACCGATCGGTCTCATCTTAATACCCAACCTCCGCTTAGAGTAGGAAAGCTTGAATAAAATATTTCAGCTTGATTGCTCTTAAGTAACTACCGAAATCGCGGGGACTGACAGACGGAAACCCCCAAAAAGAGGGACTTTGTATGGGAGGCGGGAGTAGTTTTCGACCGATCGGTCTCATCTTACATACACATTTTCAGCTTGATTGCCCTTAAAAGGGGGAGTTTGTATGGGAGGTATTAGTAGTTTTTGACCGATCGGGCTCATCTTAGAACATAACCTCCGCTTTGAAGATAGAAGCTTGCATTTCCAGAAAATGAAAAACTAGGTGCACAGTTTTTTTCATTCGTGTTAGCTTTCAGAAATACGCACGGTGTTATAAGAATTCAATTTACATACTTGCATTTATGCTTTTTACATATTTTCAGACAAGAAATTCCCTTCCTTCCTTCCTTAAGTGGCCAATTACAATTTACGAAACGTAGTTCATAATTTTGAGGCCTGAAGTAATAAAGAATTCCACACGCTTCGGTCTTCTGCGTGTGTTCTCCAATTAGTCCTACCAGATGATGGCACGTCGCCTACCACTTGGTCCTTCCAACGGAGTTTGGGTCTCCCTGCTGTGCGCCGTCCTTCAGGTTCGCCTTCAAACACCTTTCTTGCTGGAGCATTTACATCCATCCTGGCAACATGTCCCAGCCATCGAAGTTGTTAGATTCTGACTCTTTTAGCTACGTCGATGTCGTGGTAAAGCTCATACAGCTCATGGTTCATCCGATGGCGAAACTCGCCTTCGACACAGATAGGTCCATATATTTTTCGTAGTACTTTTCTCTCGAATACTCCCAGGTTTTGTATGTCCGTTGTAGTGAGCACCCATGATTCGGCAGCATACAACAGAACAGGTAAGAAAAGCACCTGGTATAGTTGTTTCTTAGTATTCCGAGATAAGGTGGTGTTACTAAAGTGCTACCGAAGTCCGCAGAAACATCTATTGGCTAGCACTATTCTCCGTTTAATTTCTTGGTTGACATTATTTTTCTTGTTGACGGAAGAACCGATGTAGGTTAACTCCTCGACTACCTCAAAACAATAATTGTCAACGTTCACGGTGCGTCCCCATCGAGAGGACTCTTTGTTCGTCGAAATCATTATTTTTGTTTTGTCCTCGTTGACCGCTGAACCCATTTTTGCTGACTCCTTTTCTAGTGATGAGACAACTACAGTAACATCCCGCAGATTTCGGCCATTGATGTCTATATCATCGGCATAGGCTAGTGGCATGTGGCTCTTGTGGAATATGGTGCCAGACATGTTGACCGTCTCCATAACTATATTAAACTAGCGGACCCGGCGAACTTTGTCCCGCCCCAATTTAATACCTTCAGATAAACTCTGTGCCAGTGGTATGATAAACAATGTTTTTCGATTAGTTTTCCGCCGCAAAAACATACAACGAAGGCGGTTCTCTAAAACGCGAAAAGGCAACGTTCAGCTGACCACACGTAAAACAGGGAAATTCGAGATTAATCCCACAAACTTCCAACGATTGGCCTTGCGATTGATTGATTGTCATTGCCAAGGCCAATTTTAATAGATGATCAGTTAGAATTAATGGAATTCGTGAGATAAGGACTTTCTTTTCTTTAAATTTGCCCTTGATGACCGTCGGCACAATTTCGGTTATTTCAGATTCCGCTGTATGATTATGATCGATCCCACCTTCATCTGTAAATTGATTCATCGAGTTGAAAAATTTGGTCGGATTGTTGGTCGCTTCAACCCTTGTTGGTCACCTTGTAATCAGATTTGTACGAATGCAGTTCTCCAGCGATTTGACTTTTTGAAATGAAATTCAAGCTATCGAAGTTTTGCAGTTTTGCCCTGTATGCAGTATCCGTTTCTCTCGTGGCATTGCGACATTCATCATCGTACCAGGCATCTTATTGAGACGGCTTTGAGTACCCAAGTACGCTTATCGCAGGTTATATTATCAGGGGATGGAGCATTCCGCAGCAGTTGAGTTAGGTGGTTGGAATAGGCGTCCGCTATCTCTGTGTTCCGCAGTTTACCGATGTCCAGCTTTCGTTGTGCGTGGTTACGTCGCCATGCTTAGCCTAAAGCGTACCTTAACTGCGGTAAGGAAGTGATCAGAGTCAATGTTCGCACCCCTGATCACTCGTACGTCCAGAACACTCGATGCGTGCCTTCCATCGACTACCACGTGATCTATCTGATTCCTCGTCAAATGATCTGGAGATAACCATGTTGCCTTATGAATATTTTTATAGTCAAATCTAGTGCTGCAAACTACCATATTTCTTGCCGCAGAGATATCAATCAGTCTGATGCCATTATTCGACGTTCCGGTGTGCAGACTGAATTTTCCGATGGTAGGCTCAAATGCGGTTTCCCTGCCTATTTTAGCATTAAAATCGCCTAGTACAATTTTAATGTCATGGCTCTGGCTACGGTCATATACATTTTCTAGGTTCTCGTAGAACTCGTCTTTGTCCTCATCGCTTTTCTCTTCTGTCGAAGCATGGGCACATATAAGTGTTATGTGGAAAACTTTGTTTTGACTCTTATGGTGGCTATACGTTCACACACCGGGTTGAACCTTGAGACTAGGTGTCGCAGTATCTTGCCAACCACAAATCCACATCCAAACTCGTGCTTGTCCGCATGGCCACTATAGTAGATGTCGCACGTCTTCATGCGCGAGCAACCGTGTTCCGTCCACCGGATTTCCTGTAAAGCGGTTATGTCAGCCTTGTATTCTTCGAGGACATCTGCCAGTTGGATGAAGGCACCTGGTCTATACAGTGTTCTAACATTCCAGGTGCATATCCTTAAATCATGGTCCTTAATTCGTTTGCGTTGGTCGTCAACATTTTGGAGGGTCCATTTTATTCTTTTCATACTTCTTTTCATTGCAATAGCGTAAACGTCGGTGGCGGGTTGCAAGCCCAGCGCACCACGTCGCAGTTTTCTCCTCCTGCCAGGATTTTATTACAGCCGCCCATTCTGGGTCAGACGCTGACCGGGTACCGCTCACTCTGAGCAGACGTGCCTGGGTTTTAGGTTTCGCCCCTCACAGTTAGTCGTGCTCTGACGGGTGTCAAAGGCACGCTTCCAGGCGTCACCACGTGGAGGTACTCCGTCCGCAGTAGTACTACGAATACGGAGCTCTGTGAGTAGACTTGAAGTGCAATTGGCAAGGATCACTCTGGGTTTGCCAAGTTAAACCGATCAGAAGCTTTGCCTTGCATCACACTCCCCTTAAACTTCATTAACTATTTTACATCAATTTTTGTAATTTAAATAAATTCAATATAACAATTGTAATTTTGCTGCTGGATGAAGTAATCGAAATATTATTTTGGCAGCTATATAAAAGACCACTTAAACACGAACAGTTCAAGTACAAGAATTCTTCCATTTTATGTTGGTCATACATATATAGCGAATTCAATAAAAATTTAAACAATGCTGTTCGATAAAAATTTTAAGTTTTTTTAGTCTTTATTTTGAGTGAAATAAAAAAGAGATTTTATTGGTGCAAATTTTTGGTTCGACAAACTCAAACACTGGCGAAACAAAACGTCATATTAGACAATTAAAAAATTGCAATCGTTGAGGTGTAACATTGCACCGAAAATTAAATATTGTTATTAAAAATTGAAACTTTTACAAAAAAAAATGTTCTTTCTTGCAGCTTAGAACATTTTAAACACTTATATACATTGAAATTCTAAAATGATGGATTTAACCAGTACAAAAATTTCAGTCAGGTAAACTGACTGATAAATAGTACAGGAAGTACAACGTGCCTGCTTTTAACGTAAATCAACGTTCAATGAACGCTTACCTTGGCAAAGAATGTCTGAATTCCGTGCACATACACAATTGATATGTATATAAAAAGAGCAATATCGATTACACAGTGCAACAGTGAAAAAAATACAAGAACGTGGCAGTATAGGTTCGATTCTGCTATCGAAGGGTAATAAAACCTTATACTCAGTTTGGCGTATAGGGAAAACATGAATAACTCGGAAAACATGAATAACTTAACTATTTGTTAACCGATTTTTACAAACAAGTATGCGTTTAACTCTTAAAAGCGTGCACTTTCTGAATAAAATAGTAAACATTAGGGTGTCCTTATAAAATAGGGGCTACAAACTTCATCAAACTAAAAAAATAGTGACAAAATTACAAAAGTTTGAAATTACGAGGCAAAAAACAAACCGATATGACAAGTTACTAATATATATATATGGTTGGAAAGGCCGCAGTCTCTTCTTTCTAAATTCACTGAGAAATTTTAAATCGGTTGATATTCAACCACGTTACTGGCTTATAAGTGCGTAAAGGTTCGAAAAACAGGTATCAACGTGGACTTTATTATATATTTAGGTTGCCTAGACACGTTCAGATTGGATTGATGTGTTGACAAAAGTTGTTTATCTTTACCAGGGCTACAATTTTGGCGAACAGTGTTAGAGAAAAATTTGGACTACCTCAAAGTAATGCTCAAAAAAGTGAAAAAATAATAAATTCTTCTTCAATTTTTTTTGAAAAAGGGCAGGAATAACCAACCTTTTTGACATAATTTGTTAATAAAGTTAGTGCGCAAAACTCCCAGCTACAGTCTAGCGCTATCACGAAGTGTGAGTTAGCTGTTGGACAAAAACTGATGACAACTTTTTTCATGGGGCTCACTGATTTTGAGAATCTTTAGCCTTTGATAGTAGAATCGAGCCTATACTATCCCGTTTTTGTATTTTACAAAAAGTCGTCATTTGTTGCATAGTGTTATTTGTATGGAAGTGACTAGAAGGGTGTGTCAAATAGTTACGATTTCTGATATTTTGCCTCCTATTACAATATAACGTAACTGACCAAATTTGACTATCCCCCAAGTGCCGTTTTGGAAGTTATGGGAAATGTATTTACTTTCCAATTAAGGTCATTTTGTGTGGGAGGTACCAGCAGAGGTGATCCGATATAATCCATAGGAATGATCCTGATTAAAATTTTCATAACCGTACAACTTACGCAAAATTTGACTAAATTCAATAGACTAACAAAAAAGATATATATGTAAGACTAAGGGGGTGAATTTGGTCATTTGTATGGGAGGTACCAGAAGGGGTATGTTGAATAGTAAGGGTTTCTGAGGTTTCTTCTCCTATCACAATATAAATAAACCGACCAATTTTTATTACCCCCCAAGTGTCCGTAAAAAAGTTATGGGAGAATTATAAATTTTCCCATAACTGGAGGTACCAGAAGGCGTGAACCGATAAAGTCCATATTCATTCCTGAGTCCACTTTTCGTTAGCGAACAAATACCGCAGAATTTGAGTGAATTCAGTTTTCTTCAAAAAACATATGTATGTAAAACTATGAGGATCAATTCGGTCACTTGTATAGGAGGTACCAGAAAGGGGTGTGGTAAAGGTTTCGGTTTTCTCAGAGTTTCTCTGCTATTGCAAGATAAATAAACTGATCAAATTAAAATATCCTCCGGTCGTCTGTTTGGCAGTTATGAAAGAAATAAAACTTACTTACTTAATTTCCCTTTGCACCCCATGAATGAGGTATGGGATTGCTTCTCGCGTTGTTGTGAATTAACACGCTTTCTATTTTTAGATTCACAACTAACGGCAGCTACTGGTTTATCGACGAATGCGAACGTACTGTTTGAGAAGCTCTTACTTGACACGCCGATTGACTCGACATTTTAATACTGCGAAGTTGCTGTCAACAACATTCGAGGGGAGCCGACAGTGAAAGAAACAATTTTTTTTTTTTTTAAGATGACTGGAGCCAGTTTTGAACCTGCGATCTGACGCATGGTAGTCGCGTGTTCTAACCACTATGCCACGGCCGGTCCCTAGAAAGAATATTAATTATCCAAAAATAGGTAATTTTTTATTGGAGGTATCAGAAGGGGTTGGGCTATTCCCATTTATAATACCGTTAGTTCGCTTTGAAAAATATTACTACTGGTAAATTTTCATTCCGATCAGTTAAGGTTTACTCGAGTTAACCCCCTCACCAGTCCTGAAACGAATTTGGTCTTAACCCATGAAGGCCTAGCGATCCGAAAAAGAACTAGCATGACTTTTAATAACATTTTGTTTTAGCAAATTCACGGTGTATTTTATTGTTCAGTAATTTGGCTTACTTACGACTTAAATTCATAACTTTTCAGGTGATTATTATACAAATGGGCGACTACTGCATCTACTGCAATATAACGTTATAAGCGCACATACACACGTATACATGCATACATGTTAAATCCTTTATATAATGGCTGTTATGAATGCATTTAGGTTTGTTGTTCTTCGATTTTCTTTACTAGGTAAACATATTGTTCTTTCCGCTAATGGCAGAATAAAGTAAAGGTCTTAATTAAAACTGTCATAATGTGTTAATGAGAAAACATAAAAGAGATGCTTACACAATAAACTTAATTCCACATGGCCGGATAAAGGCAATACATAAAAAAGGCACAAAGACATCCGGTTACGACAGACATTTGCATCATGTGATTAAGTATTCGTTTCTGTGTATAAAAACGCCATAATTAATTAAAAACAAAGTGCAAAACAAATTTCGTGTGGGTTGTTTAGTTAGTATGTATTTGCATGAACTGTAAGTTGATTTTGTTATATCGCAGATGTTTTTTTTCATACATGATATGTAGCGTATATTTAAGAGATGTTATAAAAGTATCTAGTAAAATAAGGTTAAGATAAGTTAATAAAAAATTAATTTTCGTTGATGTGGTATTATCGTTGGCAATACATCCATGGCAGACAAAACACAATCCTTTTTGGGCCATATGCAGTGTGCACATTTTTTGCGTTCTTAAATTGTCTTTGGATAACCAATATGGGATGTGTTCAATATTATGGGTAGGGCCCTATATATTATAGCCGAATTTGGTATACTACGCCACCTTTTTATTTAGTGTCCTAACGAAACAAATCTTATACCGTTGTTCTTGTACAGTCAAAGTATCCGTTTATTCGTTATTTCACTTTTGATTTCGAAGTCAATTTTAACTATTGACTTCTTGCATTTGGTTTCCTATATCAATATGATGCTCATTTCTTATTATGTCATTGAAGATCTCTCCAATCCATAAAACTTTTGCGTAGAAATATTTACTTAAATTCACATTCCTAAAGGTTATAGAGGTTTAATAAAAATGTTGATCACCTTACATCAACAATATCTATTAGGACAAATTGCATATCATTGTTCATGTTTTATCAATCGTTTTTTTTTTAGCTCTTTGCACACTTTTGACACCGGGTGGTACGTAGGGAGCAGGTATCAAAATAAATGGCTCTGAAAATGTCTTTGGATAATTTTTTACCGTCCTTATAAACTTTATTTTCGACCCATATTTGCGGACTTTTTTCACTCCATAATAACACAGTACAAATCAATGAGCTGAAAAAAGTTGTACTGTGTAATATACTGCTTTTGTACAGATACTCTTAAAATATTATTTTTTTTTGTTTGCTGCAAAATATTAACATGTACATCAAATAATCTATATTTTAATACAGAAAAACAGCATTGAAAGTGGTGGTGTTTGGTACACAATTTTTTTCGCAGTGAAAAGCCTTTTATATTGCTGATGCAGTTTATTCATTCAATCTGAATGAAATTTAAGAAAATTAATTTCAAGTCTTTAAGTTAAGTAAGACTTAAGTAGGCACTTTCCGTTTTCCTTTAACCTGTGAGCATGTTGTGCACATATATATGTGTACGCAGTAATTTATTTCGTGCGAATTATAATATCCAGAATATATTGATATGTTTGGATATTCACAATACATAAAAACAAACTGCCCCCTACGTGTTAAAATAAGAGCGTGAAAGCCATCAATCATCACCTGTAGCTATATTAAATACAAAGGTATGCAGAAAATAAGGTATATTATAATACTCGTATTGTATAAAAACCTTAAGTTTTTTAGGGTGCTTCAAATATAATTATAGATTACACTGTGTGACAAATGGTAGTGGGTGGTGATCGCTAGTGGTTATGACTAGGGGAAAAGTAATATTGGCAAAAAAAATTAAAAGTGTTCCGAGATATGTCGATTTGAAATAAGTACGCATTATGTAGGGGGATTTGACATGTTTGGGGGTCTTATTTCCAAAATTGTTGTTGGTATTGAACAATATTTGGCTCGATTAGTCTCTGATATATTAATGAAAACTTTTTTGAATTATATGAAATTATTTCAACGGACACGACAATTTTGGAAATAAGAAACCCAAACGTAACAAATTTCCTTATATGATACTTACAAACTTTAAGAACCCCTGCCGATTTTGGCTGTCGCACAGTGTTATAATAATCAAATGTAATAGAAAACCATTGCTTTGCCTATTGTTGATTCGAAGCTAATATATTTAAATAATAACCAGTACAAAATCTTCTGTCAGGTAAACTGACTGATAAATACCATCACCCAATAATAATTCCTATTACAAGATAATTAATTACCAAATTTGATTATCCTCAAAGTTCCGGTTTAGAAATTATGGGAGAAATATTAATTATCCAAACAAGGTCAGTTTGTATGGGCGGTACCAGAGGGTGATCCGGTATAATCCATATTCATTCCTGATTCAAATTATCATAACTGTACAACTTTCGCAAATTCGACTGTATTCAGTGTACTTACAAAAATATATGTATTTAAAACTATGGGGGTGAGTTCGGTCTTTTATATGGGAGGTACCAGAAGGGGTGCGTCAAATAGTAAGGTATTCTGAGGTTTTGCTTCCTATCACAAGATAAATTAATTGACCAATTTTCATTACCCCCCAAGTGTCCGTTTGGAAATTATGGGAGAAATATTAAATTTGCAAAAAACAGGTCATTTTGCATAGGAGGTACCAGAAGGCGTGAACCGATATAGTTCATATTCATTCCTGAGTCCAGTTTTCATATGCAAACATCATATGCAAAATTTGAGTGAATTCAGTGTACTTACAAAAAAGATATGTATGTAAAACTATGAGGGTCAATTAGGTCATTTGTATGGGAGGTACCAGAATGGGTGTGGCAAATGTTTCGGATTTCTTAGGGTTTGTCTACTTTTGCAAGATAAATAAACTGACCAAATTTAAATATCCTTCGATCGTCCGTTTAGAAGTTATGAAAGAAATATTAATTATCCAAAAATAGGTAATTTTGTATGGGAGGTACCAGAAGGGGTGGGGCTATTTTGCCCATTTACAATCCCATAAGTTCGTTTTGGAAAAGGTTAATACTGGTAAATTTTCATACAGACAGCCAGACAGACGGACATAGCTCAATCGTCTTAAAAAGTCCTGAAACGGATTTGGTCTAAAGATACTTGGGGTATAAGTCGTCTCCTTTAATGCGTTTCACTTTTTATACCATCACCTTAGGGATGAGGGTATATATCATTTGATACGAAAACCAGTAAGAGAGATTCAGTCGGGCGACCCGACTTACATATACCATCACCCTCAGTAAAATGAAAAAAATTTCTATTATATTGATATTATTACTCGATTTCTATAGTACCAGAAGGGGTGGAGCCATGTAGCCCATTTGCAATACCGTAAGTAGTTTTGGGGAAATATTAACAGCTCGTACAGATCATGATTCATACGACACCGATACTCTCCGTTAACGATGATGGGCCCATATATTTTACGGAGTATTTTTCTCTCGAATACCGCCAGAACCGATTCATCCGCTAGTGTTATAACCCAGGATTCTGAGCCATACATTGAGACAGGTAGAACCAGTATCTGGTATAGCTGGAGTTTTGTTCGTCGAGAGAGGGCTCTGTCATTGAATCGCTTGCTTAGTCCGTAGTAGCATTTATTTGCAAGCAGGATTCTTCTCCGGATTTCTAGGCTGACATTATTTGCTTTGTTGATGGCGGAGCTTAGGTAGACAAAATTATCTACCACCTCGAAATTATAGTCCACGTTCACGCAGTTTCGCAAACGAGTAGATTCTTTATTCGTTGAAACTAATAACTTCGTTTTGTCCTCGTTCACCGTTAGGCCCATTTTCGCTGATTCCTTCTGAATGCCTGAGAAGACTGCAGTCACATCCCGCAGTTTTCGACCGATGATGTCTACGTCATCAGCGTACGCGAGTAGCATGTGGCTTTTGTTGAATATAGTGCCACTCGTGTTTACTGCAGCTTTTCTCATTATCATCTCCATCACATTGTTGAAGAGATCGCACGATAGGCCGTCGCCTTGTTTTAGGCCTCGTCTGGTATAGAATAGCTCCGTAAGGTGCTTGCCAATCTTCACTGAAGACTTCGTGTCAGTCAGCGTCATTCCGCTTCAATTTTGTTCGCAATTGTCAGGAGTAGGTTTATGTGAGAGAAAATTTTGGGATAATCCTCCGGAAAAGCCGGGAAATTGGAATAAACGAAAATTGATTTTTTGTATGGAATTTTGTGTGCAATAATTGCGAATGACTTTTCGAATGGAAAAATAGAAAAATTTTGTTGGAAAATTCCGGAAAATTCGAAAAATTTTAATTTTTTTCGACAAAATTTACCTTTTTGTCGTATGATTTGATAGTATTGGACGATGTAACTGCGACGAATGGAAAAATAGACAAATTCTTGGTGGAAAATTCGCAAAATTTGTATTTTTCGAATAGGACATGGTTGTTTTTAGGGAGAGTTATTTACTAAACTAATGCCTCCTATTAGACAATCAAACTTTGGCAACGTACACGTCGTGCTATAATTAGTCATAACGTCCGTAATAATCAAACTCAAAAGGAACGTGCCAAAAAAATGAATGTAGACGTGCCCATATTGCACTGTTTCTAGCTGCCCAATCACCACCTCAAATTCCACAAAATGTTACTAGAAGAAGACCAGTCGTAAATATAGACTTGAATCGCGCTGCTTTTGAATACGATTCCACAATCGCCTACAAAGATCTTCGCTGCGTTGATATCGGTTCATTGTCTGTCGTATGCCTGTATTGCAATTCATTGAAGTTACAATCGGAAACTCCCGGCTTATGTTGCGCTGGTGGCAAGGTGAAATTGCCATTTTGACTCATCCGCCAGTGCCATTGTAACATATTCCTTTCCCTATGGAAATACAATCTAATCAAATATTTCCTGGCAAATAAACAAAAATATGAAGGATGCTTTTAAATGCCGTCATTCGTAGCCGAAGTTGTTGATCAACCGGGCAACAATGCGAGTTAAAAGGTAATGGCGTCTCATTACACAGTGGAACAGTGAATTCAGATATTATTACTGGAGCTGAGTAAACCCCTAGCTCAGTGAAAAATATTTTTTTTTCACTTTTTTAAAATAGGTCGCAAGAACGTTTAATTTCATTTCGTTGCTTAAAAAAAAGAAACGAAGACATAATATTTAATAACATTAAATATTGTAGGAATATCTTAAGCAAAGTGTTAACTGAGGTAAGGTTTTGCCCAACGTTTGAGTTTTTCCGAAAATGTTTCATTTTGTTTGAGTGTTATTATTAAAAACAATTCCTCCCATTTTGCTCGAAATTGCTTCCACACATTTAGATTCAAGGGCAAATACATCATCGAGCTGGCGCTTTGTTACCACCACCAAACGAAGATCATAAGTTCCTGCAGATCTATTTCGCTGGTGATTCGGCAATAGACCTAGATCAACGTTGTGCAATTTTTACTTCGATTAAACACGAAATGTTGAAACAATTGGAAATTTTTCTGCATTGGATACAATTATAGTGTTCAAATACTTTAATTTTTCAGAAAACCGGTTTCCGGTTTATTCGAAAAATACATTTTTCCAACAATTCGGTTTTCGAATACATGATTTAGTAGATTTAGGACATTTTAACTTAACATATAAGTGCAATCTTTATGATGTACTCACAAACTTTAAAGGCGTTTTCTGTAAAATTGTCGATTAACACATACTTTAGTTCAGAATTAAGGTATCGATTTGATCACAAGCATGTCGGGAGACTCATCGGTCATATGATGCACTACAATACCCGTTGATGTTCTACCGTGGAGAGGGTGAATATCACCACAATTTAAAGATGGTCAATACAACGACAGGTTTGTTTACAAGTCATCAGGAAAAGAAACGAAAAAAAGGGTAAGCTCAAATAATTTTTATGCGTATTGATCGCAAATTGCGTTAGCTGTTGCACCATCTGCTGCCACTTTGTTGAAAGGCGGTCGAACTGCACATTCCGCTTTGAAGTTGCCGATGAATCTTCTCACACTTGACAAGCCATTTGGCACAATATCCAGAAGTTCGGCGACAGCGAAATTGTGGCGAGAATGCAAAATCATCATTTGGGATGAATGCACGATAGCGCATCAACGAGCTTTGGAGGCAGTTGACCTAAAGATGAAGGATTTATGAGGTGATTCGAAACGATTTGGTGGGGCTATAATATTTCTGTCGGAAGATTTTCGTCAAACCTTCCCGCCCATCCCAAAATCTACTGCTGCTAATGAAATTAATGTCTTTGTGGTGGAATGACAAGGAGTTAAATTTATCACATTAAAATTTGAACTATATGTGTTTTAATATTACTCTGGAGCTTATATGAAGTCGTTGACTTGGGGTGGGACGAAGTTCGCCGAGTCAGAAGTTGTACGGCAGAACAACGTTTGCTGGGTTGTTTTATGTATATGTATTTGTGAATTTATATAGACAAATTTCCCTGAAGATGATGGACGATGTCAATCGAAGTATTGGAAGTAAAATAAAACCAGGAAAAATACATTAACATCAGTGTTTTTCTCAAGCATCACTAATGACCTCAAGCCCAACTATAGAAAACAAATAAAATATATTATTATCTATATATATAAAAATGGTGGCAAAAATTTGTAGTAATTCATCAATTAAGAACTGCTGGGCCGATTTTGCTCAAATTTTTTTTGAATTGTTCGTATTTGCCAGGAGAAGGCTTGTCTGAAAGAAAATTTTGGGAAAATCCTCCGAAAAAGTCGGGAAAGTGAAAAAAACGAAAATTGCTTTTTTGTAGGGAATTTTGTGTGCATTTGTTACGAATGGCTTTTCTAAAGGAGAAATATTAATTTTTTTTTTGGAAAATTCCGGGAAAAATTACAAGAATTTAAATTTTTTTTCTTACGAAATTATGAATTCTATGGTATGATTTGATAATTTTGGAAGATGTAACTGAGAACAATTTCGGATAATTATTTCAAAATGACTTTCCGAATGGAAATATAGAAAAAATTTCGGTGGAAAATTTAGAAAATTCCGGAAAAACTTGAAAACAATTTGGATTTTTCTGCAAAATTTTGCATTGTATTGCTTGATTTTATGATAATCGCAAATTAAATTTTTGTATAATAGTTCCGTAGCGTCTTTTAGAATAAAAAAAAACAGAAAATTTTGGTAGGGAAATCATGAAAAAATTCCAAAATTTTTTTCAGAAAAAAACTCAACAGAATTGGTTTTTTTCGATGAAATTTTCCATTGAGTCGCGTGATTTGATAATTTGAGACGACGTAAAGGTGAAAAATTCGTTGTGACGCTGGGAACTTTCGGATAATTGTCAAAAAAAAAAAAAACTGTTGTGAAAAATTTATAGTAATTTATCAAGTGAGAAAGGCTGGCCCTTTTGCTCAATTCATTTTTCAATTGTTCGTAATTGGCAGGAGAAAGTTTATCTGGTAAAATCGTACGGAAAAGTCGATTGAAAAATTCGATAATTGTTTTTTTGTATCGAATTTTTTGTGCAAGTGTTACGGAATGGCTTTTTGAATAAAAAAATAGAAAATTCATAGCAATAAACTCGGAAAACGCAAAAAATTTAATTTTTTTTCGACGATTTTGAACGATGTTAAGGTGTAAAATTTCAGATAAATTTTGGTTAGAGTATTAACCGAGATTAATAATATTTAGATTAAAAATATATATTGGTATCCTATGCAATATTTATATACGTCTAAAAAGTAAGTTATCCAATTGTTAGGTTACAGCATTCATTCCGTAACGACTGTACTTTTTTAGGGAGAGTTATTTGCCTCCTATTAGACGACAAAACCTCAGATGACGTAAACGTCGTGCAATAATAAGTCAGACAATACACATTTCATCCATGCCAAGGCGTATGCTTCTAAATTTGCTATCCTTCAATTACCTGCATACTGTGGATGCTGTGCTGTGCGCCGCATTTCGGGAGGCTTGCCAAAATTTTAATTTGCTTGAAAACGGACTCATGTGACCGTTTCTGCGTCAGCGATTCAAATTCTTACATTGTGCCAGCTCATGTGCGGCAAATCTGCTGAAATTAGGAATGCCAGCACCAAATCGTTCGATGCAAGATGCATTTATAATCAAGATGAGCTTACCGAAAGTGATCGAACAAATGTGCCGCTGTTAAATTCCGAATACAACCAGTACAGAAATTTCAGTCAGTTAAACTGACTGATAAATACCATCACCCAATATAAGATATTGTTTAAGTCTTGAGTTATTGAAAATAATCGATTTGTAATTAAAACCAGTTAGAAAGTTTCAGTCGGGCAACCCGACTTACATTTACCCTTACCCTCAGTAAAACAAATAATTTTCTATTTAATTGATATTATTACTCGATTTCGAAATTGGGCGGAGTGGTACATTTATATGGGAGGTACGTGAAGGGGTGTGTTTAGGCTCCAGATTTATTCTCCATAACTTTATCCTGTTATAGCTTTACTAAATACAGAATTTGCGCACGATTGCGTTGGGTGTACTGATATTATTACTGCATCCCAAAAGTGGGCGGAAAGGTACATTTGTATGGGAGGTACCATAAGGGGCGTGTCTAGACTTCCAATTTTTTCTCCAAAACTTTGTCCTGTTATAATATAACAAAATACAGAATTTGGGCACGATCGTGTCGAGTGTATTGATATTATTACCCTATTTCTAAAGTGGGCGGAGTGGTACATTTGTATGGGAGGTACCAGAAGAGGCGTGTCTAGACTTCCAAATTTTTTCTCCAAAACTTTATCCTGCTTAAACTTTACCAAATACAGAATTTGGGCACGATCGCGTTAGGTCTTTTAATAATATTAATCGATTTCTAAAGTGGGCGGTACCAGATGTGTATGGGAGGTACCAGATGGGGCGTGAATAGACTTCCAATTTTTTTCTCTAAAACTTTATCTTGTTATAGCTTTACTCAAAATAGAATTTGGGTACGATTACGTTTAATTTATTGATATTATTTCTCCATCTCTATAGTGGACGGAAAGGTAGATTTGTATGGGAGGTAACAGAAGGGGCGTGGCTCGGCTTTCAAAATTTTTTCCAAAACTTTATCCTGTTATAGCTTTACTAAATACAGAATTTGGGGACGATCCCGTAGGGTGTATTGATATTATTACTCGATTTCTAAAGTGGGCGGAATGATGTATTTGTATGGGAGGTACCAGAAGGGGCGGGGCCATATAGCCCATTTGCAATACCGTAAGTAGTTTTGAGAAAATAATAACTCGTGCAAAATTTCAAAACATTTGGTTGCGTCTTTCGAAAGTTATCGTGCGAACCAGCCGGACAGCCACCCGACAGACAGACAGACAGACAGACAGACAGACAGACAGACGGACATGGCTCAAACGACTTAAAAAGTCATGAATCGAATTTGGTTCAAAGAAACCTAGGGTCTAAAGTGACTCTTTCTATGTGTTACACTTTTGGGTCGTATCAAATGATATATACCTTCATCCCTACGGGTGATGGTATAAAAACGATTCGCTGATGAAGGTTGTTGACGATGAAACGGGAAGCATTTTTTCTTTCTCGATACTCCCGGTGGGACAGGCAAGATATCTTTTTGATGATTCTGGCGACAATTCGGTCAAGACCTCAAATAACGTTGGCCGCTGCATCCTCTGACATGGCTGCCACATTGTTGAAAAGCAGTCCAACCGAAGTACACAATGTCTAAGAATTCGACAAAAGCGAAATTGATGCGAGAATGCAAGACGACGAATAAACGAGCTTTGGAAGTAGTAGTAGTAATGAAGGATTTACGAGGTGATTTAAAACGATTTGGTGGGGCTATGGTATTACTAGGGTGTTCAAAACCGAAACCGAAAAACCGTAAACCGGTTTTTTTTATTTAAAACCGTATGCCGTTTTTGCAAAAGTGTCATTTTCGAATAACCGGTTTAACCGAGTTTTTTCCTTCGGGTACTCGGTTTTTTTTTAGTACAAATTTTAAAATGAATTTGAAATAATTTAGAAAAAAAAATTTACATTTTTTAAACGAGAATGTTTTTAGAAGCTTTGTAAAATGTTAAAATTCAATTTCAAATTTATTTAGAAAAAAAATTTTACGTTTCTTAAACGAGAATGCTTTTAGAAGCTTTGTAAAATTCAATTTCAAATTAATATCTTCTTCTTTAACGGCAGCAACAACAGAAATTTATCCATCAGTAGCCGCACGTAGAAAATGATTCCAAGCGCTTCGGTCTTTTGCGCTCCGTAGATAGTTCGTCACACCAAGATTAGTTAACAGCTTTTTCAACTGATCCATCCATAGGAGTTTTGGCCGCCCCCATCCTGCGCCGCACATCGATTTTATTGCCGAAGATTTTTCGAGCCGGAGCGTTATCGTCCATTGGTACAACGGTCCAAGCCAGCGCATTCGGTCTATTTGAATGCGCTTGACTACGTCGATGTCGTTGTACAGCTCATGATTCATTTGACGACCGTACTCGCCGTTAACGATGATGGGTCTAAATGTTTTGCAGAGTATTTTTCTCTCGGAGGCTCCCAGAATAGATTGATCCGATTGTGTCATTACCCAGGATTCTGCGCTGTAAAGCGAGACAGGTAGGATCAGATTCTGGTAGAGCTGGATCTTTGTTCTTCGAGAGAGCGCTTTGTCGTTAAATCGCTTGCTTAGCGCATAGTAGCAGCGGTTTGCGATCAATACTCGTGTTTTAATTTCCAGGCTGACATTATTATTTTTGTTTATGGCGGGTGAAATAGTGAAAGTCAAAAAATCATACAAGCTCATTAAAAACGTGTCTTAAATTTACGCAAAATTGTGGAAGCATGTTAATTCATTTAACAAGTCGAGCGAAAAACAAAGAAAATTGCAGAGCTATTTAGCACAATAAAGAACTAAGGCTCATTGTCGATGTGAAACACCGGTGGATCTCCTTATCTGCAATGATTGAACCGTTTCAAGAATTAACCCATGTGTCAACCATGCACTTACAAGAAATATAAATTTTGAGAGATTTAAGCTTAGCGCTTCAGCCTTTAGCGCTCGCAATTAAAAGATTATCAAATGATTCAGCCACTCTAATCGACGCTGAAGGAGTATATGCGTTTATACTGTAACAGCTCAAAAATATGGATTCCGCATATGCTCGGGAGCTGCGAGACAAAATTATAGCAATATAGTTGAATAGCCTAATTATATATCTTAGCTTCGGAAAATATCCTACAAGCTCATCCTCTGTAAAGTATTTTAAAAAAGCGGAAACGATGGAATATGCGAACGAACTTTTTAAAAGACTTTATCCTGCAATTTCCCCAACAATGGCAGAGTCTAGTAACAGTTCAGATTGTGAGATGAAGGAATCACCTAATGGTAGTCAACGATAGCAACTATTAAACAGGACAAGAAATAACATCAAAAATCCAGCAGTGAAAACCAATTGCAATTACACAAGACTATATGATGATTTCAACTATTTCGATCGATTTAATAAAAGGACAGAAAAGCTCAACATCCTTCTAAACGCGTTTTTGTCAATAAATCCTACTTCCACTATAAGTTAGTGCGTGTTTTCTGTATCAAGCTTTATAAAAACGAAACAGAAGAATATACTCAAAATTGAACACCTAAATTGCATATTTTTTATTAAATACTATTTTGAAAAAAAAAATATATTACAAATATGTATTCCTTTTCAAAAATACTACTTTAAACCAGTACAGAAATTTCAGTCAGTTAAACTGACTGATAAATACCATCACCCAATATAATATATTGTTTAAGTCTTGAGTTATTGAAAATAATCGATTTGTAATTAAAACCAGTTAGAAAGTTTCAGTCGGGCAACCCGACTTACATTTACCCTTACCCTCAGTAAAACAAATAATTTTCTATTTTATTGATATTATTACTCGATTTCGAAATTGGGCGGAGTGGTACATTTATATGGGAGGTACGTGAAGGGGTGTGTTTAGGCTCCAGATTTATTCTCCATAACTTTATCCTGTTATAGCTTTACTAAATACAGAATTTGCGCACGATTGCGTTGGGTGTACTGATATTATTACTACATCCCAAAAGTGGGCGGAAAGGTACATTTGTATGGGAGGTACCATAAGGGGCGTGTCTAGACTTCCAATTTTTTCTCCAAAACTTTGTCCTGTTATAATATAACAAAATACAGAATTTGGGCACGATCGTGTCGAGTGTATTGATATTATTACCCTATCTCTAAAGTGGGCGGATTGGTACATTTGTATGGGAGGTACCAGAAGGGGCGTGTCTAGACTTCCAGATTTTTTCTCCAAAACTTTATCCTGCTTAAACTTTACCAAATACAGAATTTAGGCACGATCGCGTTAGGTCTTTTAATAATATTAATCGACTTCTAAAGTGGGCGGTACCAGATGTGTATGGGAGGTACCAGATGGGGCGTGAATAGACTTCCAATTTTTTTCTCTAAAACTTTATCTTGTTATAGCTTTACTCAAAATAGAACTTGGGTACGATCACGTTTAATTTATTGATATTATTTCTCCATCTCTATAGTGGGCGGAAAGGTAGATTTGTATGGGAGGTACCAGAAGGGGCGTGGCTAGGCTTTCAAAATTTTTTCCAAAACTTTATCCTGTTATAGCTTTACTAAATACAGAATTTGGGGACGATATCTTAGGGTGTATTGATATTATTACTCGATTTCTAAAGTGGGCGGAATGATGTATTTGTATGGGAGGTACCAGAAGGGGCGGGGCCATGTAGCCCATTTGCAATACCGTAAGTAGTTTTGAGAAAATAATAACTCGTGCAAAATTTCAAAACATTTGGTTGCGTCTTTCGAAAGTTATCGTGCGAACCAGCCGGACAGCCACCCGACAGACAGACAGACAGACAGACAGACAGACAGACAGACAGACAGACAGACAGACAGACAGACAGACAGACAGACAGACAGACGGACATGGCTCAAACGACTTAAAAAGTCATGAATCGAATTTGGTTCAAAGAAACCTAGGGTCTAAAGTGACTCCATCTATGTGTTACACTTTTGGGTCGTATCAAATGATATATACCTTCATCCCTACGGGTGATGGTATAAAAATAAAATGAGAGATTCCAAAAATTTATTAAAAAGTAAAAACACAAAATAAAACAACACATTTCTTATTTTTTTAAATAAATGCGCTGTTTTAAACCAAATTATTTTTTTTTATTTTTATTTGTAACTTTTTAGAAAAAAACCGAAAAAACCCGGTTAAACCGGTTTTCTTTCAAATGCTGTATTCTAAATCCGAGTTTTCTAAAAAATCAATTTTTCGAATAACTCGGAAACCGGGTTTTTGAAAAAAGGAGGTATTTGAACACTCTAGGTATTACTCACGAAATCTACTGTTGCCGATTTACTTATACCAAGCTTGAAATCGTCGTCAATGTCAGGAAGTTGAAATTGACCACCAACATAAGAGTTGCCTTGCAGGACCTTCCATCGTCTGCTGAATTCTCGAGACAACTGCTGGCACTTGACCATGGCCAAATTTGTGTTGATGGTTCGACTGAAGTGTTTCCCGCCATGGCACAAAATTATAGAAATCCCGATTGAAATTATCAACTTCGATACTCGACTTCGATAGCTTGAATTTCATTTCAAAAAGTCAAATCGCTGGAGTACTGCATTCGTACAAATCTAAATACAGCGTGACCAACATGGGATGAAGCGACCAACAATCCGACCAAATTTTTCAACTCGCTTGATGTGCCGCATAATTCACAGATGAAGGTGGGATCGATCATAATCATATAGCGAAATCTGAAATAACCGAAATTGTGCCGACGGTCATCAAGGCCAAATTCAAAGAAAAGAAAGTCCTTATCTCACGAATTCCATTTATTCTAACTGATCATCTATTAAAATTGGCTTTGGCAATGACAATCCATCAATCGCAAGGCCAATCGTTGGAAGTTTGTGGGATTAATCTCGAATTTCCCTGTTTTACGTGTGGTCAGGAACGTTGCCTTTTCGCGTTTTAGAGAACCGCCTTCGTTGTTTGTTTTTGCGGCGGAAAACTAACCGAAAAACATTGTTTATCATACCACTGTCACAGAGTTTAGCTGAAGGTATTAAATTGGGGCGGGACAAAGTTCGCCGGGTCCGCTAGTTTTATCTATATATATAAAAATGGTGGCAAAAATGTATAGTAATTCATCAATTGAGAACGGCTGGGCCGATTTAGCTCAAACTTTTTTTCAGTTGTTCGTTATTGCCTGGAGAAGGTTTATGTGAAAGAAAATTTTGGGAAAATCTTCCGGAAAAGTCGGAAAATTGGAAAAATCGAAAGTTGCCTTTTTGTACGGAATTTTGTGTGCAATTGTTACAGAAAGGCTTTTCGAATAGAAAAATGGAAAATTTTTGTTGAAAAATGCGGAAAATTCCGGAAAAATTCAATAAGTTTGAATTTGTTTTTTCGACGATATTCTGCATTTTATAGTATGATTTTATAAATTTGGACGATGGAACTGTGAAAAATATCGAATAATTATTCCAAAATGACTTTTCGATTGGAAAAATAGAAAAATTGTTGGCGGAAAACTCGGAAAATTCCGGAAAAACTTTGATTTTTTCTATAAAATTTTGCATTGTATCGCTTGATTTGATAAAAAACGATAATTGAATTTTTGTTTAAAATTTTGTGTGCAGTTGTTTCGTAGTGGCTTTACGAAAAATAGAAAATTTTTGTCGAAAAATTATGGAAAAATTCCAACAAATTTAATTTTTTTTAGACGAAATTTTTAATTTTATCGTACGGTTGATAATTTTGGACGATGTTAATCTGTAATATTTCGGATAATAGAAAAATTCTTAGTGAAAAACTCGAAATACTCCGTAAAATTTCAAAAAAATTTGACTTTTCGACGAACATTTGCACTGTATCGCTTGATTTAATAATTTTTGTCGACGTAAAAGTGGAAAATTCGTTATGGTGCTTAGAAAATTAGGTATTATTATGTTAAAATATTAAACACGAAATGATCAACACTGCATTGGATACAATGCATTCTTGCGACCACAAAATCATTATCAGAGCAGGCAAAATACTCTCTGGATACCATGCTGGAAAATTCAATGCTCCCACTATAAATGAAGTTGCAGTATTGATTGTTGGGAAGAATGTGGAATCACGCGATATTTTTATGATGAACTTCAATACCCGTTGATGTTCTGTCGTGGAGAGGATGGCTATCACCTCAATTTAAAGATGGTCAATAGAACAAAAGGTTTGTTTACAAGTCATCATTTTTTCCATTCTCCATTTAAGTTCGAATTCGTATTTCAGGAGATGAACCTAATAAAATTTTTAGCTCAATGAATTTTTATGCGTGTCGATTGATGATTAGGCAAGATGTTGACAATCTTAAGATATAGCCGGTTATTTCAACAGTACTACGTTGACACGTACGTCGAGGTCGAAACGGAGCGCTTCAATTTCATTCGTTTCAATCAGATGCCACATTTCGAGAAGCTCGCCAACGTTTACATTTGCTCGAAAACTATACGCATTGGGACTCAACGCTCGCCGAGGCAACTCTTTCTGCTCTAACAAATCAAATTCGTACATTGTTTGCGATCATCTAGCCACGTGTCATCTGCCGAACCCGAGCACATTGTGGGACAAATACAAGGACGAGATGGCTGACGACATTTTGCATAGAGTTCGCACAACAATCTTGAAATTAACTTCTGTTCAAAGACATGTTCGTGCTCATGTGCAGCAGTCTACTGTCGAAATTGGAATACCAGCGTCAAATCGTTCGATGCACGATGCATTCAATCTCGAATCGCAACGAGATCAAGCATTGATCGAGATGAGCTGACTGAAAGAGTCCGAAAAAATGTGCCGCCATTGAACGCCGAGCAAACGAACGTGTACGATTCTCTGATGGAGGTTGTTGGCGATGGAACGGAAGGCATTTACCTTCTCGATGCTGCCCCTTGCAAGACATTCGTCATTTCTTTAATTCTGGCAAATTTCGTTAGCTGTTGCATCCGCTGGTATTTCTGCCTCATTATTGAAACGCGGTCGACCTGCATTTTCCGCTTTGAAGCTGCTGATGAATTTTCTCGCGGTTGACAAGCCAACGTGCAGCGAAATTGTTGCGAGAATGCAAAATCATCATTTGGGATGAATGCACGATAGCACATAAACGAGTTTTGGAGGCAGTTGACCGAACGATTAAGGATTTACGAGGTTATTCAAGATGATTTGGTGGGGCGTATGTTCGTGAAACGCTTCCCGTCATCCCAAAATCTACTGCTGCTTATGAAATTTACTCATGCCTGAAATCGTCATCTTTGTGTTACTGAATTTTCAAGACAGTCACTGACACTTGGTAATTGCCAAATTCCTGTTGATGTTTCAAGTGGATTGATGAAAAATTTTTTCGAGTTTACACCGTCAAAGGAGGAATTCATTACCAAAATTTTCCCCGGCATTGCAAAATATTATAAAAATAATAAAGTGAACGGGCCATACCAGCAGCGGAGAATAAGGTCGTCGATAGCTTGAATGTTATTATTCAAAGTCGAATCGATGGAGTACTGCATTCATACAAATCCGTTGACAGTGTGACCAATGACAATGAGGCGACCAACTATCCGACAGAATTTTTTAATTTTTTAAATGTTTCAGGAACTCCGCCGCATAATTTACAGCTGACGGTGGGATCGATCATAAGCATGTTGCGGAATCTGAATCATCTTAAATTGTGCAACGGTACGCGTTTGTCGGTCAAGAAACTGATCATCAATGTGATTAAAGCGACGTTCATCAGGGCCAAATTCCAAGGAGAGGAAATCCTTATGCCACGAATTAAAACCGATCTTTCCTTCCAAATTCAAGCGAATTCATCTCCCCACTCTATTGGCTTTTGCGATGACAATCAATAAATTGCAAAACCCCTCAATGAATGTTTGTGGGATCAATCTCGAATTTCCCTGCTTTTCACAACATCAGCCGTACGTTGTCTGTCAGCGTTTTGGCTAACCGTCTTCATTGTTTGTTTTTACGCCGGAAAACAAATCGAAAAACATTGTTAATCAGATGGCTCTTCGCTAATTTCGAATAAATCACATTAAAACTTGAACTAACTGTGTTTTACTATACCCCTGGAGCTTTTTTGAATTCGTTACCTTAGGAGCGAGACGAAGTTTACCGGATCCGAAGTTGTATAGCAGAACAACGTTTGCCGGGTCAGCTAGTATATATATATATATTCCGTAGGTGCTGCTGAGCTCTACAAAAAACTGTTTTTCAAATTTCCCAAAACCCCCAAATTTCAGGTTACAGGTAAAAACCGGATTTTCGTACTTTTACGCTCTTATAAGCCAGTAACGCGGATAAATATGAACCGATTTTAATTTCTCACTAAGAAAAAGAGACTTTCCAATGGTATATATAGTTGGTTGTGTTAAAGTTCAACAAGTTCTTTATATGATTTGAAAAACAAAAAGTTAAAAATAAAGCATTTTTTTACGGACGATGTCCTTCCGAAATACCCATATTTTTAATTTTGTGTTTGTCTTTGGGTTTGATATTTATGACCTTCTTTTGTGAGAAGTGTAGTTAATGTTGCCTTTATAAGAAAGAATCGTTTCCTTCCTAGAAAAAAATATACTCGCCCTTGTGTGTGAACTGTTGTTCACAACTAGAATGTCATAGCAATTGGTTATCGATAACACTGCTGACAGACAGTTTTGTCGACAGATTCTCTGTGTCTGAATGCGTCTTTTCACTTACTTTGGTATATACTGACATACGAATGAGTAGTAAATAAAATTCGACATAATTTATATTTTTATATGTACCACTCCGCCCACTTTAGAAATAGGGTAATAATATCAATACACTAGACACGATCGTGCCCAAATTCTGTATTTTGTTATATTATAACAGGACAAAGTTTTGGAGAAAAAATTGGAAGTCTAGACACGCCCCTTATGGCACCTCCCATACAAATGTACCTTTCCGGTTAATTTCAATAACTCAAGACTTAAACAATATCTTATATTGGGTGATGGTATTTATCAGTCAGTTTAACTGACTGAAATTTCTGTACTGGTTATACCATCACCCTTAGGGATGAGGGTATATATCATTTGATACGACCCAAAAGTGTAACACATAGAAGGAGTCACTTGAGACCCTAGGTTTCTCTGAACCAAATTCGATTCATGACTTTTTAAGTCGTTTGAGCCATGTCCGTCCGTCTGTCTGTCTGTCTGTCTGTCTGTCTGTCTGTCTGTCTGTCTGTCTGTCTGTCTGTCTGTCTGTCTGTCTGTCTGTCTGTCTGTCTGTCTGTCTGTCTGTCTGTCTGTCTGTCTGTCTGTCTGTCTGTCTGTCTGTCTGTCTGTCTGTCTGTCTGTCTGTCTGTCTGTCTGTCTGTCTGTCTGTCTGTCTGTCTGTCTGTCTGTCTGTCTGTCTGTCTGTCTGTCTGTCTGTCTGTCTGTCTGTCTGTCTGTCTGTCTGTCTGTCTGTCTGTCTGTCTGTCTGTCTGTCTGTCTGTCTGTCTGTCTGTCTGTCTGTCTGTCTGTCTGTCTGTCTGTCTGTCTGTCTGTCTGTCTGTCTGTCTGTCTGTCTGTCTGGTGGCTGTCCGGCTGGTTCGCACGATAACTTTCGAAAGACGCAACCAAATGTTTCGAAATTTTGCACGAGTTATTATTTTCCCAAAACAACTAACGGTATTGCAAATGGGCTACATGGACCCGCTCCTTCTGGTACCTCCCATACAAATACATCATTCCGCCCACTTTAGAAATCGAGTAATAATATTAATACACCCTACGGGATCGTCCCCAAATTCTGTATTTAGTAAAGCTATAACAGGATAAAGTTTTGGCAAAAATTTTGAAAGCCTATCTACGCCCCTTCTGGTACCTCCCATACAATTCTAACTTTCCGCCCACTATATAGATGGAGAAATAATATCAATAAATTAAACGTGATCGTACCAAATTCTATTTTTAGTAAAGCTATAACAGGATAAAGTTTTAGAGAAAAAAATTGGAAGTCTATTCACGCCCCATCTGGTACCTCCCATACACATCTGGTACCGCCCACTTTGGAAATCGATTAATATTTTTAAAAGACCTAACGCGATCGTGCCCAAATTCTGTATTTGGTAAAGTTTAAGCAGGATAAAGATTTGGAGAAAAAAATCTGGAAGTCTAGCGACGCCCCTAATGGTACCTCCCACACAAATGTACAACTCCGCCCACTTTAGAAATAGGGTAATAATATCCATACACTCGACACGGTCGTGCCCAAATTCTGTATTTTGTTATGTTATAACAGGACATAGTTTTGGAGAAAAAATTGGAAGTCTAGCGACGCCCCTTATAGTACCTCCCATACAAATGTACCTTTCCGCCCACTTTAGGGATGTAGTAATAATATCAGTACACCCAACGCAATCGTGCTCAAATTCTGTAATTAGTAAAGCTATAACAGGATAAAGTTATGGAGAATAAATCTGGAAGCCTAACCACACCCTTTCTCGTACCTCCCATACAAATATACCACTCCGCCCACTTTCGAAATAGAGTAATAATATCAATATAATAGAAAATTATTTATTTTACTGAGGGTAAGGGTAAATGTAAGTCGGGTTGCCCGACTGAAACTTTCTAACTGGTTTTAATTACAAATCGGTAAATTTTAATACCACAAGACTTAAACAATATCTTATATTGGGTGATGGTATTTATCAGTCAGTTTAACCGACTGAAATTTCTGTACTGGTTTCTTCAAAACTTTATCCTGTTATAACTTAATAAAATACAGAATTGGGGCACGATCGTGTCGAGAATATTGATATTATTATTCCATCTCTAAAGTGGGCGGCGTTGTACATTTGTATGGGAGGTACCAGAAGGGGCGTGTCTAGACATCCAGATCTTTTCTCCAAAACTTTATCCTGTTATAGCTTTACTAAATACAGAATTTGGGCACGATCGTGTCAAGTGTATTGATATTATTATTCCATCTCTAAAGTGGGCGGAAAGGTACATTTGTATATATAGCTTTACTAAGTACAGAATTTGGGTACGATCCCGTTGAGTGTATTGATATTATAACTCGATTTCTAAAGTGGGCGGAATGATGCATTTGTATGGGAGGTACCAGAAGGGGCGGAGCCATGTAGCCCATTTGCAATACCGTAAGTAGTTTTGGGGAAATATTAACTCGTGCAAAATTTCAAGACATTTGGTTGCGTCTTTCGAAAGTTATCGTGCGAACCAGCCGGACAGCCACCAGACAGACAGACAGACAGACGGGCATGGCTCAAGCGACTTAAAAAGTCATGAATCGAATTTGGTTCAAAGAAACCTAGGTTCTAAAGTCACTCCTTCTATGTGTTACACTTTTGTGTCGTATCAAATGATATATACCTTCATCCCTAAGGG
This sequence comes from Muscina levida, assembly GCA_964034835.1. Lineage (NCBI taxonomy): Eukaryota > Metazoa > Arthropoda > Insecta > Diptera > Muscidae > Muscina > Muscina levida. The sequence continues at coordinate 58,721,471 of OZ035880.1, read as the reverse complement.
TGATGGTATAAAAAGTGTAACGCATTAAAGGAGGCGAGTTAGACCCGAAGTATCTTAAGACCAAATTCGTTTCAGGACTTTTTAAGAGCTATGTCCGTCTGTCTGGCTGGCTGGATGGCTGGTCAGCAGGATAACTTGAGTAAACCTTAACGGATCAGTTCAAAACGAACTTATGGGAATGAAAATGGCCAGAATAGCCCCCCCCCCCTTCTGGTACCTCTCATACAAAATTACCTATTTTTGGATAATTTATATTTCTTTCATAACTTCCCATCGGACGATCGTAGGATATTTAAATTTGGTCAGTTTATTTATCTTGCAAAAGTAGACAAACACTACGAAAACCGAAACCTTTGCCATACCCCTTCTGGTACCTCCCATACAAATGACCTAATTGACCGTCATAGTTTTACATACATATCTTTTTTGTAACTAAACTGAATTCACTCAAATTTTGCGTATGGTGTTTGCATATAAAAATTGGACTCAGCAATGAATATGAACTATATCGGTTCACGCCTTCTGGTACCTCCCATACAAAATGACCTATTTTTGCAAATTTAATATTTCTCCCATAACTTCCAAACGTACACTTGGAGGATAATGAGAAATGGTCGGTTAATTTATCTTGGGAAAGGAAGCAAAACCTCACAAAACATTACTATTTGACACACCCCTTCTGGTACCTCCCATACAAATTCCCGAATTCACCCTCATAGTCCAACATACATATCTTTTTTTGTAAGTACAATTAATTCAGTCAAATTTGGCATAACTTGTACAGTTATGAAAATTTGAATCAGGAATGAATATGGATTATATCGGATCATCCCTTCTGGTACCTCCGATACAATATTACCTATTTTTGAAAAATTAACATTTATCCCATAATTTCCAAACGAACACTTGGGGGGTAATGAAAATTGGTAAATTAATTTATCTTGTGATAGGAAGCAAAACCTTACAAAACATAACTATTTGACGCACCCGTTCTGGTACCTCCCATACAAAATACCGAACATACTCTTATAGTTTTAAATACATATATTTTTGTAAGTACACTGAATACTGTCGAATTTTGCGTAAGTTGTACAGTTATAATAATTTGAATCAGGAATGAATATGGATTATACCGGATCACCCTCTGGTACCTCCCATACAAAATGACCTTGTTTGGAAATTTAATATTTCTTCCATAGTTTCTAAACCGGCACTTGGAGGATAACCAAATTTGGTAATAAATTATCTTGTAATAGGAATTATTAACGGGTGATGGTATTTATCAGTCAGTTTACCTGACTGAAATTTCTGTACTTGTTTTCGTATCAAATGATATATACCCACATCCCTAAGGGTGATGGTATAAAAATCCAAAAATTTTATAAAAAGACAATCTTTAAAAATTCATAAATAATATAGTACAACACTTAATTTTGTGTATCATTCGTTATGTCAAGTTAGATGCCATAATAGTTTAATTTCGATTTGAAGTGTGTAAGTATCGTATAGTTTAGGCTCTTTTGTTTGACATAACATAAATACTATGCGGTGGCGTATGATTATCATAAGTAATATTCCACGTAAATCATACGCCACGGAGTATAACAGTTTTATTGTAATTGCTACAAAGCCAACAAAAAGCAAATTACTCAAAAATTGTCAATGTGTAATTAGCAGCAGAGCAAGGCGTTATCGTCTCAGTTGCACAAAAAAATGTCTATATTAAAGCCATATAAGAAGCAATTTACCATGGTATGTTGCACATATTGATTTGATCGTATGCTTCTGGCAACAGCGCTGATGGAAAAGTCGATTCATAACTCTAACTGCCTCACATATGTCAATCGCTTTAACGAATGTAGCATTTACAGATAATTGACATTTCCGAGACGACAACAGTTGACATTTATAGTATTGCACCAAATACTATCATATACAGTTTTTTAGTTTATTTGTAAAGCTGTAAACTCTTTTTTATGTAAATACTAGTGGGCCCGGCAATGCTTCGCTATTGCATATTAACTTGTAATATATTTAACATTTAGGTCTACAAAATACTTTGAAAACGGTACTTAAGCTCGACAATAATATGTTGAGTTTATTTACTTATTCAACTAATTTCAAGTAACTTCTTAATATGGAAGTTAACCAATTAAGTTTTATTGTTGTAAATGCTAACAAAAAGTTCATGAGCAAAGTCATATCTATAGTGCCGACATGTAGATTAAGTTTTTTCTGTATGTAGGGCGAAAAAACACTTCTTCCACAAATCGGAAACAGACATTCCTCTAAAGATCAAAATTATTTATTTTGATCCGTAGTAGCGTGAACCATCTGTATACTAACCATCTCTTTGGTCATAAAAAAACATTTTTGTTATGCCTTCTCCTATTGACCGCAAATGAAAATTCCGTTTAAAGATTCATGCCTTTCGCCATAAAAAATTCTTTTGTTATGTCTTCTTCTCACACGAATCAAGAATAATCCGGAATACTATTTTTGTATTAAACTCGTATTACCATTTTTTGAGATAATTGGCTTAACAAAGTGCTGGTATCACACGCTGTATGGCATACACCGTCGTGTTGCAACCATTTCTCCTTCAAATAATGTGCAATGACATGAGAAATAAAACATGATAATCAATTGATCGCCTATTGGCTCTAGTTCTTCTACCAGTTGGATTTTATATTTTATGTAGGCCAAGATCTTTCCTCAGCATTTGCAGAGACCGAGTTGCTAAGAAAGATGTCGGTTCGATAAATTCGAGTCCCCTGTCACACTAACGTCTACAGCGTCGATGGCTTCTATTAGCTGGATGGATCATTATATGCACCCTCAACTTCACAAAGGGCTCCATAAGTTTGTCGAACAGAACGTGCATTTTGAAAATAAATTTGTAAGATTTTTAAATTCATTTCATAACAGGTTCCATGAGAACCTGTTGGTTTTGGGACAATTTCAAACAAAAATAATATATTGTGCAACCGAAAGTGGAACTTGTTACATATCAGTAAAAGCTGTTCTGTAATTGTTTCTTTGCAACAAAATATTTTGCTGGGTTATAATTGTTTGCTAATGTTACCTCTGATATACTATAAAAATTTAACCATTGTAGTATAACTACAATGAATATTGTTTAATTTTTCTATCTATATGATTTATTACCGATTCGCTCTCCTGAAAAGAATTTGAAAAATACATACCAGTAAAGTAAATTAAAAAAATCACTATTTTAGTCTGCGCATCCTTAACTGCCTGGTGTACATTATTTGATACAGTTAAAAAGTTAACTATTGGAGTGCGTGGGGAGCGCCTCGGCACTTTTAACTTATTTAGTTCGAAATAGCCTGATCATTAAGGCGAATCAATTAGTTCGCGTCAAAAAAAAACCTGTTAATCGTATATTAGTATTGGAATGTACGAAGAATTCTTAGAACATTTCTCTAAGAAACTACATTTCTTTTTTTATCAATCAGCAATTATTCAGTTACTGCAGACCTATGGAACCCGGCTCTAATTTTTACCTACCAATCCGATGTTTGGAGACCAAGACGAAAATAATAGTATATTTTTTATATTCTGAAAAATGATTTTTAAAAACTTAATTTCTGTATGCCAACTCTCAAAGGCCATAACTTTTTAACCAATAAATAGATTTGCTTCTGTAATACCTCATTTAGTTTGTTGGGAAGTCAGTTTTACGCAGAAGGTTTTTAAAAATATATATCTGAAGTTTTCGGTTTGTGCTCACTTAAAAACAAAAAAAAATCTCTATCTGAAATCTTTATGCTTTCCAACGCGAGCTAGGAATTGATTTTAGACACAAAGTTTATTTTGAAATTTTCTTAAAATTCATCGTAGATTCCGATTTTGGTTAGGATTTTTGCGAATAAAAAAATTGACCGACCTTACTGTTCATATCTCTAGGCGAACAGTAATATACTGTGGAATTTTGACAGTTTTAACCGATAGTTTTAAAAAGAGTACAGCCCATTTCCCATTCCTTACTGTAATTCATACTGCAACAACAATATATGTAACAAATCTCATCTTCATACCTCTGATAGTTCATGAGATATAGCCCTTTTAATTTTCAAGTTGAATGGGCGGTGCCACGCCCCTTTATCCAATCACAACCAAATATAGCCTGGGACTATCAACAGGCCAACAGTACCACTTGGTAAGATTTTCGTATCAATCGATCTATTAGAAAAGCCGTTAGAGCGATTTTTGAAAAGAGGGCGATGTAAGTAATACTGCTTCAACAACATATATACCAAATCTCATCTTCATACCTCTGAAAGTTTATAAGATATAGCCCTATAGATTTTCAAGTTGTATGGGCGGTGCCACGCCCCTTTATACAATCACAACCAAATGTAGCCTGAGACTATCAACAGGTCAACAGTACCACTTGGTAAAACTCTCGTATCTAGTAGAAAAGCCGTTAGAGTGATTTTTGAAAAGAGGGCGTGGCACCGCCCACTTCCACCTAGCTGTAATTAACACTGCTCCAACAACATATATACCAAATCTCATCTTCATACCTCTGATAGCTCATGAAATATAGCCTTTTTAATTTTCAAGTTGTATGGGCGGTGCCACGCCCCTTTATCCAATTACAACCAAATGTAGTCAGGAACTATCTACAGGTCAACAGTACCCCATGGTAAAATTTTTGCATCAATCGATCCATTAGAAAAGCCGTTAGAGCGACTTTTGAAAAGGGGGCGTGGCACCACCCACTTCCATTCTGGCTGTAATTAATACTGCTCCAACAACATATATACCAAATCTCATCTTCATACCTCTGATAGTTCATGAAATATAGCTTTTTTAATTTTCAAGTTGTATGGGCGGTGCCACGCCCCTTTATCCAATTACAACCAAATGTAGCCTGAGACTATCAACAGGTCAACAGTACCTCATGGTAAAATTTTTGTATCAATCGATCCATTAGAAAAGCCGTTAGAGCGACTTTTGAAAAGGGGGCGTGGCACCGCCCACTTCCATCCTGGCTGTAATTAATACTGCTCCAACAACATATATACCAAATCTCATCTTCATACCTCTGATAGTTCATGAAAAATAGCCTTTTTAATTTTCAAGTTGTATAGGCGGTGCCACGCCCCTTTATCCAATTACAACCAAATGTAGTCAGGAACTATCTACAGGTCAACAGTACCTCATGGTAAAATTTTTGTATCAATCGGTCTATTAGAAAAGCCGTCTGAGCGATATTTGAAAAAAGGGGCGTGGCGCCGCCCACTTTTTGAAAAAATAAAAACTTTTAAACCATCCGGAAGCTATAGCGAACAAAACAAAAAAAAAATTTTGAAAATCGGTCCAGCCGTTTTTGAGTTTTAGCGAGACAACTGCACATCAATTCATTTTTATATATAAGATAACATTAACATGAATGGCGTTACCACTTGCACAGCAATTTCCTTTTGTTACTTGAAATATAAAAGAAAGTCAAATAGGTTTCCTGTGTTGCCACTACAGCACATTCAACAAATAGGAATTCTTTTTGATATGAGAGTACTTAAAATGCAAATGCTGGTACACAAGCAAATGTGTGCTCGTAAGTAAGAAAACTGGAAATAAATACCATTCGTGTTGTACTCAAAGAAAATAATTCTGAATATAACAAATATTCTGCTTACAGAGCAGCATATAGAGGAGCTTCTGTAACTGATGATCTCTTTTAGTGTACATTTGTCAAATAGTAAGGTAACAAATTTCATATATGTTTTTCTTAACAGTAACAGCTCGATTTTCGCAACCGATACGTTGTCAAGAGTGTTGCATCTACTGAGATTGTTTCATTAAACGGGAAATAAATATTGTGCCTAAAGTATTGCAATATCTGCCTTGTTGTTAAATTCTGTACACAATATTGGACATATATTAAAATACTCATTGAAATAATTAAAAAAAGACACGCGACGTAGAATTTTGTATATATTGTGACTGAAAGCAACTAAAATTTCGGCAGAACTGTTAAAAACAGGGTGGCGCACAAATCGTGCTACGCATAACAGCAACAGTCAATATTGACTGTTATTTAAAGATGTTGGAGAAGTTTTTTTACCGTCACCCTTAGGGATGTGGGTATATTTCATTTGATACGAAAAAAAGTGTAACACATTAAATAGACGAGTTAGACCCCAAGTTTCTTAGGACAAAATTCGTTTCAGGAACTTTTAAAACTATTGAGCTATGTCCGTCTGTCTGGCTGGCTGGCTGGCCGGCTGGTGGACAGGATAACTCGAGTAAACCTTAACGGTACTAATATTTTACAAAATGAACTTATGGGATTGTAAATGGGCTGAATAGCATCACCCCTTCTGGTACCTCCCATACAAAATTACCTATTTTTGGATAATTAATATTTCTTTCATAACTGCCAAACAGATAACACAGTGCAACACCCGAACGAGACTATATAGGTTCGATAGTACAACCGGAGCTGAGTAAAACCCTAGCTCAGTTTGGCTAGATTGGCTACCAAAATTTTTTTTGGCCCTCTAAACTTTTTGAAATCCCTTGGCTCCCTTGGAAAAAGGTGACATAAGTTTTTAGCCAACAGTTTGTACAGTTTTCAATCTAACGCTTTCTCTTCTTAAGCAAAGTTGTAGCTAATAGTCCGCTTAAGAAATTGATATCATAAAATTTCCCAAAAATTTAGACTTGCCTCGTTTATTTTCAAAAAACTTCGATAAAAATTTTAATATTTTCACAACTTTTAATATAAGTCGTAGGGACTCCCGATTTTTTGCAAACTCTATTCAGAGAACAAACCCATGCAATCTGAACAAGTCTAGGGATATTAAATAGCTCTCAAAACATACTATCGTCTTGAAAAAAATCAGTTTTTTCGGAGTTTTGGGTCATTATGCAATGTTTTTACTTGTTATCTTTACCACAAACGTACTTATTGTATAACTGAACAACTTCTGTAAACAACTAATATGATCGGCATGCTCCACCCCTTGAGTTGTTCACAAAGAGCATTAGGGTGTTCCTTATATGGCATTCTTTAAAATTTTGTTAAAAATATGTATTAATCGCGATGTTGATCATCTAGCTTCACCTTAAAGTATATATTGATAATATACACATACACTATTTGAACATATAAATTTTAACTTGATTAACCTTAAAAAGTTGAAATATATAGTTGCCCATAATAAACTATATCAGAATCCAATTTCAAAATTTTTAATAATTTCTTCAAAAATGCCCCAATTTCTACATCAAATATCTCGGCGTCTATAAGAGGTACGGCAAAAGTAAACACACACTATTTTAGGTCTTCCCTTTAGCTATTGAATGGCTTATTACCAATTAGTCTGTATTCAAAAGAAAAATACTAAGCGGCAATAAACTGATTAGAGAACAAATTCGAACTTTAACCAAATTACGGCACACCCTAATGCCAAACTATCGATACAAAAATGTTCACAATATTTTTCTGTTTTTAGCAAAAACGAATGTAAGGTGAAGCTAGACGACCAACATGGCAGTTAATACATATTTTTAACAAAATTCTAATAATTGCCATATAAGGATTACCCCAATGCTCTTTGTGAACAATTAAAGGGGTGGAGTATTCCGATCATATTGGTTGTTTACAAAAGTTGCTCAGTTATACAATAAGTACGTTTTTTTAAAGATAACAAGTAAAAACTTTGCACAATGGTCCAACAATCTTAAAAAAACTGATTTGTTTAAAGTAGATAGTCTCTTTGAGAGTCATTTAATATCTCTAGACTTGTTCAAATTACATGGGTTTGTTCAGAGAAGTTTTCGGTGTTACCTAAACTATAATTTTACTGAATAGAGTATGCAAAAAATCTTGATTCCCTACGACTTGTATTCAAAATAGTAAAAAAATTAAAATTTTTTTTTAAGTTTTTTGAAAATAAACGAGGGAAGTCTAATTTTTTTGGGAAATTTTATTATATCAATTTCTTTAGCGGACTATTAGCTACAACTTTGCTTAAGAAGCGAAAGAGCTAGATTAAAAACTGTACAAACTGTTGGCCAAAAACTGATGTCACCTTTTTTTAAGGGATCCAAGGGATTTCAAAAAGTTACGAGGGCCAAAAAAAAATTTTGGTAGCCAATCTAGCCAAGCTGAGCTGGGGTTTTACTCAGCTCCGATTGTACTATCGAACCTATATAGTCACGTTCGGGTGTTTTTCAAAAAGTGTGATTTTGTGCCATAGTGTTATCGGAGGATATTTAAATTTGGTCAGATTATTTATCTTGCAATAGTAGGTAAACCTAAAAAACCGAAACCCTTACCACACCCCTTCTGGTACCTCCCATTCAAACGACCGAATTGATCCTCATAGTTTTACATGCATACCTTTTTTGTCAGTAAACTGAATATGGACTATATCGGTTCACATCTTCTGGTACCTCCTATACAAAATGACCTATTTTTGGAAAAAAATATTTCTCCCATAATTTCCGAACGGATACTAGGGGGTAATGAAAATTGGTCGATTAATTCACATCGCAATAGGAGGCGAAACCTCAGAAAAACCAAACTATTTGCAACACCCCTTCTGGTACATCCCATATAAATGTCCAAATTCACCCTCATAGTCTTGCATACATATCTTTTTTGTGTGTAAACTGAATTCAGTAAAATTTTGCGTAAGTTGTACGGTTATAAAAATTTGAATCAGGAAGGAATAAGGATTATATCGGATCACCCCTTCTGGTACCTCCCATACAAAATGACCTTGCTATGAAAAATAATATTTGACCCATAATTTATAAACCGACACCTGGGGGATAATCAAATTTGGACAGTTAATTTATCTTGTAAAAGCCCTAACTATTTGACACACCTCTTCTGGTACTATTTGACACACCTCTTCTGGTATTTTTGCATGTACACTGAATTCATACAAATTTTGCTAAGGTAATCGATAATTGAACGTTGATTTACGAAAAAAAAGCAGACACGTTGTGCTGACCCTAATTGTACCTCATATACAAGTAAGTCAAATTTTTTACGGTTTTGCTCCACAAGCAGGCAAATAATAAATTAAAATTAATTTTAGTTCAATTTTTGGGTGATGGTATTTATCAGTCAGTTTAACTGATTGAAATTTCTGTACTGATTATTATGATGATATTGGTATGGTTCAATTTTTTATGGAACAAAATATCGGCCAAATGGCAGCCGCAACCTTGGCGGCACACCTCCATCCAAAGAGGCATAATTGAAGTTCTGTGCCGTTAATGTGCCGAATTATCTCAGCTTTTAGCTATTGAATTATTGCTGGCTTATCGACGTACACATTTTCAAATAACAGCAATTAAAGAAGTCCAACGGTGTCAAATCAGATGATCTTGTCGACCAATTAACATCGCCACCACGTGAGATAACACTGCCATTGAATTTGTCGCGCAAAAGAGCCATTGTTTCGTTAGGTGTGTGGTAAGTGGGACCGTCCTTTGAAACCACATATCGGCCACATCCGTATTTTCCAATTCGGGCCATAAAATGTTCGTTATCATCTCTCTATACGATGATGCCGCCAGCCCATAAACCACACCAAACAGTCATTTTTTGTGGTGCATTTTTCGACAATCACTCTTGGATTTTCATTCGCATAAGAGAACTGAGTCGAAAATGAGCCTCATCACTGAAGATGATTTTCTTCGAAAATTTATCATCCACTGCTGCCATTTCTTGTCACAATTCTGGCCATTGACGACGTTTGGAATGATCAAGAGACTTTAGTTCTTGAGTCAATTGCACTTCGTAAGCGTGTCAATACATAATGTTTATCAACGACGAGCGTGAGAGGTGTAATTATTGGGCACGACGACGAGTTGAGTTGAACGGCTCTTCAGTCACATTATCGCAAACAGCAGTAATATTTTCTGCAGTAAGATCTCTACGCGCATGCGTTCCCTACAGACCCGGTTTCCTCAAATTTTTGTACGATTTTACCGGTTGTACGCACATTTGAACGAAATTTAGAAATGACAAATGAAATGCAGAAAAGAACTTGACGTTTAGGTGTTGTTCACATTCAACTTCGGCCCTTGCAATACAAATTAACAGATGCGCGACATTTTTTGTGGTATCAAAACTTGACTGAGCGGTCGTTGCGGAAATGGTCACAGAATTCACAATATTCTGCCACTGTGTGTCGGTTAGAGGCTTTTGTTAACAGTACTTGAGAGAGTTGAGTGAAATAGGTATTGGCTCTCTCGGTGGGATGTAGCTTCGCGACGCTTAGCTTCCTTTGCGTTTCATAACGATAGATTTTGGCACAGCTAAATCTAATGCGTACTTTGTCTGCCAAAAGATTGTGATCTAAATCTATAGTTAAAAGAAAAGCTATCCCATAACTCACTCATGGGGGTAAACGGAAAACAAGTTTTAGTTAAAGTATGTTGTAAGTTATTCCTTGCTTCTATATTACAATTTGATTATTATATACATGAATGCAAACATTTGAAAGCAAAAACCAGTACAGAAATTTCAGTCAGTTAAACTGACTGATAAATACCATCACCCAATATAATATATTGTTTAAGTCTTGAGTTATTGAAAATAATCGATTTGTAATTAAAACCAGTTAGAAAGTTTCAGTCGGGCAACCCGACTTACATTTACCCTTACCCTCAGTAAAACAAATAATTTTCTATTTTATTGATATTATTACTCGATTTCGAAATTGGGCGGAGTGGTACATTTATATGGGAGGTACGTGAAGGGGTGTGTTTAGGCTCCAGATTTATTCTCCATAACTTTATCCTGTTATAGCTTTACTAAATACAGAATTTGCGCACGATTGCGTTGGGTGTACTGATATTACTACTACATCCCAAAAGTGGGCGGAAAGGTACATTAGTATGGGAGGTACCATAAGGGGCGTGTCTATACTTCCAATTTTTTCTCCAAAACTTTGTCCTGTTATAATATAACAAAATACAGAATTTGGGCACGATCGTGGCGAGTGTATTGATATTATTACCCTATTTCTAAAGTGGGCGGAGTGGTACATTTGTATGGGAGGTACCAGAAGGGGCGTGTCTAGACTTCCAGATTTTTTCTCCAAAACTTTATCCTGCTTAAACTTTACCAAATACAGAATTTGGGCACGATCACGTTAGGTCTTTTAATAATATTAATCGATTTCTAAAGTGGGCGGTACCAGATGTGTATGGGAGGTACCAGATGGGGCGTGAATAGACTTCCAATTTTTTTCTCTAAAACTTTATCTTGTTATAGCTTTACTCAAAATAGAATTTGGGTACGATCACGTTTAATTTATTGATATTATTTCTCCATCTCTATAGTGGGCGGAAAGGTAGATTTGTATGGGAGGTACCAGAAGGGGCGTGGCTAGGCTTTCAAAATTTTTTCCAAAACTTTATCCTGTTATAGCTTTACTAAATGCAGAATTTGGGGACGATCCCTTAGGGTGTATTGATATTATTACTCGATTTCTAAAGTGGGCGGAATGATGTATTTGTATGGGAGGTACCAGAAGGGGCGGGGCCATGTAGCCCATTTGCAATACCGTAAGTAGTTTTGAGAAAATAATAACTCGTGCAAAATTTCAAAACATTTGGTTGCGTCTTTCGAAAGTTATCGTGCGAACCAGCCGGACAGCCACCCGACAGACAGACAGACAGACAGACAGACAGACAGACAGACAGACAGACAGACGGACATGGCTCAAACGACTTAAAAAGTCATGAATCGAATTTGGTTCAAAGAAACCTAGGGTATAAAGTGACTCCTTCTATGTGTTACACTTTTGGGTCGTATCAAATGATATATACCTTCATCCCTACGGGTGATGGTATAATGATTATCTTAAGCGAAAACTAGAGTAAATTTATTGTTTTTAACACATGCTCTACAATTTTCGTATATTAACATAAGCACTTTTTACTTAAACTACACAGTACATCACATGATTTTGGGATTTAATTCCGAGAATTTTACTTCTGAATCCTTCGTTTTGTCAAGTTGGCTGCATTAATAATTTAATGACGATATGATTGATCAAGGTGGATTTTTATCATATACTAGCGGACCCGGCGAACTTCGTCTCGCCCCAGTTTTATGCCTTTAGATAAACTCAGTAGAGAATATTTGATAAACAATGTTTTTCGATTAGTTTTCCGCCGCAAAAACAAACAACGAAGGCGGTTCTCCAAAACTCGAAAAGGCAACGTTCAGCTGACCGCACGTAAAACAGGGAAATTCGAGATTAATCTCATATACTTCCAACGATTGGCCCTGCGATTTATTGATTGTCGTCGGGGAATTGGAATGGATGATCAGTTGGAATTATCTAATTCGTAAGATAAGGACTTCCTCTTCTTTGAATTTGTTCTTTAAGATCGTCTGAAATCAAATTTTTTTATCAGATTCTTGACGGACAACCGCGTACCGTTGCACAATTTCGGTTGATTCAGATTCCGCAATATAAGTATGATCGATCCCACCTTTATCTGTAAATTATGCGGCATATTAAGCGAGTGGAAAATTCGGTCGGATTGTTGGTCGCTTCATCCTCTACGGTCACGCTGTAAACAGATTTGTACGAATGCAGTTTTCAAGCGATGTAACTTTCTAATTTGAAATTGTAGCTATTGATGTCTTTATTCTTCTCTGCTAGTAACATACTGCCCGTAAATTAATCCAATCGAGATTTTTATAATTTTGTGCAATGTCATGAGTTACTTTTCTAACGATGTGAACTTGCAAAAATTTGCAGGGAAATATATCAATTCAGTCGAAACATCAACCCGAATTTGGCCATTGTCAAGCGCTAGCAGTTGTTTCGGGAATTTAGCAGAAGATGGGAGGTTCTGGAATGAGCCCCTAATTTTTTGGTCAATAACAACTTCTTGACATTGACGACGTTTTCAAGCATGGTTGTAGTAAATCAGCAGCATTAGACATTTTGAGCAAATTAAAGCCCCACCAAATCGTTTTAAATCCCCTCGTAAATCCTTTATCGTTCGGTCAACTACTTCCAAAGCTCGTTTAGTCGTTATCGCGCATTCATTCGAAATGTTGATTTGGCATTCCCACATCTACTTCGCAGTTGCGAAATTCTTGGTCATTGTGTACTTTGGCTTTTCAACCGTGATAATATTCATTGACAGTTTCAAAGCGGAATTTTCAATTGGAATGCCTTCCAACATTGTGGCAGCTATGCCAGAGGATGCATTGGCTAACGTTATTTGAGATCTTGACCAAATTGTTGCCGGAATCAACAAAAAATGTCTTAGCTGTCCCACTCAGAGAAAGTAAATGCCTCCAGTTTCATCGTGAATCGTACACGTTCTTGTACTCGGTATTTAACAGCGGCACATTTGTTAGAACTCTTCCTGTCAGCTCATCTAAATTATAGTCTTGCTCCGGTTAAAATTCGCGATCGACTGCATTTTGCATCGAACGATTTAACGCTGGCACTCCCAATGTCGACAGCAGATTGCCGCACATCCCGTCGGGTTCGACGGATTTTTTATTTAAATATTATTTTTCTCGTTACCAACCAACATTTAACCGAAATTTTAAACCTAGACATCGTTCAAAACCATCAAATCATGCGAAAATTGCAAAATTTTGTCGATAAAAAAAATAAATTTTTTGGACTTTTCCGGAATTTTCCGAGTTTTTCCCCTAAGAATATTCTATTTTTCCATTCGAAAAGCCATTCCGTGACAACTACACACAAAATTCCATACAAAAAACCAATTTTCGATTTTTCCAATTTCTCGACTTTTTCAAAGGATTTTTCCAAAATTATCTTGCATAAAACCCTCATACCAATTACGAACAATTGAATAAAAATTGAAAACAAAATGGGCCAGCCGTTCTCTCCTGATTAATTACTACACACTGTTTACACCGTCTTTATACATACAGGTTTCACAATAAACCGAAAATCATCAAATCAAGCGATATAATGAAAAACTTCGATGAAAAAATCCAAAATTTTCGAGTTATTTCAAGAATTTTTCGAGGTTTCCACCAAGAATTTTTCTATTTTTCCATTCGAAAAGTCATTTTGGAATGATTATCCAAAATTTTCACATTCGCATCATTCAAAATTATCAAAACACAATAAAATTTAAAATTCCGACGAAAAAAATTTTTACTATTTTTTCAACCGAAAAGCCACTACGAAACAATTGCACACAAAAAGTTATACAAAAACTCAATTTGCGATGCAAAATGTTTCTGAAAAAATCCAAATTTTTCGAGTTTTTCCGGAATTTTCCGAGTTTTCCACCGAGAATGTTTCCATTCGGAAAGTCATTTCGGAATAATTATCCAAAATTGTTCACTGTTACATTGTCCAAAATGATCAAATCATACGATAATAAGCAAAATTTCATCGAACAACAAATTCAAACTTTTTGAATTTTTCCGGAATTTTCCGCATTTTTCAACAAAAATTTTCCATTGTTCTATTCGAAAAGCCATTCTGTAACAATTGCACACAAAATTCCATACAAAAAGGCAACTTTCGATTTTTCCAATTTTCAGACTTTTCCGGAAGATATTCCCAAAATTTTCTTTCCATTCGGAAAGTCATTTCGGAATAATTATCCAAAATTGTTCACTGTTACATCGTCCAAAATTATCAAATCATACGATAACATGCAAAATTTCGTCGAACAACAAATTCAAACTTTTTGAATTTTTCCGGAATTTTCCGCATTTTTTAACAAAAATTTTCCATTTTTCTATTCGAAAAGCCATTCTGTAACAATTGTTTAGCTGTACACCCTAGTTATGTAGTGATTTACTACTTTTAAGATCACCCCTATTACATTTATAACGAAGAATGAAAAGAAGAAAAGAAAGCTTTGTTGACATTTATGTTTACTGTCAATACGATTATTACCAGCGAACCACCCGAAGGTAATACCCCAAATAAAACCCGAATTATATTAAAACTCAAAATTTACTTGCGTTTTTATTTTCCCCACGTTTGGATAATTATTATTCTTCCCCGCCGTAACATTTTTGGTCCTTCGAGCCGGATACTGAGCCGCCCGTAAATAAGAATAATAATACCCAAACATTTCTTCCAGAGCATTCAACCCGAATCAACTCGACATCAACCCGAAATCTCGAAGATACATATCCCCTAACATTAAACAAAATATCGGAAAGCCAAGGTAAGGTAGATATATTTGTTTGAACAGGAAAGTGAATTCAACAAATACTTACTCTCAAGTAATAATAACCATACGCGCGATCTTTTATTTCGATCCACCATTATTTGGCCGCGTAGTGTTGTTGTTGTGATAGCTAATAACTTCGCGGTAAGTTTATTTCGGTTGTGTGTTGCTATTCCCCATACCGCACTACCGCGTTTGCTTTCCCCTTAACGATCAAACCGAGGCTCTCTACATTTGTTTCCATCCCTATTCCCCACTATCGTGTGTGCGTCCCTCGACAATCATATCGATATTAGTTACTCTCGCGCGAGATATAACTAGCCATACACACATTATCGTGTCTCCCCCCCGCTACCCCCTGAGCGGCTCGCTTACCATCACTTTATGCGTTAGCCAGTTTGTGTAGGTGAGACTAGTGAGAAAGCTTTACAACAACAACACTACGTTTGAGTCGTACTTGTTTGTTTTGCTTTTCATACTAGCTGTTCTCAGCACAGTGGGCTCGGTAAGACCAAAAAGTGGTCAAATTTATTATTATTAAAAATAAGGGCAAATATAACCATTTAAATTTTAAATTGGATTTAATCTTGTTAAAAGCCCAACTTTAGATTACTTTGACATTCGCAAACTGTCTTTTAAACCCCATTTCGCCATAAATAGGTGGTAAATCTCAATTGTTTTGATTTTTTGACATTTTTTTACCCTTTAATTTGAAATTATGGCTGAGCTAAAGAGTTTGATCAGATGCGGCGATCGATTGATCGATTTGGAGCAATTTTTAAGTGCTCTGCCGACTGATGAACACACTGTTCATACCCTTAATGTCCATAGAGGCGAATTTATTAGACTTTTCGAAACGTTCCGCTCACGTTATGAAGATATCTGTAACAATGAGGACCCGGAGAAAGTTCCTATGGAAATTATAAAATCAAAATATTTGTCCGGGTATAAAACTTATGTGCGAGGACTAGCGGCGATTGATGCCTTGCTAGAAAAATTAAATTCGAAGAGGAAGACAGCTTCAATCCCCATTCACCTTCCCCCGTGTGACACCGAAGTCTTCTCTGGTGATAACAAATCGTGGCCCACATTTAGAGATATGTTCTCTGCCCTATATAAGAATAATGAGAACATCAGCGATATTCAGAAGATGTATTATCTTATGCAGAGAACGGAAGGTGAAGCACGTGACATTATAAAAACGTGCCCCATAACCAATGAAGGTTTTGCTATGGCTTGGCAGAATTTGATGGACCGTTATGAAAACAAAAGAGTTCTCGTATATGCCCAACTCAAGACTCTGTTTGGTCTTACCCCAGTTGAAAAAGAAACTGGCCCAGCTATTAAACAACTGCAGAGGACGATTAATGACTGCAGACACAATCTCTCCATTTTAGGGATTGACACAGAGGGCTGGGACTTAATTTTTATATTTCTTTGCTCAACTCGTCTTCCCGAAGTCACTCTCGGACTTTGGGAACAATCCCAATCAGCAATTTCAGAGTTACCTAAATGGTCTGAAATGAATAAGTTCTTGTCCTCGAGGTTCGCAACATTAGAAACGGTTTCGGATATTAGAGGAACCAATACATCTATTCCAACCGGAAATAGTTCACGACAAAAACCAAAGTCTGGTGTCATAAAAAGGCATACGAATTTCGCTACAAGTGTCTCTCGTGAACCACTACCCGAACATAGGGAGGAAATACTCATGGAGTCAGCTGGTTCATCAATTCAAACATTAACGACTCGAGTATCGCCAGCGACAAAGTCAAAAGTCCTGTTAGGGACCACGCCTGTCAACGTCTGCAATAACGACTTAAAATGTTGTTCAAGTGCACTTGTAGACCCCGCCTCTCAAGCGACTTTTGTAACCCGAAAATTGCAGAGAAGATTGGCTCTTCCAATCTTTTCCGCCCCGACAGCCAAAATTATTGGCTTAAATGACACGGTTGCCTCGAAGTCAAATGAGGTATGTATCATAACACTTCGTTCTGATACAGATCCTAATTTTAGTCTAACCACAAAGGCTTACGTAGTTGATAAGATAACCCACCGTTTGCCTTCATGCGTTCCCCCTAGAATAAATAAATGGAAGTTGGCTGAAATGAGAAAGGCTGACTTAAGTCTCTCGCAACCCGACTTGCTTTTGGGTGCCGACACTTATTCAAAAATTATGCTTTCTGGAGTTCAGAAGGATGCTGATGGAGAGCTTATCGCTCAGAAAACTGTGTTTGGTTGGATTGTAACTGGTAAGGTCTCTCAGTTACAAGTTCAAAAGCACATTTCTGCACATGGTCGCCAGCCAATGAAGAGAAGAACCTCTTGCCTTAATACGTCTAAAGCGGCGACGCCTGTCAGGGCCAGACATTTTAAGGACTCTGGCGACCTGAGATCGACCGGTAGAGATTTCGCTCTACCCCCTTTTAAATACAACCGACCAGTGGAATGTATAGCAAGGTCCGTTCCACAGGTTTTAGGGCCATGGCCCCCCGTTCCGCTGACAAATATTGTCAGCCCCCACTAGACCTTAGCATATAATTTAATCGATTTCCAGTACAAAAACTGTAGGGGTTTGTGTGAAATTATTTGGAAGCTACGACTTTAAATAAATTCCACCCCGTATTAAACTTGCTACTTAAAACCCCTAGACTCTGATCCGATGGTACGCTTGTTCGTAGGTAATACGATCCCCGTAGGGTTATTTTAGCCCTAACACGAAGATTTTATTCGTGCCCCGTTGCTTTTGGTAAGCAAATGCGTCCATCCTGCATTATTGAGCCGGTTTAGTACTGATGTTCGTGTGTCACCTCCGACACCCCCGTATATAGCCGTAGAAACCTCTAATTTTGTAATTTTCTTTCATTCTTTCCATGTTTTTTATGGCCCGAGTGTACGATAACGATGGATGGCTCCACCTGTATTTACTGGATGTGACCTGCAGCAATGGCGATAAGTCCTTTAGTCCTCCCTCCATTCTCTGGGTCCTAATACAGCTCCTATATTGCAATCCTTGCAAGGGGGCCGGGATGTTTAGCTGTACACCCTAGTTATGTAGTGATTTACTACTTTTAAGATCACCCCTATTACATTTATAACGAAGAATGAAAAGAAGAAAAGAAAGCTTTGTTGACATTTATGTTTACTGTCAATACGATTATTACCAGCGAACCACCCGAAGGTAATACCCCAAATAAAACCCGAATTATATTAAAACTCAAAATTTACTTGCGTTTTTATTTTCCCCACGTTTGGATAATTATTATTCTTCCCCGCCGTAACACAATTGCACACAAAACTCCATACAAAAAGGCATATTTCGATTTTTCCAATTTTCCAACTTTTCCGGAAGATTTTCCCAAAATTTTCTTTTACATAAACCTGCTCCTGCCAATAACGAACAACTGAAAAAAAGTTTGAGCAAAATCGGCCCAGCCGTTCTCAATTGATGAATTACTATACATTTTTGCCACCATTTTTATATATATAATAGATTTCATATTTTAACACGGTTATATCTCGTCATTGATGTTCAGCTTTTGTAAATAAAACCTTATTAAAAATTAAGTTAATCTTTTTTATATTGTAAGATATCAATGAGCTGAAAAAGGTTGTTCGCTTATGAGTTTGTGACGTTGTTTAATGTAAATATAGATTATATGACAAATGTAATATTTAAATGCCAGTGAATAAGACAAGAAAAGCTAACATACAAGCTGGAGAAACCAGGAGCCTTTTCCTGGTCACAAAGCTAATCTATAAACGGATGGTTGCGGTTCCGAATGTCAAATTTGGGAGGTTCCGTTTAACTTATCCGAATTGCGCTATTGAAATAAATTTCAATAACTATAACAAAATATCGTATTTCACGCCAAACCAATGAAACACTACAATAACTTATCTTTAAAATTTAATAACACTGTGCTACACACAAAATATGCAGGGGTTCTCATGTAGCATTTCTGTTAGACTGGAGTCCATAGAGTAAAGTGATACTTTTAGTTTTTCTCGGTCACTTCGTTATGTAATGTTTTTATAGCAAATTAAGTGAAATGGCGATATTCCTAAAATTACAAGTTCCAAAATTCATAAGTCTTCTCTTTGTAAACCGATTTTCAAAGACTTAAATCTGTTGTAAAGCTACGACTTTCACCTTTTATTAAAAAAAAGAATTTTGAAAATCGGTTAAAAAATAGTGAAACGGTGGTTGTTTAAGCAAAACAACCCCGAAAAAAAATTGCGAATTCTCATTTTCCCAACGTTCTCAGTTCATCATGAAGCAGCGCAATGTTTATTTTATATTTTTGTATTATGCTATATTAAAGGTAAGTTTATAATAATCGGTGCAAAAATGAATGAGTTATGCTAATTTTTGTAATATATTCTTCGACATTCTTTGGAATAAGTAGTACAAATTACTTGTTGTGATACGTATACGTCATATGTATTTGTACAAAGTGACACACACACTCTAAGGAAAAACCACAAAATAACGCGAACATGTTATTACAAAATTTAGTATAGCTCATTCATTTTTCAACCGATTCTTACAAACTTACCTATTTAAAAAAGCTACTTTAATATAGCATAATACAAAAATATAAAATATAAATTGGGCAGTTTCATGATCAACTGAGAGCGTTAAGAAAATGAGAATTCGCAATTTTTTTTCGGGGTTGTTTTGCTTAAACTGCCGCCGTTTCACTATTTTTTAACCGATTTTTTTTAATAAAAGGTGAAAGTAAATGTAATATTTAAATGCCAGTGAATAAGACAAGAAAAGCTAACATACAAGCTGGAGAAACCAGGAGCCTTTTCCTGGTCACAAAGCTAATCTATAAACGGATGGTTGCGGTTCCGAATGTCAAATTTGAGAGGTTCCGTTTAACTTATCCGAATTGCGCTATTGAAATAAATTTCAATAACTCTAACAAAATATCGTATTTCACGCCAAACCAATAAAACACTACAATAACTTATCTTTAAAATTTAATAACACTGTGCTACACACAAAATATACAGGAGTTCTGATGTAGCATTTATGTTAGACTGGAGTCCATAGAGTAAAGTGGTACTTTTAGTTTTTCTCGGTCACTTCGTTAAGTATTGTTTTTATAGCAAATTAAGTGAAATGGCGATATTCCTAAAATTACAAGTTCCAAAATTCATAAGTCTTCTCTTTGTAAACCGATTTCCAAAAGCTTACATTTGTTGTAAAGCTATGACTTTCACCTTTTATTAAAAAAAATCGGTTAAAAAATAGTGAAACGGCGGCAGTTTAAGCAAAACAACCCCGAAAAAAAATTGCGAATTCTCATTTTCTTAACGCTCTCAGTTGATCATGAAACTGCCCAATTTATATTTTATATTTTTGTATTATGCTATATTAAAGTAGCTTTTTTAAATAGGTAAGTTTGTAAGAATCGGTTGAAAAATGAATGAGCTATACTAAATTTTGTAATAACATGTTCGCGTCTTTTTGTGGTTTTTCCTTAGAGTGTGTGTGTCACTTTGTACAAATACATATGACGTATACGTATCCCAACAAGTAATTCGTACTACATATTCCAAAGAATGTCGAAAAATATATTACAAAAATTATCATAACTCATTCATTTTTCAACCGTTTCTTATAAACTTACCTATTTTAGAAAGCTACTTTTATATAGCATAATACAAAAATATAAAATATAAATTGGGCAGTTTCATGATCAACTGAGAGCGTTAAGAAAATGAGAATTCGCAATTTTTTTTCGGGGTTGTTTTGGTTAAACAGCCGCCGTTTCACTATTTTTTAACCGATTTTCAAAATTCTTTTTTTTTAATAAAAGGTGAAAGTCGTAGCTTTACAACAAATTTAAGCCTTTGAAAATCGGTTTACAAAGAGAAGATTTATGAATTTTGGAACTTGTAATTTTAGGAATATCGCCATTTCACTTAATCTATATATATAAAAATGGTGGCTGGACCGATTTTTCTGAAATTATTTTTCAGTTGTTCGTAATTGCCAGGAGAAGGTTTATGTATAAGAAAATTTTGGGAAAATTTTCCGGAAAAGCCGGAAAATTGGAAAAACCGAAAATTGCTTTTTTGTATGGAATTTTGTGTGCAAGTGTTACGAATGATTTTTCGAATGGAAAATAAAAAAAATTAGTTGGAAAACTCGGAAAATTGCCTTTTGTCGTATGATTTAATAGTTTTGAACGATGTAACTGCGAAAAATTTTGGATAATTATTCCGAAATGACTTTCCGAATGGCAAAATGGATAAATTCTCGGTAGAAAACTCGAAAAATTCCGAAAAAATCGAAAAATTTAAAATTTTTCGGCAAAATTTTGCATTTCATTGCCTGATTTGAGGAAAATCACAAACTAAATATTTGTAGGTTTTCGAATGGAAAAATAGAAAATTTTGGCTGGAAAATTATGGAAAATGGCAAAAAAAATTCTTTTTTGTCGACAACATTTTGCATTTTATCGTATGTTTTGGAAATTTTGGGTGCTGTAAATGTGAAACATTTCGAACAATTATGACTTTCCGGATGGAAAAATATAAAAATTGTTGGTGGAAAACTCGGAAAATTCCTGAAAAAATCGAAAGATTTGGATTCCTTCGACGAAATCTTCCATTGTATCAGACGACGTAAAGGCGCAAAATTCGTTGTGTTGCTGAAAAATTTCGGATTATTGTGAAATATCTATATATGTAAAAATAGTGTAAAAAATGTATAGTAATTCATCGATTTTGGTAAAAAAAAATTTCGGTTGTTCTTAATTGCCAGGATAAGTTTTATGTGAAAGAAAATTTCCGAAAATCCATCGGAAAAGTCGGAAAATTGGAAAAATCAAAAATTGCTTTTTTGTTTAGAATTTTGTGTGCAATTTTTACGAATGGCTTTTCGAATGCAAACTTTTTTTGAAATATTCGGAAAATTCTGGAATAATTTGAACAAATTTATTAATTTTTTTCGACGAAATTCTGCTTTTTATCATGTGAATTGATAATTTTGGACGATGTAACAGTGAAAAATTTCAGATAATTATTCCGAAATTACTTTCCGAATGAAAAAATAGAAAAATTTTCGGTGAAAAAGTCGGAAAATTTTGGAAAAACTCGAAAAATTTGGATTTTTTCGGAAAAATTTGCATCGCAAATTGAATTTTTGTATACAATTTTGTGTGCAATTGTTCCGTAATGGCTTTTCGATTGGAAAAATAGAAAATTTAGTTGGAAAATTCAGGAAAAATTTTAGAAATTTAATTTTTTAAGAAATTTGCATTTTTTCTTATGAATTGATAATTTTGGACGATGTAACAGAGAAAAATTTCGGATAATTATTCCGAATGGAAAAATAGAAAAAATCTAGGTGGAAAACTCGGAAAATTTTAATTTTTTGGCAATATTTTGCATATTATCGTATGAATTGAAAATTTAGGATGATCTAATTGTGAAAAATTACTTTTCTAATTGATGCTTGGAAAATTTAAATTTTTTTAATTTTACGTAATTGCAATAAATTTTGAGGAAATCCTTCGGAACAGCTGGGAATTTAGAAAAATCGCTTTTAACGGGTGTAAGACTAAAATCAAGATAAGCTGACCGAAAGAGTTCAAACAAACGTGTCGTTTTTAAATGACAAGTAGAAGAACGTGTACGATTCGCTGTTGACAGGCAAGACATCTTTTTTGTTGACTCTGACAACAAATCGGTCAAGATCTCAAATAACTTTGCCACATTGTTGAAAGGCAGTCGTACTGCAAATTCTGTTTGAAACTGTCGATTAATCTTCTTACGGTTAAAAAGCCAAAGTACAAAATGACCAAGAATTCGGCAACAGCGAAATTGATGCCAGAATACAAAATCAACATTTGGGATGAATGCGCGATAACGAATAAACGAGCTTTGGAAGTAGTTGACCGAACGATGAAGGATTTACGAGGTGATTTAAAACGATTTGGTGGGGCTATAAATTTGCTGTTCGGAGATGTATGAAATTGACTCCAAACATGAGAGTCACGTTGTTAAACGACCCATCGGCTACTGTAGCTTGGTAATGGCCAAATTCCTGTTGATGTTTCAACTGGCTTGATGACGTTCCCGGCAAATTTTTTCGAAGGAGGAAGTCATCACCAAAGTTTTTCACGGCTTTGCACAAAATTATAAATATCTTGATTGGATTAGTGAACGGGCCATACTAGCAGCAAAGAATAAGGACGTCCATAGCTTGAATGTTATTAATCAAAGTCGAATCGATGGAGACCTGTATTTATATAAAATCATTTGACAGCGTGACCAACGAGAATGAGGCGACCAACTATCCGACAGAATTTTTGGACTTCCTAGATGTGCCAGACTCTGCGCCGCATAATTTACAGCTGAAGGTGTGATCGATCATAGTCATGTTGCGGAATCTGAATCATCCGAAATTGGTGTACCGTTGACCGCGGTTGTCCGTAAAAACACTGATGAACAATGTAATTTAAGCGACGATCATCAATGGCAAATTTATTGTTTGTTTTTGCGCCGGAAAACAAATCGAAAAACATTGTTTATCAGATCGCTCTTCACTGATTTCAGTTAAATTCAAATATCTGTGCTTTAACTTAGGAGCGAGACGAAGTTCGTCGAGTCCGAAGTTGGATGGCAGAACAACGTTTGCCGGGTCAGCTAGTTTGCTATAAAAACATTACATAACGAAGTGACCGAGAAAAACTAAAAGTATCACTTTACTCTATGGACTCCAGTCTAACAGAAATGCTACATGAGAACCCCTGTATATTTTTTTCCTTCACATTTGTATCACTGTGTAATTAATTTATTGTTTAGTTTATTCAAACTTAATATTATAATTTTCTCTGAACAACTACTCTTCTTGTAACCCGTTCTACTAATCAACTAACTTCACTTGACGACAAGTAAATTTCTTAAACTGCCTAAAACTGCATAGCAGGTAGAAAAACATCAGACCAACATATACAATTGGAATTACATAAACATTTGCATATATTTGTGAAATGACCCTTTTTGAGTGAAACAATTTAAGCTTTAAAAACCCCAGTAGGAAATTGTGCAAACTCAGGTTTTAAACTTAACACAAGCCTTAATAATTAAATATTGTAATTTATTGTATATTAATAATTCTCCATAAATATTATTTTAAATTGAAGAGATATGTCAAACATATTAAAATTCACTCCCAAAGAGCCATACCTTGCAAAGTTTATTTTATTTTATTACTATGCAAGCAGATTGTTTAAAATATTGGATATTTGTGCATGATGTATCTTCGCACACCTAAGTACTTACATGTTTACATACATATTTTAGTACTTCTTTCATTAACCTTTATCAAATAAAGTGTTTCAAAATGTCTCTTTTGGGAAAATCAGATTTTAAAGAAGCATATCCTTTAATTTACACTTCCATGCACTATGACCCAAGGCTTCTAATGAATACCCATTACACACAAAATTTTCATCTCCATTAAACTCAAAACTGCAATTCATTGCAATAAGGAATATTTGTCTGTTCACAATGGATTTTTAAATTATGGCATCTGGGTTTTATGGTAATTTATTGAGTAATTAACCAAAATGCTTTCGTAAAGAGTTATTCTGTGTGTCTGACCAAACCATAGAAAAGGGCAAAGTGAAAAAAATGTTTTGTTTTATATTTTGAATGCAGGTTCAATTTTAAGTGATAATAATCTTTTGCTTTACATTTTCGATGTGGATTTAATATAAAGTGTGGGTGTTAAAGTTGGGGCCGGTCGTGGCATGACGTTTAGAACACGCGACTAACTATAGAATCGTGTTAATTCACGCATA
Organism: Muscina levida; assembly: GCA_964034835.1. NCBI lineage: Eukaryota > Metazoa > Arthropoda > Insecta > Diptera > Muscidae > Muscina > Muscina levida. The sequence continues at coordinate 58,696,443 of OZ035880.1, read as the reverse complement.
CCCCAGAGGGGATGGGAATGGGTTAAATAACCCATTTACAATACCAATACTTAACTTTTGAAAATTTTAACACTGGTAAATTTTCATAATGATCAGTTAAGGTTTACTAGAGTTATCCTGTACACCAGGTTTAACACTTCTCCTTTAATGCGTTATACTTTTTCCCGTATCAAATCATATATACCCTCATTCCCGACATCGTTTGAAAAAAGTACTGATAAATGCATAAATTGTGGTTAGTGCGATAAATTTATATTTTTTAGTAAAAGTTGTTTTCATCTAACAAACAAAGAAACAAAAATGACTAAGCCGACATCAATCCACATTGACTTTATTTTAATTCATTTTTAAAAGTTAAGCATAAGCAAAGTTATGTTTTAATCGGATATATGAATATTAGGGTGAGTCTTAAAAAATGTTTTTGGAATTTTTCATGGGCCAAGTTAACATTTTATTAAGACGTACAAAAAAACTCTATGTGAATTTTTTTAATTTTTTTCTTAAAGGTTTAGGGGTCGCTACCGGGGTTCGAAATTCAAAATTTTACCGTCAAAACTCGAGTAAACCTTAACTGATCCTTATGAAAATTTTTCAGTATTACTATTTTCTATAACGAAGTTATCGAATTGTAAATGGGCGGAATTGCCCCACCCCTTCTGGTACCTCCCATACAAAATTACCTATTTTTTGATAATTATTATTTCTCCCATAACTTTCAAACGGGCAGATGGATGGCATTTAAACTTGGTCAGTTTAATAACCTTCTAATAACAGATAAACCCTCGGAAAATCAAAACCTTTGTCATACCCCTTCTGGTACCTCCCATACAAATGACCGAATCAACCCCCACATTTTTACCTACATATCTTTTTAGTAAAAATACTGAATTCAATAAAATTTTGTATGAGATGAACACATGCAAAAGTTTGACTGGTGAGTGAATATGGACTATATCGGCCAACCCCTTCTGGTACCTCCCATACAAAATTACCTATTTTTAGACAAATTATTTTTTACCAATAATTTCCAAACGGACAGCTGGATGGCATTTAAACTTGGTCAGTTTAATTACCTTGTAATAACAAATAAACCCCCAGAAAATCGAAACCTTTGTCACACTCCTTCTGGTACCTCCCATACAAATGACCGAATTCACCCTCATAGTCTATATATATAAAAATGGTGGCAAAAATGTATAGTAATTCATCAATTGAGAACGGCCGGACCGATTTTGCTGAAATTTTTTTTCAGTTGTTCGTAATTGCCAGGAGAAGGTTTATGTAAAAGAAAATTTTGGGAAAATTCTCCGGAAAAGACGGAAAATTGGAAAAACCGAAAATTGCTTTTTTTTATCGAATTTTGTGTGCAATTGATACGAATGATTTTTCGAATGGAAAAATAAAAAAATTTTGTTGAAAAATTCGGAAAATTCCGGAAAATTCGAATACTTTGAATTTGATTTTTCGACGAAATTTTGCGTATTATCATATGATTTGATAATTTTGGACGATGTAACAGGTGAAAAATTTTGGATAATTATTCCGAAATGACTTTCCGAATGAAAACATAGAAAAATTATCGGTGGAAAACTTGAAACATTCCGGAAAAACTCGAAAAATTTGGATTTTTTCGGAAACATTTTGCATCGCAAATTGAATTTTTGTATAACATTTTGTGTGCAATTGTTCCGTAGTGGCTTTTCGGTTGTAAAAATAGAAAATTTTGGTTGGAAAATTATGGAAAAGTTAAATTTTATTGTGGTTTGATAAATTTGAATAATGTATATGTGAAAATTTGGGGTAATCATTCCGAAATGACTTTTCGAATGGAAAAATAGAAAAATTCTTGGAAGAAAACTCGGAAAATTCTGGAAAAAACTCGAAAATTTTGGATTGTTTCGACGAAATTTTTCATTGTATCGCTTGATTTGATGATTTTAGACGACGTAAAGGTGGAAAATTCGTTGTGATGCTTGGAAAAATTCGCTTTATTGTGAAATCTATATGTATGAAAACGGTGTGAACCGTGTAATTCATCAAGAGAGAACGGCTGGCCCATTTTGCTCAATTTTTATTCAATTGTTCGTAATTGGTATGAGGGCTTTATGCATGATAATTTTGGGAAAATTCTTCGGAAAATTCAAGAAATTGGAAATATCAAAAATTGGTTTTTTGTATGGAATTTTGTGTGCAGTTGTTACGGAATGGCTTTCCGATTGGAAAAATAGAAAATTTTTGGGGAAAAACTCGGAAAATTCCGGAAAAGTGCCAAAAATTAGTTTATTTTTTTATTGACAAAATTTTGCAATTTTCGCATGATTTGATGGTTATGAACGATGTTTAGTTGGAAAATTTCGGTTAAATGTTGGTTGGTAACTATCTAAATAATATTTAGATAATCCGTCGAACCCGACGGGATGTGCGGTAAGCTGCTGTCGGGAATGCCATCGCCAAAACGTTCGATGCAAGATGCATACAATCGCGAAGTTTAACGGGAGCAAGACTATAACCTAGATGAGCTGACCGGAAGAGTTCGAACAAATGTGCCGCTGTTAAATGCCGAGTACAAGAACGTGTACAATTCACGATGAAACGAAAGACATTTACTTTCTCGATGCTCCAGGTGGGCCAGGCAAGACATTTTTTTGTTGATTCCGGCAACAATTCGGTCAAGATCTCAAATAACGTAAGCCGCTGAATCGTCTGGCATAGCTGACACATTGTTGGAAGGCATTCGACTGCAAATTCCGCTTTGAAACTGTTGATGAATCTTCTCACGGTTGAAAAGCCAAAGTACACAATGACCAAGAATTTCGCAACAGCGAAGTAGACGCGGGAATGCCAAATCAACATTTCGGGTGAATGCGCGATAACGAATAAACAAGCTTTGGAAGTAGTTGACCAAACGATAAAGGATTTACGAGGGGATTTAAAACAATTTGGTAGGGCTATGATTTTGCTTAAAATGTCTAATGCTGCTGATTTACTACAACCATAATAGAAAACGTCGTCATAATCAACAAGTTGTAAAAGACCAAAAAATTAGGGGCTCATTCCAGAACCTCCCATCTTCTGCTGAATTTCCAAAACAACTACTAGCGCTTTTCAATGGCCAATTCGGGTTGATGTTTCGACTGAATTGATATCGTTCCCTGCTAATTTTTGCGAGTTCACATCGTTGGAAAGGTAACTCATGACATTGCACAAAATTATAAAAATCTCGATTGGATTAATTTACGGGCAGTATGTAACTAGCAGCGAAGAATAAAGACATCAATAGCTAGAATTTTAAATTGGAAAGTTAAATCGCTGGAGAACTGCATTTGTACAAATCTGTTTACAGCGTGACTGACGAGGATGAAGCGACCAACAATCCGACCGAATTTTTTAACTCGCTTAATGTGCAGATAAAGGTGGGATCGATCATAATCATATTGCGGAATCTGAATCAACCGAAATTGTGCAACAGTACGCGGTTGTCCGTCAAGAATCTGATAAAAAATGTGATTTCAGACGATCATAAAAAACAAATTCAAAGAAGAGGAAGTTCTTATCTTACGAATCAAATAATTCCAACTGATCATCCATTCCAATTCCCCGACGACAATTAATAAATCGCAAGGCCAATCGTAGGAAGTATGTGAGATTAATCTCGAATTTCCCTGTTTTACGTGCGGTCAGCTGAACGTTGCCTTTTCGAGTTTTGGAGAACTGCCTTCGTTGTTTGTTTTTGCGGCGCAAAACTAATCGAAAAATTTTGATTATCAAACATTCACTACTGAGTTTATCTGAAGGCATAAAATTGGGGCGTGACGAAGTTCGCCGGGTCCGCTAGTTTTACATATTTATGCTAATTATTTGACAGAAAATTTTGATTTTTTTCATAGGTTAACTTAAAAGTTTTAAACGTAGAAGTCATATAATATGATTTATGCATTTTATTTCGGGAATATCAACCGGTCCTGTAATATTACTTTTTAAGAGGTTTAAAAATGCCTGGACAAAAGTTGATCATTCCAATTTTAAACCTGGCATATCGGATGATCTCATATTAAGACAATTAAAGAATTCTGCGAATGCTATTTGTTTTGACGAAAATCAGCTTAAAGAGTTTCAGCCACGAGGAGACTACAAAGAGCTACTTAAGCTGACAATAATATTCTGCGGGATGTTCCAAAAACACAAATATTCTTCAGAGCATCAGCAGGTCTTCACCGTGCTAGATGGAAGGCTAAGGTAATATATTCCTTAAAAATATATTTATTCAGAGAACAGTTCAAGTTAAACAAAAGCGAATTATGTGGAATACAGGATGTTTGCAGTTTTATAATTAATATTTACCTTAAATTTTGGTTTGAATCCACTTCTGGACCTTCTGCTTCAAGAAATGACCTCCAGTTATTAAAAGACTTGAAGTCTTATGCAACAATTAATAAAGAGACAGCGGCAATAGCCTTAAAAAAAATTATAGGTCATCTCTGGTATTTTTAGGAAGAGCTAGTTGGATTTGCATTTTTGATGACAAAGTTTCTCATCAAATTAAGAAGAAGATGGTAAATGCTTTAAACATAGAAGGAGTAGATATTCCAGAAAAACGAGTTACAGTGGACGAAAAACTACTACATTCCAAAAGTCTTGAGCATTTTGTATCCAACAATACTCTTAGATTTTTCAGCATAACGGGTATTAAATCGGGTTTCCTAAAAAAAATGTTGAAGATTGGGAGCAAGATGCAGACTTTAAATTAAGTAAAGAATTAGTTCGGTCTAGGTTGAAGGTTGTTAATGATATTGCTGAACACGGAGTGGCCTTGATGCAGGAATACAATAAATTGCATACACATTATGGAGATTCGTGGCTGAATCCGAAACAGCTGTACAGACTGCCTGGCATTATGAAAATATCATTCTGCTTTTAACTTCTTTCAAAACCCCTGGTCTTGAGCTTGAGATAAATTCTAAAGTCAATATTATTTAATGTTAAGTTTTTCATGCAATGAATTCATGTTTAATATTAATATATTAAATTTTTATTTTAATATTATTTTTAACTGTTTAATTTAATTTTTATTTTCGAAATGTACCTTTTTAAGTAATAATACAAAAAAAACTGATGAACAAATTTAAAATAAATCATTTCATATTAACTGTACTGTAAAAATTCCAAAGTTGGACTGCAAATTAGTGGAGGGGGGCGAGACAATAGCGTTGCATTATCTATGTTGAATATCTAATAACATTCATTAAACTAGATTTATATTTAAGATAAGCATTAGTAAAATTACAATAAGCGTATATCTATAGCAAAATATAAATGAATTCAGCATACTTACAAAAAATGTATGTACAAATATGGTGGTTATTTCGGCCATTTGTATGGGAGGTACCAGAAGGAGTGTGGCAAAGGTTTTGATTTTCTGGGGGTTTATCTGTTATTACAAGGTTATTAAACTGACCAAGTTTAAATGCCATCCAGCTGTCCATTTGGAAATTATTGGTAAAAAATAATTTGTCTAAAAATAGGTAATTTTGTATGGGAGGTACCAGAAGGGGTTGGTCGATATAGTCCATATTCACCCACGAGTCAAATTTTGGTATGTGTTCATCTCACACAAAATTTTATTGAAGTCAGTATTTTTACTAAAAAGATATGTAGGTAAAAATATGGGGGTTAATTCGGTCATTTGTATGGGAGGTACCAGAAGGGGTGTGGCAAAGGTTTTGATTTTCTGGGGGTTTATCTGTTATTACAAGGTTATTAAACTGGCCAAGTTTAAATGCCATCCAGCTGTCCGTTTGGAAATTATTGGTAAAAAATAATTTGGTTAAAAATAGGTAATTTTGTATGGGAGGTACCAGAAGGGGTTGGCCTATATAGTCCGTAGTCACTCACGAGTCAAATTTTGGCATGTGTTCATCTCACACAAAATTTTATTGAATTCAGTATTTTTACTAAAAAGATATGTAGGTAAAAATATGGGGGTTAATTCGGTCATTTGTATGGGAGGTACCAGAAGGGGTGTGGCAAAGGTTTTGGTTTTCTGAAGGTTTATCTGTTATTACAAGGTTATTAAACTGGCCAAGTTTAAATGCTATCCATCTGCCCGTTTGAAAGTTATGGGAGAAATATTAATTATAAAAAAATAGGTAATTTTGTATGGGAGGTACCAGAAGGGGTGCGGCAATTCCGCCCATTTACAGTTCCGTTACTTCGTTATGGAAATTATTAATACTGAAAAATTTTCATAAGGATCAGTTAAGGTTTACTCGAGTTATTCTGCTTATCCCTCAGGATGACGGTAAAATTTTGAATTTCGAACCCCGGTAGCGACCCCTAAACCTTTAAGAAAAAAATTAAAAAAATTCACATAGAGTTTTTTTGTACGTCTTAATAAAATTTTAACTTGGCCCATGAAAAATTCCAAAAACATTTTTTTTTTGCCAAATAAGAATCAACCTAATGTATATGAATGTATGTAACAACACTATGCTAACTCTCACACAAATATGTGGCGTAAAATTGCTGAATTGTCTATGCCTGCAAACTTAGTATAAGAAGCTTAAAACTAAATAAAGTCAAATATACACAGCAATTTAAAGCTATTGCAAAAGAGAATCTATCCTCTCACGTTTGTCTACTTCCATCGTTAGGACGGCAGCGGCGTGCTTTAAAAATAATTCAATACCTTTTTTGATGCTGGTTAATATTAAGCGACATTTGACGAAAGTGTGTATAGAATTCACTTAAGTGGAAAATTGTTTATATAGTGATATACATACTGATATTTTGATTCATTATATATCACAATGAAGAAATGTGTTGGTGTGGTTCTTCACGGAGGATGACCGTCTTACCGTGTCGCATATAAAGCCAGTTCAGTATATTTTCTAAAATTCCTTTGATTTATTGCTCTGTCTCACATGACTTCCAGTGTATGCTATTGGAAGGAACAAAACGATACTTTGCACAGCAGTAGTACAAACGGCATGTGATTTAATGATTTCGATTGAAATGTCTTTTAAAACGAATTTAGGAAAATATCAAACAATTTATATAACCAGTACAGAAATTTTAGTCAGATAAACTGACCGATAAATACCATCACCCTCTAAAGATATTGTTTAAGTCTTGAGTTATTAATATTAACCGATTTGTAATTAAAACCAGTAAGAAAGTTTCAGTCGTGCAACCCGACTTACATATACCCTTACCCTCAGAAAAACAAAAAAATTCTATTATATTGATAATATTACTCGATTTCTGAAGTGGGCGGAGAGGTACAATGAGGTACGAGAAGAGGTGTGTCTAGGCTTTCAGCATTATTCCCCATAAATTTATCCTGTTATAGCTTTACTCAAAACAGAATTTGGGTACGATTGCGTTGGGTTATTGATATTATTACCACATCCCTAAAGTGGGAGGAAGGGTACATTTGTATGTGAGGTACCATAAGGGGCGTCGCAAGACTTATACCATCACCCTAAGGGATGAGGGTATATATCTGTCTGGGTATATGTCTGGCGGAGTGTTACATTTGTATGGGAGGTACAAGAAGGGGCGTGTCTAGACTTTCAAGATTTTTTCTCCAAACTTTATCGTGCTTGAACTTTACCAAATACAGAATTTGGGCACGATCGCGTTAGGTCTTTTAACAATATTTATCGATTTCTAAAGTGGGCGGTACCACATGTGTATGGGAGATACCAGATGGGGCGTGGATAGACTTCCAATTTTTTTCTCCAAAACTTTATCCTGTTATAGCTTTACTAAAAATAGAATTTGGGTACGATCACGTTGAATTTATTGATATTATTCCTCCATCTCTCTAGTGGCCGGAAAGGTACATTTGTATGCCATGTAGCCCATTTGAAATACCAAAGTAGTTTTGAGGAAATAATAACTCGTGCAAAATTCCATAACAGTTGGTTGCGTCTTTCGAAAGAAACCTTAAGTGTCTGTCTGTCTGTTTGAAATTTTGCACGTGTTATTATTTTCTCAAAACTACTTACGGTATTGCAAACGGGCTACATTTTTTCTTAAACCAGTACAGAAATTTCAGTCAGTTAAACTGACTGATAAATACATCACCCAATATAAGATATTGTTTAAGTCTTGAGTTATTGAAATTAACCGATTTGTAATTAAAACCAGTTAGAAAGTTTCAGTCGGGCAACCCAACTTACATTTACCCTTACCTTCAGTAAAACAACCAATTTTCTATTATATTGATATTATTACTCGATTTCGAAATGGGAGGAGTGGTACATTTGTATGGGAGGTACAAGAAGGGGTGTGTTTAGGCTTCCAGATTTATTCTCCATAACTTTATCCTGTCATAGCTTTACTAAATACAGAATTTGGGCACTATTGCGTTGGGTTTACTGATATTATTACTACATCCCTTAAGTGGGCAGAAAGGTACATTTGTATGGGAGGTACCAAAATGGGCGTCGGTAGACTTCCAATTTTTTCTCCAAAACTTTGTTCTCTTGTATGGGATCTACTAGAAGGGGCGTGTCTAGACTTCCAGATTATTTCTCCAAAACTTTATCCTGCTTAAACTTTACCAAATACAGAATTTGGGCACGATAGCGTTAGGTCTTTTAATAATATTAACCGATTTCTAAAGTGGGCGGTACCAGATGTGTATGGGAGGTACCAGATGGGGCGTGGATAGACTTCCAATTTATTTCTCCAAAGCTTTATTCTGTTATAGCTTTACTAAGACTAGAATTTGGGTACGATCACGTTTGATTTATTGATATTATTTCTCCATCTCTATAGTGGGTGGAAAGGTAGATTTGTATGGGAGGTACCAGAAGGGGCTTGACTAGGCTTTCAAAATTTGTTCCTAAACTTTATCCTGTTATAGATTTACTAAATACAGAATTTGGGGATGACCCCGTAGGGTGTATTGATATTTTTACTCGATTTCTAAAGTGGGCGGAATGATGTATTTGTATGGGAGGTACCAGAAGGGGCGGGGCCATTTAGCCCATTTGCAATACCGTAAGTAGTTTTGAGAAAATAATAACTCGTGCAAAATTTCAAAACATTTGGTTGAGTCTTTCGAAAGTTATCGAGCGAACCAGCCGGACAACCAGACAGACGGACATGACTCAAACGACTTAAAAAGTCACGAATCGAATTTGGTTCAAAGAAACCTAGGGTCTAAAGTGACTCCTTCTATGTGTTACACTTTTGGGTCGTATCAAATGATATATACACTCTTCCCTAAGGGTGATGGTATAAAAACAAATGTTTTTAATTGTTATATGAAACTAATTTTAAGTTTAAAGTATGTGATGATTTACAAAATCGCAAAATGTCTTGCATCATAGTTGACGTAGTTCGTGTTAAACGTCAAAAAGAACTGGGCTGCCACCTCTATATCTGCCTACTATTAGTTAATATAGTTAAGATTTTAAGTGAAAAAATTTATGTGGAAACTATTTTGCAATTTCGAAAAAAAAAACCAGTAAGAAAGTTTCAGTCGGGCAACCCGACTTACATATACCATCACCCCCAGTAAAACAAAAAAATTCTGTTACATAATTTGGGCACGATAGTGTCGAGTATATTGATATTATAACTCCATCTCTAAAGTGGGCGGAGTGGTACATTTGTATGGGAGGTACCAGATTTTTTCTCCAAAACTTTATCCTGTTTGAGCTTTACTAAATACAGAATTTTGGCACGATCGCGTTAGTTCTATTAATAATATTAATCGATTTCTAAAGTGGGCGGTACCAGATGCGTATGGGAGGTACAAGATGGGGCGTGGATAGACTTCTCAAAAACTGTATCCTGCTATAGCTTTATTAAAATAAGGCATTTGGGTACGATCGCCTTGGATTTATTGATAGTACTACTCCATATCTAAAGTGGGCGGAAATGTACATTTGTATGGGAAGTACCAGAAGGGGCGTGGCTAGACTTCCAATATTTTTTCCAAAACTTTACCCTGTTATAACTTAACAAAATGCATAATTTTGGCACGATCGTGTTAAGTGTATTGATATTATAACTCCATCTCTAAAATAGGCGGAGTTGTACATTTGTACATTTGGGATGTACCAGAAGGGGCGTGGCTAGACTTTAAATTTTTTTTCCAAAACTTTATCCTGTTATAGCATTACTAAATATAGAGTTTGGGAATGATTGAGTTCGATGTATTGATATTATTACTCGAATTCTAAAGTGGGCGGAATTGTATATTTGTATGGAAGGTACCAGAAGGGGCGTGGCCATGTAGCCCATTTTCAATACCGTAAGTAGTTTTGGGGAAATATTAACACGTGCAAAATTTCAAGACATTTGGTTGCGTCTTTCGAAAGTTATCGTGCGAACCAGCCGGACAGCCACCAGACAGACAGACAGACGGACATGGCTCAAATGACTTAAAAAGTCATGAATCGAATTTGGTTCTAAGAAACATAGGGTCTGAAGTGACTCCTTTTATGTGTTACACTTTTGGGTCGTATCAAATGATATATACCCTCATCCCTAAGGGTGATGGTATAATAAATGAGATCATACTTCTTATGCTCTATTCGACTATGCTATACCATTTTTCCTATTTGCAAAAATTGTAAAAAGTTATATGCCTAATGCACACTTGTTTTGATGAATGGAACAGGAGCGGTCTTGTGGAGAAAAATAATTACATCTGCAAATCTCATATATTTGAGATATTTTGGGTTCCCAAATGCATGTTAAAAACCAGTACAGAAATATTAGTCAGTTGAACTGACTGATAAATACCATCACCCAATATAAGATATTGTTTAAGTCTTGAGTTATTGAAATTAACCGATTTGTAATTAAAACCAGTTAGAAAGTTTCAGTCGGGCAACCCAACTTACATTTACCCTTACCCTCAGTAAAACAAATAATTTTCTATTATATTGATATTATTACTCGATTTCTAAAGTGGGCGGAGTGGTACATTTGTATGGGAAGTATGAGAAGGGGTGTGGTTAGGCTTCCAGATTTGTTCTCCATTACTTTATCCTGTTATAGCTTTACTAATTACAAAATTTGGGCACGATTGCTTGGGTGTACTGATATTATTAGTACATCCCTAAAGTGGGTGGATAGGTACATTTGTATGGGAGGTACCATAAGGGGCGTCGCTAGACTTCCAATTTTTTCTCCAAAACTTTGCCCTGTTATAACATAACAAAATACAGATTTTGGGTACGATCGTGCCGAGTGTATTGATATTATTACCCTATTTCTAAAGTGGGCGGAGTGGTACATTTGTATGGGAGGTACCAGAAGGGGCGTGTCTAGACTTCCAAATTTTTTCTCCAAAACTTTATTCTGTTATAGCTTTACTAAAAATAGAATTTGGGTACGATCACGTTTAATTCATTGATATTATTTCTCCATCTCTATAGTGGGCGGAAAGGTACATTTGTATGGGAGGTACCAAAAGGGGCGTGAATAGACTTCCAATTTTTTTCTCCAAAACTTTATCCTGTTATAGCTTTACAAAAAATAGAATTTGTGTACGATCACGTTTAATTTATTGATATTATTTCTCCATCTCTATAGTGGGCGGAAAGGTAGATTTGTATGGGAGGTACCAGAAGGGGCGGGGCTAGGCTTTCAAAATTTTTTCCAAAACTTTATACTGTTATAGCCTTACTAAATACACCCGTAGGGTGTATTGATATTATTACTCGATTTCTAAAGTGGGCGGAATGATGTATTTGTATGGGAGGTACCAGAAGGGGCGAGGCCATGTAGCCCATTTGCAATACCGTAAGTAGTTTTGAGAAAATAATAACTCGTGCAAAATTTCAAAACATTTGGTTGCGTCTTTCGAAAGTTATCGTGCGAACCAGCCGGACAGCCACCGGACAGACAGACAGACAGACAGACAGACAGACAGACAGACAGACAGACAGACAGACAGACAGACAGACAGACAGACAGACAGACAGACAGACAGACAGACAGACAGACATGGCTCAAACGACTTAAAAAGTCATGAATCGAATTTGGTTCAAAGAAACCTAGGGTCTAAAGTCACTTCTTCTCCGTGTTACACTTTTGGCTCGTATCAAATGATATATACCTTCATCCCTAAGGGTGATGGTATAAATATATATATATTGGCAGTTATCAGTAAATAAGTAAGTTAAACAGGAAAATATAAAATTTGGGAAAAATAAAAATAAGGATATTTATTTTTTTGGCAAAACTTTTTTTTGTGCAATAAAGATCCATTTGGAAAAAAGTGTCTTAAAGCTGAAGGCCCTACGCTTCCAATGAGATATAACAGGATATGATATCTTTTCAATTTGATGGTGGGATCAAGGGGCAAAGGGGCAGAAAACGGAAATTGAAAACAAAAAATCTTTTTATCTTAAAAAAGGACCAGCTAGGATTTTGATTCAAGTGGATTTCGAATGTACGATGGACTCCCAACGAAATTCCATTTACCGTTTTTGCTTCTATTTTAGGTCAACTATTTTTCATTCGGACGAGGTGTGTTCTATGTTTTAAAAAAAATTCGGTCGGTGTTTTTAGTATATTATATTATTTTAATTTTTTTTTTGTAGTTTGAAATGGTACAGTAACTTTCTACACATAGCTCGAAGTGCTCCATTGGCCACATTTGGTCCCTCCGCAGCCAGATTCATGATGTACGCCTACCCTCGCACTAAGAAATTATACCGGGCTGTATTCGATTTCCCTTATACTTATACCGGCCGTGGCATAGTGGTTAGAACACGCGGCTACCATACCAGGTTCAACTGCTGGCTCCAGTCTTCTTAAAAGAAAAATTTTCTTTCATTGTTGGCTCCCCTCGAATGTTGTCGACAACAACTTCGAAGTATTAGTGTCGAGTCATTTGGCATGTCTAGTAAGAGCCTCTCAAACAGTGACGTTCGCATTCGCCGATAAACAAGTAGGTGCGTTGGTTGTGAATCTAAAAATAGAAAGCGTTTTAATTCACAACAACGCGAGAAGATATCCCACACCTCATTCATAGGGTGTAAAGAGAAATTAAGTTTAAGTTTTACTTATATCTGCGAAGCATTTGCTATCAGCCATATCCGACGCTTCTGTACAGGTTACAATCTCCCCCAAGAAGTAACGTGTACTTTATACACATCTAATTACCTTTATGTGTTGCACTCTTATTGTTAAAAATTTATTTATAACAACACTCAAATTGAATGACATTCCTTGCATGAAAAATACATTTTATTTTATTCATGCTGCCACAAACCTCACTCTTGTTAGGCAATACTAAATTTGATACATACAAAGGATATTATGTAAAGGGCTTTCCTTCCGGTGCTGGCATTAAACACTTCAACTTGCTGACTTCAACTAGAATCATATACATTTCAATGAGCTCAAAAGGAAGGCGAAGTAAAAAAATTGTTGATGTAATTTTATAAATCTTGTCGCTGCTTTCGCAATATTTAACAGACACGCAACTCAAGCGTACAATGGCATATTTTTATAGTGTTCATAGATTGGTGTTCGTGCAACTGATGAACTGCATTTTCTATAGAGTGTGGAACTAATTTTTTACACTTTTCACCAGATAGTGATATTCGCATTAACGTTAGCTATAACTACAATGTCGCATATAGTGTATGCATAACGCTCGTATATTTTTTTTGACAAAAAAATTTTTACAAATTTTTAAAAAAGCAGTACATCGATTTGGAAAAACAGTACTTTTCGCAGTACATATTTACAAAGCATATATATTTTAATAGTGCTCCCCATTTCCCGGGAAACGGTATTCCCGGGATATTAGCTTAAAAACTGCGGAAACGCCGGGCCGGAATAGACGGGAAAACTGAAAAAAAGAATAGAAACTTCTTCTCTCCCACACCGGCGTTTCAGCAGTTTCAAAGCAAACGTCTCAGAAATTCGTGGAAATGCTCTGCAAATACTGTTCTTCAATATTACCAACTCGCAACCCATTTGAGTAAGTATTGTAGAACCGCCGGTCCTGGATAGACGGGAAAACTGAAAAAAATAATAGAAACTTCTTCGCTCCCGGACCAGCGTTTCCGCAGTTGTTAAGCAAACGTCACAAAAATTTGTGGAAATGTTGTACTAATGTCGTTTTTCAATACTGCTGACTCGCGATCCATTTGAGTAAGTAGTTTAGGAACGCCGGTCCGGGATAGACCGGAAAATTTATTAATTTCATACAAATGTAAGATAATACAGTAAACTACGGATAAGTGCACATCGCATAAATGCAAAAACCGCATAAGTGCACTGGAACTGGAAGCCATTAGCCTTTTTTATACTTTTACATACAAAAATACACGGATAAGTGCAACACGCATAAAAGCAAAAACCGGATAAATGCACAACTTTTTCTAACCTGAAAGTACTTTTTTAGTACAACTTTGCATGCATAAATGCAAATCTCTCATACTATATAAATGTAGATTATGATTTAGAGAAACTGGAGAAAAAAATATATAAGGTTGGAACAGAAAACACGGTTCAAAAAAAGATTTCAGACTTTTTCGTGGTTTAGGTGAATCGAATTGAGTGCAATTTAATATGTATTTTTCAAAAATCAATGGTGCAAACAATGATTGCAATGATTCATTAAAAGCTCTTATTTTTTCACATAACTGAATATTTTTAATTTTTTTGTATGAAATATAAAAACACTAAAACAATGAAATATTGTGATTTTTATACCATCACCCGTAGGGATGAAGGTATATATCATTTGATACGACCCAAAAGTGTAACACATAGAAGGAGTCACTTTAGACCCTAGGTTTCTTTGAACCAAATTCGATTCATGACTTTTTAAGTCGTTTGAGCCATGTCCGTCTGTCTGTCTGTCTGTCTGTCTGTCTGTCTGTCTGTCTGTCTGTCTGTCTGTCTGTCTGTCTGTCTGTCTGTCTGTCTGTCTGTCTGTCTGTCTGTCTGTCTGTCTGTCTGTCTGTCTGTCTGTCGGGTGGCTGTCCGGCTGGTTCGCACGATAACTTTCGAAAGACGCAACCAAATGTTTTGAAATTTTGCACGAGTTATTATTTTCTCAAAACTACTTACGGTATTGCAAATGGGCTACATGGCCCCGCCCCTTCTGGTACCTCCCATACAAATACATCATTCCGCCCACTTTAGAAATCGAGTAATAATATCAATACACCCTAAGATATCGTCCCCAAATTCTGTATTTAGTAAAGCTATAACAGGATAAAGTTTTGGAAAAAATTTTGAAAGCCTAGCCACGCCCCTTCTGGTACCTCCCATACAAATCTACCTTTTCGCCCACTATAGAGATGGAGAAATAATATCAATAAATTGAACGTGATCGTACCCAAATTCTATTTTGAGTAAAGCTATAACAAGATAAAGTTTTAGAGAAAAAATTGGAAGTCTATTCACGCCCCATCTGGTACCTCCCATACACATCTGGTACCGCCCACTTTAGAAATCGATTAATATTACTAAAAGACCTAACGCGATCGTGCCCAAATTCTGTATTTGGTAAAGTTTAAGCAGGATAAAGTTTTGGAGAAAAAATCTGGAAGTCTAGACACGCCCCTTCTGGTACCTCCCATACAAATGTACCACTCCGCTCACTTTAGAAATAGGGTAATAATATCAATACACTCGACACGATCGTGCCCAAATTCTGTATTTTGTTATATTATAACAGGACAAAGTTTTGGAGAAAAAATTGGAAGTCTAGACACGCCCCTTATGGTACCTCCCATACAAATGTAACTTCCGCCCACTTTTGGGATGTAGTAATAATATCAGTACACCCAACGCAATCGTGCGCAAATTCTGTATTTAGTAAAGCTATAACAGGATAAAGTTATGGAGAATAAATCTGGAGCCTAAACACACCCCTTCACGTACCTCCCATATAAATGTACCACTCCGCCCAATTTCGAAATCGAGTAATAATATCAATAAAATAGAAAATTATTTGTTTTACTGAGGGTAAGGGTAAATGTAAGCCGGGTTGCCCGACTGAAACTTTCTAACTGGTTTTAATTACAAATCGATTATTTTCAATAACTCAAGACTTAAACAATATATTATATTGGGTGATGGTATTTATCAGTCAGTTTAACTGACTGAAATTTCTGTACTGGTTTTACCTTAAATTGAACTGATTTTTATAAGTTTTTATTAAAAACCTGTTATGTAATGTAAACCAAATATAAATAAAAACATTAATCAGCTTTATATTTTAATTATTTTCTTAAAGTTCCGTCCAAACTAAACTGGTGTTACAGATTAATAAAAAACAATCTAATGTTTGTATAAATGAATAATCGTGCACTTATGCATTGTTTGTATATATGCAATAGTTGTGCACTTATCCGAGTGTTGTATAAATGCAAAAACCGCATAAGTGCACAAAAAGTCGCGCGAAAACCGATGTGCACTTACCCGTAGTCTACTGTAATAGAAATTTGTTGTTTCCCGGACCGGCGTTTGAGCAGCGTTCCATCAAATGGCATATTTTTTTTGGAGAATACAACAAAGTCTCTGTTTATGATCTGTGCAAAATTGCAAGCCATTCTGTGCATCTTTGCTTCACAAACCGAAGAAAAATCAATTCCCGGGATTCCCGGAATGATCGCCTTCAATGTTTGCACATCTAATCGTGTTTAGGTTGACGTCCAAGTTTTGTTCACTGCAGAGAAGATTCGCTCCAATGATGCTGAAGTTCCTGACAAACATAAAATATATTCAACGATCGTGGCCATTTCTTTGAATTCGCAATCAGCGTTATTGAGACGAATAAATATCTCCACTCACCGATCCACATTCGAAACATTGCCTTCTCTCCATTGCATAATTTTGTCGCTCGTTTTTGATATATCTAAATTGGGTGTGGAATATACAGCATTTTCATTGGCATTGTACAAATTGTATTCCCTTAACTTGTTCATAACGGCTTCGACTTCATTCCATTAGTATAAAAGCATTCAAATCAAAGCAGGCAAAATAACCGAAAAAATCAGTGCGTAAAGCAGCCATGTCAATCGAATTGTATCCATTGTCAATAAGTTTTTGCTTTTCTGCTACTACAGCTGGGGATAAAAAATCATCCTCTTGACGCATTTTTAATGTTTCTTCGAACTTATTTTTTGAAGTAAACAATATTATTGCATGAATTCGCTGTTCGCCGTTCATATTTCTATTATGTTTCGAAAAACAGTACTTTGAGGGAGAAAAGCAGTACGCAGTTTTTGATGTCGAAAAACAGTACTGTACTGCGAAAAACAGTACAGATACGAGCCTTATGTATGCACAATGAAGGGACTTACAAATTTGCATGAAAAGCATTTCAACACATTTCTACCTTTCGTTGTCTTATTTGCAGTGACACTTTGTGACTGTCGCAAGGCCAGCGAAAAATATGCATTTTGTGGGATTATTGTGACACCACGTCACTTTAAGTTTCAATGGAAAACTGAAGTTTTGAATTGTTTAAATCTGTTATTATGCGATTATGTTTGAATTTTTTAATATTTAAAAAAAGAACGTTACATATAAAAATAGACTTATTTAAATTGAATTGAGAAATTTCAGAGACTGATAAATACCATCACTCATACGGCTTTCGGTCGAATGGCTAAACTTGATGTATAGTAAAACTGTAGAAACAGTTACAGCCCACAAATGTAAAATGTAAATATCAATACTATTGAGCATATGGTAGGTTTTTATGAGGGTACTGAAAGGATCTAACTCAGAATCTAAGAAAATTCTCTAATTAATAGCACAAAATTCTCAAAAGAAATCATAATTTCAAATGGGTGGTGCAATCCTGGTTTCTAAGGTTTTTTATGAGGGTACCGAAAGGGTCTAACTCAGAATCTAAGAAAAATTTTCTAATTAATACGCTCAAAATTCTCAGAAGAAATCATAATTTCAAATGGGTGGTGCAAACCTGGTTTCTAAGGTTTTACCTGTAAATACAAAATATTAAAGTAAAATATTCTCAACAGAATATAGAAGATGCTAGTAGTGACACATGTCCGGTAAATTCGTTCATTGTGTGGTTTCACTAGTAAATATGAAATGGTAAAAGTAAAATATTGTTAACGGGGTATAGGGAATTTTACTAGGGGTACAACGTGTCTGCTTTTAAATCACAATTCAACGTTTAATAAACGTCACCTTCTACACAATTTTACAATTTTAATTTACAAGATAAGATAACTCACAAAATTCAAATAACATTCCGTTCGAAAGTTATGGGAGAAAATATTACTTTTCCAAAAAAAGGTTATTTTGTATGGGAGGTACGAGAAGGGGCCAGCCTACATACTCCATATTCATTCCTGAGTCATATTTCAAAAGCTTAAATCAAAATATGATCTATTTCAAGGTTCTTTAAAAACCAGTACAGAAATTTCAGTCAGTTAAACTGACTGATAAATACCATCACCCAATATAAGATATTGTTTAAGTCTTGAGTTATTGAAATTAACCGATTTGTAATTAAGACCAGTTAGAAAGTTTCATTCGGGCAACCCAACTTACATTTACCCTTACCCTCAGCAAAACAAATAATTTTCTATTATATTGATAATATTACCAGATATTACCAGAAGGGGCGTGTCTAGACTTCCAGATTTTTTCTCCAAAACTTTATCCTGCTTAAACTTTACCAAATACAGAATTTGGGCACGATCGCGTTAGGTCTTTTAATAATATTAATCGATTTCTAAAGTGGGCGGTACCAGATGTGTATGGGAGGTACCAGATGGGGCGTGAATAGACTTCCAATTTTTTTCTCTAAAACTTTATCTTGTTATAGCTTTACTCAAAATAGAATTGGGGTACGATCACGTTTAATTTATTGATATTATTTCTCCATCTCTATAGTGGGCGGAAAGGTAGATTTGTATGGGAGGTACCAGAAGGGGCGTGGCTAGGCTTTCAAAAATTTTTACAAAAATTTATCCTGTTATAGCTTTACTAAATACACAATTTGGCGACGATCCCGTAGGGTGTATTGATATTATTACTCGATTTCTAAAGTGGGCGGAATGATGTATTTGTATGGGAGGTACCAGAAGGGGCGGGGCCATGTAGCCCATTTGCAATACCGTAAGTAGTTTTGAGAAAATAATAGCTCGTGCAAAATTTCAAAACATTTGGTTGCGTCTTTCGAAAGTTATCGTGCGAACCAGCCGGACAGCCACCCGACAGACAGACAGACAGACAGACAGACAGACGGACATGGCTCAAACGACTTAAAAAGTCATGAATCGAATTTGGTTCAAAGAAACCTAGGGTCTAAAGTGACTCCTTCTATGTGTTACACTTTTGGGTCGTATCAAATGATATATACCTTCATCCCTACGGGTGATGGTATAAAAATATGTTTGTAAAACTATGATGGTGAATTCGGTTATTTGTATGAGAGGTACCAGAAGGAATGGGGGAAATGTATCGGATTCTTAAGTACTTGTTAACTATTCAAAAATAATTAAACTTACCTATTTCAAATATCCCAAAGTTGCCCGTTTAGAAGTAATTGAAAACATAATAATTTTCTAAAATAGTTAATTTTTGTATGGGAGGTACCAGAAGGGTCAGTCGCTATAGTCCATATTCGTTCCTGAGTCATAAGCGTACATCATTCGCTTAATGTGACTTATTTCAGTGCACTTAAAACCAGTACAGAAATTTCAGTCAGTTAAACTGACTGATAAATACCATCACCCAATATAAGATATTGTTTAAGTCTTGTGTTATTGAAATTAACCGATTTGTAATTAAAACCAGTTAGAAAGTTTCAGTCGGGCAACCCGACTTACATTTACCCTTATCCTCAGTAAAATAAATAAATTTCTATTATATTGATATTATTACTCGATTTCGAAAGTGGGCGGAGTGGTACATTGGTATGGGAGGTACGAGAAGGGGTGTGGTTAGGATTCCAGATTTATTCTCCATAACTTTATCCTGTTATGGCTTTACTAATTACAGAATTTGAGCACGATTGCTTTTTGTGTACTGATATTATTACTACATTCCTAAAGTGGGCGGAAAGGTACATTTGTATGGGAGGTACTATAAGGGGCGTCGCTAGACTTCCAATTTTTTCTCCAAAACTTTGTCCTGTTATAACATAACAAAATACAGAATTTGGTCACGATCGTGTCGAGTGTATTGATATTATTACCTTATTTCTAAAGTGGGCGGAGTGGTACATTTGTATGGGAGGTACCAGAAGGGGCGTGTCTAGACTTCCAGATTTTTTCTCCAAAACTTTATCCTGCTTGAACTTTACCAAATACAGAATTTGGGAACGATCGCGTTAGGTCTTTTAATAATATTAATCGATTTCTAAAGTGGGCGGTACCAGATGTGTATGGGAGGTACCAGATGGGGCGTGGATAAACTTCAAATTTTTTCTCCAAAACTTTATCCTGTTATAGCTTTATTAAAAAGAGAATTTGGTTCCGATCACGTTTAATTTATTGATATTATTTCACCATCTCTATAGTGGGCGGAAAGGTAGATTTGTATGGGAGGTACCAGAAGGGGCGTGGCTAAGCTTTCAAAATTTTTTCCAAAACTTTATCCTGTTATAGCTTTACTAAATACAGAATTTGGGGACGATCCCGTAGGGTGTATTGATATTATTACTCGATTTCTAAAGTGGGCGGAATGATGTGTTTGTATGGGAGGTACCAGAAGGGGCGGGGCCATGTAGCCCATTTGCAATACCGTAAGTAGTTTTAAGAAAATAATAACTCGTGCTCAATTTCAAAACATTTGGTTGCGTCTTTCGAAAGTTATCGTGCGAACCAGCCGGACAGCCACCAGACAGACAGACAGACAGACAGACGGACATGGCTCAAACGACTTAAAAAGTCATGAATCGAATTTGGTTCAAAGAAACCTAGGGTCTAAAGTGACTCCTTCTATGTGTTACACTTTTGGGTCGTATCAAATGATATATACCCTCATCCCTAAGGGTGATGGTATAAAACCAGTACAGACATTTCAGTCAGTTGAACTGACTGATAAATACCATCACCCAATATAATATATTGTTTAAGTCTTGAGTTATTGAAAATAATCGATTTGTAATTAAAACCAGTTAGAAAGTTTCAGTCGGGCAACCCGACTTACATTTACCCTTACCCTCAGTAAAACAAATAATTTTCTATTTTATTGATATTATTACTCGATTTCGAAATTGGGCGGAGTGGTACATTTATATGGGAGGTACGTGAAGGGGTGTGTTTAGGCTCCAGATTTATTCTCCATAACTTTATCCTGTTATAGCTTTAATAAATACAGAATTTGCGCACGATTGCGTTGGGTGTACTGATATTATTACTACATCCCAAAAGTGGGCGGAAAGGTACATTTGTATGGGAGGTACCATAAGGGGCGTGTCTAGACTTCCAATTTTTTCTCCAAAACTTTGTCCTGTTATAATATAACAAAATACAGAATTTGGGCACGATCGTGTCGAGTGTATTGATATTATTACCCTATTTCTAAAGTGGGCGGAGTGGTACATTTGTATGGGAGGTACCAGAAGGGGCGTGTCTAGACTTCCAGATTTTTTCTCCAAAACTTTATCCTGCTTAAACTTTACCAAATACAGAACTTGGGCACGATCGCGTTAGGTCTTTTAATAATATTAATCGATTTCTAAAGTGGGCGGTACCAGATGTGTATGGGAGGTACCAGATGGGGGGTGAATAGACTTCCAATTTTTTTCTCTAAAACTTTATCTTGTTATAGCTTTACTAAAAATAGAATTTGGGTACGATCACGTTTAATTTATTGATATTATTTCTCCATCTCTATAGTGGGCGGAAAGGTAGATTTGTATGGGAGGTACCAGAAGGGGCGTGGCTAGGCTTTCAAAATTTTTTTCAAAACTTTATCCTGTTATAGCTTTACTAAATACAGAATTTGGGGACGATCCCTTAGGGTGTATTGATATTATTACTCGATTTCTAAAGTGGGCGGAATGATGTATTTGTATGGGAGGTACCAGAAGGGGCGGGGCCATGTAGCCCATTTGCAATACCGTAAGTTGTTTTGAGAAAATAATAACTCGTGCAAAATTTCAAAACATTTGGTTGCGTCTTTCGAAAGTTATCGTGCGAACCAGCCGGACAGCCACCCGACAGACAGACAGACAGACAGACAGACAGACAGACAGACAGACAGACAGACAGACAGACGGACATGGCTCAAACGACTTAAAAAGTCATGAATCGAATTTGGTTCAAAGAAACCTAGGGTCTAAAGTGACTCCTTCTATGTGTTACACTTTTGGGTCGTATCAAATGATATATACCTTCATCCCTACGGGTGATGGTATAAAGATAAGTAAGTAAAATTATGAGGGTGTAACCGGTGATTTGTATGGGAGGTATTATAAGGGACGTGGCATAGGTTTCGGGTTTTTGAGAATTTGTTTTCTATTACAAGATAACTTAACTTTCCAAACAAAAATATCCTCCAATTGTCTCGAATTATCGTGCCCACGAGTAAATCAGCCAGCCAGACACAGCATAGCTCAATCTTCATAAAAAGTCCTAAAACAAATTTGGCCTTTAGATACTTAGAGTCCAACTTGTCTCTTTTAATGCGTTGGACTTTTTCTAGAATCAGATGAAGTGTACTAAAGGCCAGCAGCGTTCCATTCATGCTACTTGTACAAACAGATAAAACAAGTAAGAACCTGATATTATCGGTACAAATACAATAAAGAGTAGAACAAAACATGTGCTCATGCGTCATCATCTCTTTCTCTGGCTCTCATTGTAGTGGAAACTTTTTTTCTCTTTATCTGTTCCACTTAGTGAAGTAACTGTTGTTCCTCCTTTTTAAATGGATATATCCATTTAATATAGATATTTCAGATCGTACGCTTTACGTTGATGATGTTTTCTTACTTTTTTATTCTTTTTACAAAAAGTAATGGTATAAGTCTCATCTGTGGTAAATTTTCACAAAAAAGAAAACAAAATTTCGCTCTTTATTCTTTATGCTTGCAGCGTCACGCTCTCCACATATTTCAATCACAGATAACAAGAATACCCATATATCTGTTTGTTGTGTATGTAATCATACAACCCAGCAAGCAATATGTGCGTTTTCTGACACTTTTTTATGAGCATTCGCCGTCATAATGTGCCCAAAAAAGAGTCCGGAATGAGCGTTTTTTACTATGAAAACGGTCGCACTTAATGTGAAAGATTTCTGAGTCTAATCTGACTCTTTTCTGACACAGATATTAGTGCTTTCACCCTCCCAATGAAGGATTAAAAACATCGGAAAAGACACATAAAAGTTACTTTTCCAGCCACTTGAATAGCCTCCTGAAATAAAAATAAATTTAAATAAATAAATTCGAAGATGTAGGTTCATTTACCACGCCAAGTTCTGATGGCAAAGATTCACTGCAACGTCGTTCCTTGGCTATCAGCGCATTCATGTTCAGCACCGTTATTTTCGATTACCTGCCTACTTCCACTCCGAAAATACTCAGAGAGAATTGCTTTTTATGAGCCCATGGTTAGAAAGCACTGAATGGGCACCGAAAACCCTAAAATTTATGTGTTTACTCCAAAAACGCTCTTAAACTCGGCTCTTTTCGGACACATAATTTCGAGCCCTCTGAACTTGACTTGCTGGGAAGTATTTTTGATACTTGGTACACTCAATCCAAAGAGAGCGAACAGATACAAGCAGATATAAAAAAATTAAACTACATACAACAAGTGTGTTTGGATGGTTCTTTGCAGACCTATAATGTATACTCTCACCCCTAATATTGATGGTAAAAAATAATCAAAACCAGTACAGAAATTTCAGTCAGTTAAACTGACTGATAAATACCATCACCCAATATAAGATATTGTTTAAGTCTTGTGTTATTGAAATTAACCGATTTGTAATTAATACCAGTTAGAAAGTTTCAGTCGGGCAACCCGACTTACATTTACCCTTATCCTCAGTAAAATAAATAATTTTCTATTATATTGATATTAATACTCGATTTCGAAAGTGGGCGGAGTGGTACATTTGTATGGGAGGTACGAGAAGGGGTGTGGTTAGGCTTCCAGATTTATTCTCCATAACTTTATCCTGTTATAGCTTTACTAATTACAGAATTTGAGTACGATTGCTTTTTGTGTACTGATATTATTACTACATCCCTAAAGTGGGCGGAAAGGTACATTTGTATGGGAGGTACTATAAGGGGCGTCGCTAGACTTCCAATTTTTTCTCCAAAACTTTGTCCTGTTATAACATAACAAAATACAGAATTTGGTCACGATCGTGTCGAGTTTATTGATATTATTACCTTATTTCTAAAGTGGGCGGAGTGGTACATTTGTATGGGAGGTACCAGAAGGGGCGTGTCTAGACTTCCAGATTTTTTCTCCAAAACTTTATCCTGCTTGAACTTTACCAAATACAGAATTTGGGAACGATCGCGTTAGGTCTTTTAATAATATTAATCGATTTCTAAAGTGGGCGGTACCAGATGTGTATGGGAGGTACCAGATGGGGCGTGGATAAACTTCAAATTTTTTCTCCAAAACTTTATCCTGTTATAGCTTTATTAAAAAGAGAATTTGAGAAATCACGTTTAATTTATTGATATTATTTCACCATCTCTATAGTGGGCGGAAAGGTAGATTTGAATGGGAGGTACCAGAAGGGGCGTGGCTAGGCTTTCAAAATTTTTTCCAAAACTTTATCCTGTTATAGCTTTACTAAATACAGAATTTGGGGACGATCCCGTAGGGTGTATTGATATTATTACTCGATTTCTAAAGTGGGCGGAATGATGTGTTTGTATGGGAGGTACCAGAAGGGGCGGGGCCATGTAGCCCATTTGCAATACCGTAAGTAGTTTTGAGAAAATAATAACTCGTGCACAATTTCAAAACATTTGGTTGCGTCTTTCGAAAGTTATCGTGCGAACCAGCCGGACAGCCACCAGACAGACAGACAGACAGATAGACAGATAGACAGACGGACATGGCTCAAACGACTTAAAAAGTCATGAATCGAATTTGGTTCAAAGAAACCTAGGGTCTAAAGTGACTCCTTCTATGTGTTACACTTTTGGGTCGTATTAAATGATATATACCCTCATCCCTAAGGGTGATGGTATAAAAATTAAGGAGTGTAAAAGTTAATTCGAATGCTGGCCCTGTTTTCGAAAAGATCTTCGGAAATAACATCAATGGGCTGAGCAGAATGTTCGTTGGATGATGTCAAAAGAACTTAAAATTGTTTTAAAGTGCCGACAGTCAAAAATAATATCTATTTATACCACCAAATAATGTTAGGAGTGCTATCATTTTTCCCCAAATAACCTGGATGATTGTATAATTACACAAGGGAACAAGGTATTTGTTGTTAAAGAACTGAATATTGTTTTAAAGGTAATTTGGGACGCTGAATCCAAATCTGTACTTGGTTTTTTCGTATCAGCTCGACTTTACGCGATATACCGTTATTTCCAAAACTAAGGTACTTCCACTACAAATATTTAAATAACTTGAAAGCGGTTCACCATATTCAATTTAAAAAAAAAAACTTAAACTCGTCAACAAAATTATCTTTAAACCGTGCCTACATTGTTTTTAATTTGGCCTAGTAGTTTCAGAGATATCGTTGTAGTTGTAAAAAAAAACAACAATTTTACAAAAAAAAAATTTTGTTTTTTAAAAATTCATAAAAAAAAATAATGCAACAAAAATCACAGTGTTGGTCTTAAAACATTTAGTTTAATATAGTTTGAATCAAATGAGCTATATTTCATTGAAATCTGTGCACAACTTTTGATTTTGTCAACAATTTACTGAGATAACTAAATTTACAAAAATCGCGATTTCCATATAGAAATAACAATTATTAATATGTTTGTAAAAGTGTAACTCGAGCAAACCTTAACGGATCGTTATGAAAATTTATCAGTATTAATATTTTTTGAAACGAACTTACGGGATTGTAAATGGGCGGAATAGCCCCACCCCTTCTGGTACCTCACATACAAAATTACCTATTTTTGGATAATTAATATATCTTCGATAGCTGCCAAACAGACTACCGGAGGATATTTAAATTTGGTCAGTTTATTTACCTTGCAAAACTAGACAAACCCTAAAAAAACCGAAACCGTTGCCATACCCCTTCTCGTACCTCCCATACAAATGACCGATCTCACCCCAATAGTCTTACATACATATCTTTTTTGTAAGTACACTGAATTCAGTCAAACTATGCGTAAGTTTTACGGTTATGAAAATATGAATCAGGAATGAATTTGCACTATATCGGATCACCCCTTCTGGTACCTCCCATACAAAATGACCTATTTTTGGAAAATTAATATTTCTCCCTTAACTTCCAAATTGAAACCTGCCGATTAATTAAATAAATTAAACTATAAATAAATTTGCAAATTTGTCATAATTTTTAAAAATACAAAATTTTAATTTTTTTTTGGGTAGAAACAAAAAAATTCGAAAAATCTGTTATCACCGAACTTAGCATAACTCATTCAATTTTCAATCAATTATTACGTACATACATGTTTTAGAAAGCTACTTTAATATGATATTCAATAAAGCTAATAAAAAGAACAATTTGCCCCCAACCGATTAACTTTCAGCGTGAAGAAAATTAAAATGTGTAATTTTTTTGTAATCTTTTTTTTTTTTTTTGAATAAAAGAGCCTTTACGCAGTCATTTTTTTGTGATATTAAAAAATTTGATTTTTTTCAAAGGTAACAACGATATCTTTAAAAAAAAAACAAAACTTTAAAATCCGGCTTATGAAAAAAAAATTATGATTTTTTGAACTATAATTTTTTGGAAAATAGGCGGAAATACGATTAGCACCTGTAACTTAAAAATTCAAGCTGATAGAGAAAAATGGAGATTAGATTTAAAATCAGCGACCCCAAATTAGTAAAAAACAGCTATCGAATTCCAAACAACACTCAAAAAGTTCAATTTTGTTCCCTTGTGTTATTTATGATACGAAATATTCTCTCAGACCAAATATGTAAACCCGACCAAAGAGGAAAACCTGGATTTGGATGCTAAAATTATGACGTGAAAAAAATTAGAGGAGTATTACACCTACATTCAATATCTCAAATATTGTATAAAAAATGTTCAGCCAACTGTAACATGGATAAAGGGGAAAACAATTGTGAAAATCACTTTTAGGAAAAGATGTGTAAAGAGATAAGAATTGAAAAACAAGGGAAATATAAAGCATTAAAGAAGACTTTTGTTTACAAGAAGTCATACATTAACTTGAGTGAAAGTCTCCGCATTTAGCTACAAATGAAAATTATATGTTCTCAACTTTACCGTATGGCGCATTGTAAATAAGTTTAAGTAAAAGCGTTTAGCTTAAAGGTATTTTTTTGATTTCATACTTAAAAAGTTGAATTCTACGAAGGAGAAAGAAATAAATAAATCCATTTTTAAGTTGGTTGTTTTTTTTAAGTCTGTATCCTTACCATGATGATGAGGAAAGGTATGTAAGGATGAAATACCTCTTTGGATTGTCAAAATGTAAGACAGTATGATAGTACACCGATACCAATTTATATGTACCATGCAAATGGGATATTGATCATCAAACGCAGAAGGGCCTGCCATCAAATATTAGCGATATGACAAACATATTTTATTTATCAGAACACTAATTTCGAATTGGTGTAATAGATTTCACTTTGACGACATTTAAAATCTTATAATGCAATCTGTTGTATAGGGGCAGTTTAACCTGCTCTTAAAAAAATTAGATTTTAGGTTTTTTTTTCAAAAGTATGCAACATTTTACACCTTGAGAGGCTTTGGGATGCCTATCACTGGTCTATATCATGAGCATAGTAAAGTAGTATGTACCTTCTGTTGAATATCGTGTTACTAGTGTCTCTCAATTACTCCATACAAATCCCCCTAGTTCTGATGTTCCCGACATGCAGTGGCAGCATATTGCGAATTCTATGACCACTGCCGCAACAACCGTACTGGGTTATGAAAAACCACGCTCAGACAAGCCCTGGTACGATGACGAATGTCGCAAAATGTCTGAGGAAATGGATGCTGCATACAAGGCAAAACTGCAGCCAATGGCGACGCGTGCGGTGACGAAGCGTTATAAAGAGAAAAGGAGGGAGATGAAACGCCTGTTCAGACGGAAAAAGCGTCTGTGGAAGAAAAGAGAGAGCCAGGATATCGAAAACTACAGGGATAGAGGTGAGGCCCGAAAGTTCTACCAAAAGGTAAAAAGTAAAGGTTTTGGAATAGGAATCCCCACCTGTAAGGACAGGGACGGAAATCTGGTCACGGACACTCAGAGTGTGCTGCAAATATGGAGGGAACACTTTCAATCTCTTCTCGTTCCCGAAGGCAGCATAAGTGACGGAATCGCACCAATCATCGACGATGGAGTAGATTGTCCACCACCGAGCCAAAACGAGATCAGCACGGCAATTGCCCGGCTTAAAAATAATAAAGCTGCGGGAGCTTTTTAAAGCCGGCGGCGATGACCTGGTAACATGCATGCACCAGCTCATAAACACGATTTGGCTCAGGGAATGCATGCCCGATGATTGAAATCTGAGTGTCCTATGTCCCGTGCTTAAGAAAGGCGATCCTAGTGTGTGTACCAACTATCGCGGGATTAGCCTTTTACCCATCGCATACAAGGTCCTGTCTAGTGTGTTATGTGAAAGACTAAAGCCCCTCCTGGCGAACCTGATTGGACCTTATCAGTGTGGCTTTAGACCTGGTAAATCCACCACCGACCAGATATTAACGCTACGACAAATCCTGGAGAATACCCAAGAAATGCAGATCGATACCTACCATCTGTTCATCGATTACAAAGCTGCATTTGACAGTCCGATACGACAGAAATTGTTGGATGCTATGGCTGAGTTTGGTATCCCCGCAAAACTAATTCGACTCTGCGGGATGACATTGACTGACACGAAGTCTTCAGTGAAAATTGGCAAAAATCTGTCAGAGCCATTTTCTACCAAAGCGAGGCTTTAGACAAGGCGATAGTCTGTCCTGCGATCTCTTTAACATCGTAATGGAGATGATCATGCGGAAAGCAGCAGTAAACAGGAATGGCACCAAATTTAACAAAAGCCACATGTTGCTCGCGTATGCTGATGATATCGATATTATTGGACGTGGATTGCGAGATGTAACTGCGGCTTTTTCGTGCATTGAAAAGCAGTCGACTGAAGTGGGTCTGGTGATAAACGAGGACAAAACCAAGTTATTTGTTTCAACGAACAAAGAGTCCACTCGTCTGGGACGCTGCGTGAACGTTGACAACTATAATTTTGAAGTGGTAGATGATTTTGTCTACCTTGGCCCCGCCATAAACAAAAATAATAATGTCGGCCTCGAAATCAAAAGACGAGTATTGATCGCAAACCGCTGCTACTATGCGCTAAGCAAGCGATTTAACGACAAAGCGCTCTCTCGAAAAACAAAGATCCAGCTCTACCAGACTCTGATCCTACCTGTCTTGCTCTACAGCGCAGAATCGTGGGTAATGACACAAGCGGATCAATATATTGTGGGAGTCTTCGAGAGAAAAATACTCCGCAAAACATTGGACCCATCATCGTGAACGGCGAGTACCGTCGTCGAATGAATCATGAGCTGTATGAGCTGTACAACGACATCGACGTGGTCAAGCGCGTTCAAATAGACCGAATGCGCTGGCTTGGACACGTTGTACGAATGGACGATAACGCTCCGGCTCAAAAAGTCTTCGGCAATAAACTCGATGGGCGGCGCAGGAGGGGGCGACCAAAACTCCGATGGATAGACCAGGTGACGGAAATGTTAAATAAGCTTGGTATGACGAACTATCTACGGAGCGCAAAAGACCGAAGCGCTTGGAATGGTTTTCTACGTGCGGCTACTGATAGATGAATTTCTGTTGTTGCTGCCGGTAAAGAAGAAGAAGAAGTGTTTACTACGCCTTTCGTCATTATGGTCTTCATAAGTATCATAAAGGAATACAACATATTGATTTTGTAGTACCAAATATAGGCGCAAGAATATTTTATATGGATAATGTGTACCTTTACCTCCTTGAATTGTATTACAAATTATAATACAAACACAAATGTATTACTGTAAATAGCTTTTCAACTTACTGGAAATGTTGAAACTACAACTTATTCCAAGTGTGTTGTTTTAAACTATCATAATTCTTATAAAAACATAAATCCTTAATGACAGAACTTTATAACATATACATATAACATATGGTAGAAAAAACTAAACTTTTAGTATAATCTATATATATAAAAGAGGATGTGTGTATATATGTATGTAACGTATGGACTCGAAAACGGCTGGACCGATTTTGATGAAATTTTCAGGGAATTTTCCGAATAACCCCGCGAGTAACATAGGCTACACATTGTTTGGATTTTTCTACATTTAGGGGGTGAAAATGGCAATATTCGATAACACAAGGTATTCCGCGCTTACAAGAAGTTAAAAATAATATATTATCAATCGATGATAAACAACTTTGTGTATGATGGGTTGCGGGGCAATATATCAAAATAATAACTCGGCAAATTAGGGAAAAATAAAAACAATATTTGGATTTTATGGGTTTTTGTGGGAGTTTATTAAAAAACGTACCTTTGGGTTTTCGGGTGATTTATTAATATTATTCTTCTTCTTTTTTCTACAATCCTTAAAACTAACAATTAATTTAGTACTTAAAAACTAACTTTAATTTAGGGCTACCAAGTAAACTTCCCGCCCCCCTTGCACGAGTGCAACAAGAGAGGGAGAGAGTTGTTGTAGGGAAGACAAGAATTCAAATACAAATAATTCAACAATTAGTACGGATCACAAACGATTAGAACATATAAAAAACGCTAATGAAAGTGGAAGACGATGGTAGGGTTAGACCCACGGGATTTCCGTCCACTGGTGTCGTCATATTGGTTGCTACCTTTCCTTTTGCGATCGTTGTCGTTGGTGCGGGTGTTATTCTTGCGGCTGCTGTTCCTGCGTCTCTCGTTCCTGGTGTTGCGATGGTTTCCACGGCCATTGTTGTCACCTCGTGTAACTGCGACGGATCTAGTGTTGTTGTTGCTGCTGTCGCCATGCTGATCTAGTTTGTGGTGGAAATGCAGCATGGTGTGGTGGTCGCCCAAGCACTCGAAACACCGCTCTCGGCTTTTGCATTCCTTTATGAAGTGAGAGTGCGCTAGACAATTAACACAGTATTTGTGTCTTCTCACGGCCTGCAGGCGTTGTCGAGGCTTCATTTTCCGAAATTCGGGACACTGACGAAGGGGGTGAGGCTGTTTACACAGCCGGCAATTGGGCGAAGACTGCCGCTCTACGGCTAGCTCTTCAGACTCCTCATCCTTCTTAGGGCGGTCGTTTACCATGCGTCGTGGTGGGGGAGACATTTTCCTATGAAAAGACAGGGAAAGGAAGCAGAGGGGAGAAAAAAAACGAGAAAAAAGAAACAAAAAAAAGGGAAACGGGACAAAAAATATTATTTAACGTTCAGGGTTAGGGAGTAACACAAGCTTCACGATAGGACGACTGAGTAAACCACTAGATGTTCGCACATCGGCTACTCGAACTCTAGAGTCCGTACCTACGTATACCTTCTCGATCCTACCTATTTTCCACTCATTCGGGGGCAAATTATCTTGCCGGACAACTACCAAGTCATTCAATTTTAAATCTCTCTGAGGGAATTTCCATTTGTTTCTCTTATGAAGCTCAACTAAATACTCATTCTTCCATCTCTGAGCAAAAAGGTGATGGAGAATTTTAAGCTTCTGCCACCTATTGGCATAACTTATAGAGTGAGTCGACAAATCGGGTTCAGGAGGGGACAACAATGCACTACCTATAAGAAAATGACCAGGCGTTAATGGGTTCAAATCACTAGGATTATCTGACATGGGGCTAAGGGGTCTCGAATTAAGACAAGCTTCGATTCTAGACAACATAGTTAAAAATTCCTCGAAGGTAAACCTTTGCGTATGGGACATCTTTTTTAAATGGGTTTTTGCACTTTTAACACCAGCCTCCCAAAGACCACCCATATGTGGTGCTCCAGGAGGAATAAAATGCCATTCTAATGATTGGAAGGCACTCATCGAGACGAGGTTACGCTTCACATCCAGAAAGAACTGGGTTTGATCCCGCTCTAGAATATTTGACGCGCCAACAAAAGCTGTGCCATTATCCGAAAAAATTTTTTTGCGGGACAACCTCTTCGAGAGAAAAATCGAGTGAACGCAGCTATAAACGAATTTGTAGATAGGTCGTTTGTGGCTTCAAGATGTATCGCTTTAGTCGAAAAACATACAAATACTAAAACGTAGCCATTCGTAATTCGACAACCACGGCCAATGTAAGACTTGATGTCAAAAGGTCCAGCAAAATCAACTCCAGTACAAGAAAAAGGGCGAGACAAGGTTGTTCTATCTTGAGGCAATGCTGACATAATCTGTTCTGCAGATTTCTTCTTGTAGAGGACACAAGTACGACAGTTGTTAATTATTGTCTTAACAAGATTTTTTAAACGGGGGACCCAAAACTCAAGTCTCATCAGCCTTATCATGAGCGCATTTCCTCCGTGAATCGAACAACGATGAACATTTTCCAAATATAAACGTGTAAAATGACCAGAATAGGGAAGAAGTTTGGGGAATCGCTCGTCATATGTTAAGGTCGGTGAGTTAGCAAGTCTACCATTCATTCTCATAACGCCATAAGAATCAATAAATGGGTTAAAAGCTAGTAACGGACTTTTGCGAGGTAAAGCTTCCTTACTTTCCAAAATAGAGTACTCGAGGTAGTGGGATTTTTGACACATCACCACTAAACGATTTTTTGCGAAATTTATCTCTCCTTGTTTCAAATCCAACGATGAGTATAAATGAGACTTCTTGAACTTGGGGTGAAGACGATGATAAAAACGAAATACATACGAGATGACTCTTAGTGCACGAGGGAAACTTGAAAATCGAGTTAAAATATCTTCAGAAAAAGACACCTGAGACACATGGGCCTGAATTTTACGGGTTTCTAAGTTTGTTAAAACTTGAAATGACTCTCTTGGCCAATCTTCACGCGGTAAACTTAGCCAATTTGGCCCTTTCCACCACAGATCATTTGACACCAAATCGCGCGCAAGAATGCCACGACTTGCAATGTCAGCAGGGTTATCGTGTGAAACGACATGATGCCAGTTATTGGTACCAACTTTTTCAGATATTAACGCAACTCTGTTTGCTACAAAGGTGGGCCAGTGGCACGGGGGTTTTTGAAGCCAGGATAAGACTATTGTCGAATCCGTCCAATAGTAAGCTTCCAAAGTAGTAAGGTTCAATTCTGTGATTAGAGAACATACCATTTTTGCCAGAAGAGCTGCACCGCAGAGCTCTAAACGGGGTAAGGTTTCCACCTTAACTGGCGCCACTTTAGTTTTTGCAGCAAGTAAATGGGTGGTATAAATACCTAACGGGTTATGGATGCGAATATACAATGTGGCCGCGTACGCTTTTTCAGAAGCATCACAAAAGGCATGAAGCTCTGCAGTGTGGTTAGGGTTGTAGCCAACCCACCGGGGAATGGTTATCCGTTCAATTTCAGCGTAATCATCCAGAAAGGCGAGCCAATTGTTCAGAGTTAAGGGTTTCAAGCAGTCGTCCCAGTCAGTCTTGTCTTTCCAGATTTGCTGCAAAATTATCTTAGCAACGATAATTTTCGGGGCCAGCCAACCGGCTGGATCAAACAATTTAGCAATTTCTGACAAGACGTTTCGCTTTGTGACGACCGATTTAACAGGGGTGGAAGTAAGCTTGAAATAGAAAATATCTTTTCCAGCATTCCAACGTAAACCCAGCGTTTTCGTGGTACTATCATTCGAGATGTTCAGAAATTCTGAATCCAACAAATGATCTGGTGATAAATCTTCTAGAAGAGCTTGGGTATTTGAAGTCCATTTACGAAGTTCAAATCCTGCAGACGTTAAAGTCTGCACGAGTTCATTGCGGGCACGAATCGCTTCATCTAGATCATGAGAACCAGCTAAAACATAATCAACATACATTTGTTCTTGTATTATTCGAGCAGCACGTGGAAAACGAGTTGCCGAATCCTCTGCCAATTGCAGTAAAGTTCTGATGGCTAAATAGGGTGCACAGTTAACGCCAAACGTGACGGTACTTAGCTCGAAATCCTCGATATCATCGCCGGGGTCTTTACGATGAACAATTCGTTGATGTGATGTTTGATCCGGGTGAACAAGAATTTGTCTATACATTTTCTCGATATCAGCATTGAATACAAACTGAAATAGTCTCCAGCGGAGAGCTAATATGGTCAAATCAGACTGTAAAACGGGTCCAATACACAACACATTATTCAAGCTGATGCCGTTTGAGGAGGGGCTCGACGCGTTGAACACAACACGAAGTTTGGTTGTTGTGCTATCAGGCTTAAATACTGCGTGATGGGGAAGATAGTATAAGGGGGCCGAAAATTGGTCAGAACTAACCTTTTTCATATGACCTAGAGAGGAATATTCTTCAATGACTGCATCGTATTGAGCTTTTACATCGGAGGTTTTTGACAAACGTGCTTCATTACGACAAAATTGAGAAACTGCAATATTTCGAGAGCAACCTAGTTGAATTTTTAAGGGGTATTCGGGTTTAAAAGGGAGCGAAACAACATATCGACCATCTTTATTTCTAAAAGTTGTTCTGCGATACAAATTGTCACAAAATGTATCTTCCTCCGACATCTTACTAGCCTGTGGCACTTCTTCAATCTCCCAAAAACGAGTAAGTTGTTCATTTATCTCCATTTTGTTAAAAAATGAAACAACTGATTGAATTGGTTTGGGTTGGGAGACTTTTCCTGTAACTATCCAACCAAAGACAGAACTTTGAGCTATTAACTCACCGTTCCGATGCTTATTAGTTTCGGTGAGCATTATTTTCGAGTATATGTCCCCACCTAATAGCATGTCCATATGAGAGCACTTTGAATCGGCAGTAGTGATCTCAGGCATATTATCATCAATTATTCGGGACAACGAGTAAGTGGGTAAACGACCTGTTAGTGTATCAACTACATAAGCTTCAGTAGTCAGCTCAAAATCGGGATTTATAGGGGATCCCAGAGATACAAGGCATCTTCTGGTCGACTTAGCAGAAACTGCTCCGTTTAGACCAACAATTTCCGCAGAAGGAGCTGTAAACGTTGGCAAAGACAATTTTAGCTGAAGCTTTTTAGAAATAAATGTGGCTTGCGATGCTGGATCTATCAACGCCCTAGCTGAGCATCTAACACCGTGTCTAAAAATGTCAACCATTGTAGTCCCTAATATGACAGTTGAATAGGGTGACGCCTTAAACTGTGTAGCAAATGTCTGAAACGTACGCGCTGTGGCAGAGGTAGAGGCCCCATTATCATTACTACCTTGAGACTGAGCGGAAAGTGTCTGTTGAGAAGCGATAGGACCGTCAGCCTGATAGGGTACCATTGCAACTTCAGATTTATGAAGCAGCGAATGGTGTCTTTGCTTGCAAGTATAGCAGACATTCGAACTGTGACAATTCCTATGCTCGTGGGATATGGCCAAACAATTTGTACAACACTTTAACCTTTTTACAGTGTCAATTCGTTCATTCACTGTCATTCTAAGAAAAATCGAACATAATCTTAACGGATGGGATTCGGGACAAAGAGAACAATTCATGTTTGATGGTCTTTGTTGACCGCTCGCAGGTACAGTTGTGGTAAAAGTATTATATCTTCGACTATCATTCGGGTTTCTTTCGGCACGGGAGAATTTCGGGCCTGACTAGTGGAAGCGACCTGATTATGTGCGCCTATAATATCAGAAACTGATTCTAAAGTCTGATATCTCGCGGTTAGAAATTTATCCATATTGATCCATTTAGGCAATTCGGAGTTGGTGCCCTGGGATTGTTCCCATAGTCCGAGAGTGACTTCGGGTAAGCGAGTGGAACAAATAAACACGAATATCACATCCCAGTTTTTAGTGTCGATACCCAACAATGACAAATTGGTTATGCAGTCGTTTAAAGTTCGCTGCAACTGTTTAATATTTTGGCCAGACTCCTTCGAAATGGGCACAAGATTGAATAGGTTCTTCAATTGAGCATTTACAAGAACACTTTTATTTTCATAACGATCGACGAGATTTTGCCAAGCCATAGCGAATCCGTCGTTCGTCATTGGACACGTTTTTATAATGTCTCGTGCTTCTCCTTCTGTTTTCTGCATTAGATAATACATTTTCTGTATATCACTCAAATGCTCATTATTTCTATAGAGTGCAGAAAACATATCCCGAAACGTAGGCCAGGACTTGTAATCGCCTGAGAACACCTCAGTGTCACAAGGCGGAAGATGGGTGGGAATGACAGAACTTGAAGCCTGTTTCTTCTTATTAAGGGTTTCAATTAGCAAATCGATTTTTGAAAGTCCCCGGAAATAAGTAGTATATGCCGATAAATATTTCGATTTTATTTCCACTACAGGTGACTTTTTGGCCTGTGAAGTGTCTAAAACTTCAGTATAGCATTCACGGAATGATTCCCATAAACGAGTCATTTCCTGTCTATGAATGCTCAACGAGTGCACCGTATGATCAGATTCGGGAAGGGCCGAAAGGAAAAATTCAAAGTCGACCAACTGATCGGCGCAACGAATTAAAGAGCTGAGGTCAGACATATCGAAAAATATTTAAAAAGAAAGCAACGAACAATTTTTCTTTTTTTTTTTTGGTCAACAAAAAAATGATTTGGACTCAAAATTAAATAGTATGAGGAAGCGGTTTATTGAAAAATTCGTCGTATTTTCTAAAAAATGTCCAAAATCGTAAAATTTTCAGAAAAATTAAGATTTTCGAAAGAAATCGTAAAAAAGAGTTGTAGTTTTTTGGGTAAAGGTACTTTTAGCGAAGCAAAAAGAAAGTTGTTTTGAAAATAGTTATTTTGGCCAATAAAATATTTGGAGAAAAACTATGAAAATTAAAGATTTTCTGGAAAAATATTATAAATTTCACATAAAAGTTCTGTACTTGAGCAATAAAGATAAAATTATTTTTTAAAATCTTTATTTGTGGTTAAAAAAAATTATGAAATATTGTAAAATATCTGGGAAAAAATAAATTTTAAATAAATGTTCTTGAAATGAACAAAAATAATGAAATTATTTTGAAAACTATTTATTTTGGGTGGTAAAAAATTTTAAAAATCAAAGATTTTCAAGATAATCGGGGTAAATATTAAATTTCAACTAAATGCTCTTGAAATGAACAATAAAAATTAATTAATTTGAAATTAAATGTATTTCGGGTATTAAAAAGATCAAATATGAAAGTAGTATACAAAAAAAAGTAATAAAATATTACAAAATTTATCACAAATTTTGTCAGTTCGACACCACTGTGCAATACAAATGTCTACAGGGCGATAAAAATATATTTATGTATTCGGGTAGGAAAAACGAGATATTTTCCTTTAATATCTATCAATATTTTAATCAAAATGTATGAAAAACAACAACAATATTCGTTTAAGTGTATAAATTTAATGATTTTACACAATTAATCGCTTTTCGGGTTAAATTCTCAAATATAACAAATTTGACTACTTTTTAGTCAAATTCCACCCACTGTGCCACTGACGCGATCAAATAAAACAAGAGAGTACTTAACGAACGTCACTCTCACAACATATATATATGTAGCGTTGTTAATATAATGAGTATGCGACGCGCCAACCAAAACGAATAAAGCACAAAGGAGAAGAGCAATTAAAAGCTATTGACGATGGGTCTCGCGTTGTTGTTGTTTCACTAAACACTTGAAACACAAGAAATATATCTATGTATGTTCACTTGCACTTTTGTTTATCGCCACACAAAATATTTCAAGTAACCTACCTTAGTTAATTTGAAATAAATAGGGGAATACTTTTAGGCGAAGTAATGGCACACGGGTATTTTAATGTGGGGATGGCAAACGATCTGCAAAGAGAGTTTTGCACGGTTTATTATTTTGATATTTTGCGGTGTATAAAACAAAATATCCGGTACGAAGGACCAATGATGGGTTGCGGGGCAATATATCAAAATAATAACTCGGCAAATTAGGGAAAAATAAAAACAATATTAGGATTTTATGGGTTTTTGTGGGAGTTTATTAAAAAACGTACCTTCGGGTTTTCGGGTGATTTATTAATATTATTCTTCTTCTTTTTTCTACAATCCTTAAAACTAACAATTAATTTAGTACTTAAAAACTAACTTTAATTTAGGGTTACCAAGTAAACAGTGTACTCTTTTAAGATACCTGCGTACGTCCATGGGAAAATCTTTAAAAAAATTCTTTAACTCTCTGTATTCCAATATAACGGGACATCCAATATAACGGGACATCCAATATAACGGGATATGCAATAGCGAAGCATTGCCGGGCCCACTAGTAAAGATTAAAAGAGACAGCAGCATATAGATAGGAGCTATGTTTCGTATGGCCTGCTGATTTCTGTACTCTGTGCACACAAATTAAGTTCGGAAGGCGCAATTACTTACTAAGTTTAAATACAATTTTTGTAGATTGACTGTCATATTGAGATACTGATATAAATACGTTGGGACCGGCCGTGGCATAGTGGTTAGAACACGCGACTACCATGCGGGAGATCGCAGGTTCAAACCTGGCTCCAGTCATCTTAAAAGAAAAAAAAAAAATTCAATTTTCTTTCATTGTCGGCTCCCCTCGAATGTTGTTGACAGCAACTTCGCAGTATTAATCGTCGTGTCTAGTAAGAGCTTCTCAAACAGTGACGTTCGCATTCGTCGATAAACAAGTAGGTGCCGTTAGTTGTGAATCTAAAAATAGAAAGCGTGTTAATTCACAACAACGCGAGAAGCTATCCCATACCTCATTCATGGGGTGCAAAGGGAAATTAAATACGTTAATAGCATATTTTAATTACACAAACAAACACTATACACTTTTGTTGGCTTATCAACCGTTTAATACATAAATAACCTGAATGTTTGATGTAACTTCATTAGTTTTGCTCGAAAATTGTAAGACGAAATTTGTGCTAAATGTAATAATTTGATAATTGTTTCATTTCACATTTTCTGCTCATATAATTTTCTTTTCTGATATATAACAATTCCGTGCCAGGGTGTTTGAAATAGCAATCCTCTAAAACGGCCCAACCGATTTCTATGAAATTTTGTACGTATGTATATTTGATAGGTAACACTGAAAGACAAATTTAAACTTTTGGCCTCACCCATGATCAAACTGACCAGATTCTGAAAATATAGCTCAAATAAAAATATACGTATCTTCCAGTTTTTCTAGATCAACTCATTTAAGATTTTTACGAGCAATATAATTTTTGGAGGGAAGCTCCCCTACGGCGACTACTTCCTGTTCGCAGAACTCTGCGAGTTGTCAACAGATTTTTATGAACTTTTTTTTAATGTTTTTCAAATGGCCAGGAGCGGGTTCTGACGAAGCCAAAATTTGAAATTGTCACAAATTAAATTTGTCAACAGATTTTGATTAAATTTTTATATTTTTCAAATGGCCTGGAGCAGGTTCTGACAAAGCCCAAAATTAAAGTTTGTCACAAAACAATTATCACAAAAATGATAATAGCAATTTTTTCATGTGTAGGGTTGCTAAGTCACAAAACATATATAGGTATATGCTGGCTGAATACTGCTGGTCAGAACCCGCTCCTAGATAGTTGGAGAACATTAAAAAAAAATTTGTGACAATTTTAATTTTTGACCATTTGTGACATTTTTTATTTTTGACAAATTTTGGCTTCGTTAGAACCCTCTTCTGGCCATTTGAAAAATATTAAAAAAAGCATCAAAATTTGTTGACAAATTAAATTTGTGACAAACTTAATTTGTTACATTTGAAGAACATTAAAAAAAGTTCATCAAAATCTGCTAACAACACGCAGAGTTCTGCGATCAGAAAGTAGTCGCCGTATGGGAGCTTCCCTCCAAAAATTATATTGCTCGTAAAAATCTTAAATGAGTTGATCTAGAAAAACTGGAAGATACGTATATTTTTATTTGAGCTATATTATCAGAATCTGGTCAGTTTGATCATGGGTGAAAAATCGTGTCGGACAGTGTTATTTAATAAAAATCAAGACCCACTAGGCAGAATGGCATCTATAATTAAGAATTCTTTACTTAAATACCAAACGCTACCAGGCTAAATGACATCTAAAGTTGACAACTTTACACTTCAAAATCAGGTCCAAGTAAATACCTTTTGCCACAAAAAATACCTTTTGGTACGCCTCATCACTAGGGCGACCAATTTTCAGCACATGCTGAATATTGCTGATGCTGCTTAATTTAACGATTTCAAGCGATCTTGCTTATTTGAAAGGTTTGTGCTTTTTCATGCTGTTTTTGCCCTTATTTAAATTTTTGATACATATTGATAAGATATGTTTCTATCAATTGAAAATTTTTACATATCACAAGCCCTTGCGGTTCATAAAAATATGACAGGTAGAATTCAATTTGCAAACTATCCTCTTATTTTACACACAGCCTGTGTTCAAGATTTTGTAATAGCAATATTTTTATCGATAGCTGAGATCGTTCGATTCGTTATATATCACTGTAGGACAAATTTAAACTTTTGACCTCACCCATGAACAAACTGACCAGATTCTGAAAATATAGCTAAAATAAAAATATACGTATCTCCCAGTTTTTCCAGATCAGCTCATTTAAGTTTTTTACGAGCAATTCAATTTTTGGAGCAAAGCTCCCATACAACGACTTGAAAGTGACTTCTTCCTGTTCGCAGAACTCAGAGAGTTGTTAATAGATTTTGACGAATTTATTTTTTAAAGTATTTCAAAAGGCCTGGATGTAGTTCTGACCGAGCCCAAATTTAAAATTTGTCACAAATTAAATTTGTCACAAACAAATTGTCAACAAATTTTGATTAATTTTTTTTAAATATGTTTCAAATGGCCAGGGCTGATTCTAACAAAGTCTAAATTTATAATTTGTCAAAAATTAATATTGTCACAAATTGTCAAAAATTAAAATTGTCACAATTTTTTTTTTAATATTTTTCAAATGGCTAGGAGCTGGTTCGGACTAGGAAAATATGTTGACAAATTAAATTTGTGACAAATTTAATTTGGGACAAATTTTAAATTTTGGTTTCGTCAGAACCCTCTCCAGGTCTTTGAAAAACAATAAAAAAAAATTCATCAAAATCTGTTAACAATTTGCAGAGTTCTGCGAACAAGAAGTCACATTCAAGTCGTTGTATGGGAGCTTCGCTCCAAAAAGTGAATTGCTGGTAAAAAACTTAAATGAGCTGATCTATAAAAACTGGGAGATACGTATATTTTTATTTTAGCTATATTTTCAGAATCTGGTCAGTTTGATCATGGGTGAAAAATCGTGTCGTACAGTGTAATATAAAAGGTGTTAAATTACTTTCATGTAAATGGAACCGGTAGGTGAAGTTGAAGTGTACTTACATATTTCGAAAATTTATATTAAGCGTCTCATTTTACTTAAATTCAAAATGTATGTATTTTTTGACATGAAACATTTTTATATGTATTCCTGGATCTCGTGGGTGGTGTTTAGGTTATGATATGCTTAATTTTTGAAATGTCATCGCTCTTTATCGATACTCAGCGGCAATAAAAAATGATTTGAGAACAAATAAGAACTTTAACCTCATTTGGCACACTCTAATGTCCAGCTATCGATTCGAAATTTCAAACAATTAATTCGTTATTGTGACGAAAACAAACAAAACATTGCTAATGCTACCTATTTTCAAAGAAATTAAGAGAAAACCATATGAGAAACACCCAAATGCTTTTTGTGTATAATTAAAGGGGTGGATTTCCGATTATATAAGTTGTTTACAGAAGTTGCTCACATTAAACCTTCACGGATCGGTTTGAAAATTTACCAGTATTAATATTTTTCAAAACGAACTTATGGCATTGTAAATGGGCACAATAACCCCTCCCCTTCTGGTACCTCCCATACAAAATTACATATTTTTGGATACTTAATATATCCTTCATAACTTCCAAACGGACGATCGTAGGATATTTAAATTAGTTAAGTCTATTTATCTTGCAAAAATAGACAAACCCTAAGAAAATCGATTGGTCGATTTGGCAAAACCCCAGAAAACCTAACTATTTGACACACCCCTTCTGGTACCTCCCATACAAATGACCGAACTCCCCCCATAGTCTTACAGACATATCGTTTTTGGAAGTACACTGAATTCAGTCAAATTATGCGTAATTTGTACGCTTATGAAAATATGAATCAGGAGAGAATATGGACTATATCGGGTCACTCCTTCTGGAAACTTCCATACAAAATGACCTGTTTTTGGAAAATTTATATTTCTCCCATAGCTTCCAAACGGACATTTAAGGGGTAATGAAAATTAGTCTGTTAATTTATATTGTGATAGGAGGCGAAGCCCCAGAAAACCTAACTATTTGACACACCCCTTCTGGTACCTCCCATACAAAGGACCGAACTCAATCCATACATATTTTTTTTGTAAGTACACTGAATTCAGTCAAATTTTTCGTAAGTTGTACGTATGATAATTTGAGTCAGGAATGAATAAGGACTGTATCGGTTAACCCTTTTTGGTACCCCCTATCCAAATTACAATTTCTCACATAAATTCCAAACCGGCACCTATACCTCCTACTCAAATAACATAAGCCAAGTTTTGGACGATTTTGCAGCACAAGCAGGGGAAAAATTATACATAAGTAATTTTATTTTAATTAAAAACCTTTTAATTTCAATAACTCAATACTCTAACAATATCTAATATTGGGTGATGGTATTTATCAGTCAGTTTACCGGACTGAAATTTCTGTACTGGTTTTTTTTATATTTTAACACGGTTATATCTCGTCATTGGTATTTGGATTGCAAATTAAAATTTACTAAAAATTTTCTTAATCTATGTTTATAGAAAGAAAGCATATTATTACCTAGAATTTGTGGGATTAATCGTTGTTGTGTCGCAATATGGTTTTTATTAAGGTCATAGTATATTATGTGATGATCAGGGCAACCGGAAATATGCTACAGCATGTTTATTTTACAGCGAGAT
Source organism: Muscina levida (assembly GCA_964034835.1). Lineage (NCBI taxonomy): Eukaryota > Metazoa > Arthropoda > Insecta > Diptera > Muscidae > Muscina > Muscina levida. The sequence continues at coordinate 58,653,176 of OZ035880.1, read as the reverse complement.
ATTAACAAATGGATAGTGTATTTACATGTTTCATGGCCCCACAAGTGTTTTGAGACCTATTTGTTAGAGCATATTTTGGCATATTTTACCCATAAAGTCATATTTTGGCAAATATTGGTTTTAGGGGCATAATTTAAAAAAAAAAACCTCCTTTTTAAAGCATAATTTTTATTTCTTAGGCCATATTTTTTCAAAAATACGCCTTTTTAAGCATATTTTCTGTTTTCCACATTATTTTTTTGTTCGTAAAAACAAGTGTACTACATGTTCTACACAACTGTGAAATGTTAAACGTTTTTCAACCACCACCGATTTCGACCATGGACATAATGCCTAAAGCTTATCCGACAAAAGCAGCAAAACTAAAGGCGGTTGTAGAAAAGTTTCCTGACTTACGAGCTGATGGTGGATTCCTGTTTTCTAAAATCTGCAGCAAAGTTATTGCAGCAGATCGCAGATTTCAAGTGAAGCAACATTTGGAAAGCGGAAAACATATTAGTCATAGAAGTGAAAATAAGCCGACCAAACAATTATTTTTGCAGAATGTTCCGGTAGACTCTCTTTTGTGTCTGCTGACATTCCACTTTACAAAATGAGAAATCAAAATATAAGAACACTATTTAAAGAATACACGGACCACCAAGTGCCATCCGAAACAGTTCTTCGAACTAAACATTTAAAAAATGTAAACAACGACTGCATGGACAATATACTATAATCGATGAAACTATAGATGCAACAGGCAGAAATGTGGCAAAAATGTTAGCAGGTGTATTAAGGAAATTGCAAGTGAGAAATTTCTACTACATACAGCAGCCTTGGAAAGGGCTAATCACTCAACAATTGCTCGACTGTGGGACGACGGCATCAAAAATCTGGACGTCAACTTCAATAAGAATAATGTTTTGCTTTTTGAGACGGATGCAGCTCCATACATGGTAAAGGCTGCAAAAGCTATAGCGGCATTTTATCCGAAAGTGACGCATGTGACATGTATTGCTCATGTTGTCCATCGATTGTGTGAAATTATTAGGATTTGATATGAAAACGTAAATAAAACTATTGCTAATGTGAAGAATGTATTTTTAAAAGCTTTATGTAGAAAGGAACTTTTTAAACAAATGTTTTCAGACCTTCCATTACCTCCAGAAGCTATAATAACACGATGGAGAACATGGCTTAAAGCAGTTAACTACTATTCCAACAATTATGAAGACATTTTAAAGGTCCTAAGTGCATTAAACGATGAGAATGCACAATCCATTAAAATTGCAAAGGATGTCTTGACAGACCCCTAAACTTGATCTGACTTGATTTAAGAAGAAGTGAAAAGTATATGTAAAGAACTGTGTGGATCTGCGCCTACATTAACATCAAAATACGAAGTAAAGAAAATACTGTCCCTTAAAATCGCTCCAATTACATCTGTGGATGTCGAAAGATCATTCTCAATGTACAAAAACATTTTACGTTGAAATAGACAAAATTTTTTGTTCGATAATTTATCTCAATATTTTGCAGTTTATTGCAACAACAGTTTTTAATAAGATGCTTAACATACAAAAACACCGTTCAACTAAGGAAACATGGTTTAAGATTTTTGTTACTTTATCTATATATATAACCAGTACAGAAATTTCAGTCAGTTAAACTGACTGATAAATACCATCACCCAATATAATATATTGTTTAAGTCTTGAGTTATTGAAAATAATCGATTTGTAATTAAAACCATTTAGAAAGTTTCAGTCGGGCAACCCGACTTACATTTACCCTTACCCTCAGTAAAACAAATAATTTTCTATTTTATTGATATTATTACTCGATTTCGAACTTGGGCGGAGTGGTACATTTATATGGGAGGTACGTGAAGGGGTGTGTTTAGGCTCCAGATTTATTCTCCATAACTTTATCCTGTTATAGCTTTACTAAATACAGAATTTGCGCACGATTGCGTTGGGTGTACTGATATTATTACTACATCCCAAAAGTGGGCGGAAAGGTACATTTGTATGGGAGGTACCATAAGGGGCGTGTCTAGACTTCCAATTTTTTCTCCAAAACTTTGTCCTGTTATAATATAACAAAATACAGAATTTGGGCACGATCGTGTCGAGTGTATTGATATTATTACCCTATTTCTAAAGTGGGCGGAGTGGTACATTTGTATGGGAGGTACCAGAAGGGGCGTGTCCAGACTTCCAGATTTTTTCTCCAAAACTTTATCCTGCTTAAACTTTACCAAATACAGAATTTGGGCACGATCGCGTTAGGTCTTTTAATAATATTAATCGATTTCTAAAGTGGGCGGTACCAGATGTGTATAGGAGGTACCAGATGGGGCGTGAATAGACTTCCAATTTTTTTCTCTAAAACTTTATCTTGTTATAGCTTTACTCAAAATAGAATTTGGGTACGATCACGTTTAATTTATTGATATTATTTCTCCATCTCTATAGTGGGCGGAAAGGTAGATTTGTATGGGAGGTCCAGAAGGGGCGTGGCTAGGCTTTCAAAATGTTTACCAAAACTTTATCCTGTTATAGCTTTACTAAATACAGAATTTGGGGACGATCCCCTAGGGTGTATTGATATTATTACTCGATTTCTAAAGTGGGCGGAATGATGTATTTGTATGGGAGGTACCAGAATGGGCGGGGCCATGTAGCCCATTTGCAATACCGTAAGTAGTTTTGAGAAAATAATAACTCGTGCAAAATTTCAAAACATTTGGTTGCGTCTTTCGAAAGTTATCGTGCGAACCAGCCGGACAGCCACCCGACAGACAGACAGACAGACAGACGGACATGGCTCAAACGACTTAAAAAGTCATGAATCGAATTTGGTTCAAAGAAACCTAGGGTCTAAAGTGACTCCTTCTATGTGTTACACTTTTGGGTCGTATCAAATGATATATACCTTCATCCCTACGGGTGATGGTATAATCAAGAGATTTTAATGCCTTCGACGCAATCTTCTATCGTATCGCTTGATTTGATTATTTCAGACGACGTAAAGGTGCAAAATTCGTTGTGTTGCTGAAAAATTTCGGATTGTAAAATATATCTATATAAATTAAAATGGTATAAAAAATGTATAGAATTCATCGATTTTGCTAAAATCCTCCGGAAAATTGGAAAAATCAAAAATAGCTATTTTGTATAGAATTTTGTGTGCAATTGTTACGAATGGCTTTTCGAATGGAAAAATAGAATTTTTTTTTTGGAAAATTCGGAAAGTTCCGGAAAAAATTGAAAACTCTGCATTTTATCGTATGAATTGATAATTTTCGACGATGTAACAGTGAAAGATTTCATACAATTATTCCGAAATTACTTTCCGAGTGGAAAAATAGAAAAATTTTCGGTGGAAAACTCGGAAAATTCTGGAAAAACTCGAATAATTTGGATTTTTTCGGAAACATTTTGCATCACAAATTGAATTTTTGTATTAAATTTTGTGTGCAATTGTGAGTAATGGCTTTTCGATTGGAAAAATAGAAAATTTTAGTTGGCAAATTCGGGAAAAATTTTAAAAAATTTATATATTTTTTTCGACGAAATTTTGAATTTTGTCGTATGAATTGATAATTTTGGACGATGTAGCAGTGAAAAATTTCAGATAATTATTCCGAATGGAAAAACAGAAAAATTCTAAGCAAATTTCGGAAAAAATCAAAAAATTTTAAGTTTTTGGCAAAATTTTGCAAATTATCGTAAGATTTTAAAATTTTGGATGATCTAAATGTGAAAAATTTCGAATAATCATTGCCAAATGACTTTTCGAATTCGTTGTGATGCTTGGAAAATTTCGGATTATTTTCGGAGTGAAATCTATATGTATAAAAGTGGTGTTTAAAGTGTTTAGTAATTCATCAATTGATGCCCATTTTGGTCAAATTTTTTTTTTAAATTTTTCGTAATTGCATTATATTTTGAGAAAATCCTTCGGAACAGTCGGGGAATTGGAAAAATAGCTTTTTTGTATCGAATTTTGTGAGCAATTGCTACGGAATGGCTTTTCGTATGGAAAATAGAAAATCCTTTCGCAAGATTTGATGATTTTGATCGAGAAGTATTTAGAGTATTTAGCGAGATAAATAATATTTAGATAAAAATATATATTGATATCCTATGCAATACAAATCAATTTGATAATTTTTTCAGAAAATGAGCTTACGGTAAAAAAATTAATTTATCCAATTGTATTGCCCGCATTCATTCCGAAACGACTTTGTAGTTTTTTAGGGAGAGTTATTCGCTTGGCTAACGCCTTCTATTAGACGATCAAATCTTAGATGACGTAAATGTCGTGCAATAGTTAGTCAGACTATACACAGTTCATTGACGCCAATGTGTATTATATCTTTGCTATCCTTCAGTTCCCTGCGTACTGAGGATGGAGTTCTGTGCGCCGCATTTCGGGAGGCTTGCCGAAATTTAAATGTGCTCGAAAATTGACTCAATGCTCACCAATGCGACCGTTTCTGCGTCAGCGATTCAAATTCGTACATTGTTTGCTCTTATCGTGCTGCAATCTGCTGTCGACATTACAAATGCCAGCACCAAATCGTTCGATGCAAACTGCATTCGATCGCGAATTTTAGCGGGTGTAAGACTAAAATCGAGATAAACTAACCAAAAGAGTTCAAACAAACGTGTAGTTGTTAAATGACGAGTACAAGAACGTGTACGATTCGCTGATGAAGGTTGTTGCCAGGCAAGAAATTTTTTATGTTGACTCTGACAACAATTCGGTCAAGATCTCAAATAACTTTGACCGCTGCATCCTCTGGCATGGCTGCTACATTGTTGGAAGGCAGTCGTACTGCAAATTCTGTTTTGAAACTGTCGATGAATCTTCTCACGGTTAAAAAGCCAAAGAACAAAATGATTAAGAATATGGCAACAGCGAAATTGATGCGAGAATGCAAAATCACCATTTGGGATGAATGCGCGAAAACGAATAAACGAGCTTAGGAAGTAGTTGATCGAACGATGAAGGATTTATGAGGTGATTTTAAACGATTTGGTGTGGCTATGATTTTGCTCACGAAATCTATTGTTGCTGATTTACTTAATCTGTGCTTGAAATCGTCGTCAATGTTAAGAAGTTAAAATTAACCAAGAACATAAGATTCGCATTGAAGAACCTCTTATCGTCTGCTGAATTCTCGAGACAACTGCTGGCGCTTGGCAATGGCCAAATTCGTGTTGATGTTTCCACTGCATTGATGTCGTTCTCTGCAAATTTTTGTGAGTTCACATCGTCGGAAGGGCAACTCATCACATTGCACAAAATTATAAAAATATCGATTGTATTAATTTACGGGCATGTACTAGCAGCGACGAATAAAGACATCGATAGCTTGAATTTCATTTAAGAAAGTCAAATCGCTGGAAAACTGCATTCGTACAAATCTATTTACAGCTTGACCGACGAGGATGAAGCGACCAACAATGCAACCGAATAACCCGAATTGTGCAACGTTACACGGCTGTCCGTCAAGAATCAGGGCAAATTTAGAGAAGAGGAAGTCTTTATATTACGAATTCCGATTATTCCAACTGATCATCCATTCCTATTTCCCGTTCGGTCGGCTTTGGCAATGACAATCAATAAATCACAAGGCAAATCGTTGGAAGTATGTGGGATTAATCTAGAATTTCACGGATTTTCGTGCAGCCAATATAACATTTGCTTTTCGTATTTTGGAACCCGTTTTTGCGGCAGAAAACTTATCCAAAAACTTTGTTGATTATACCACTCTCTACAGAGTTAATCTGAATGCATTTAATTGGGGCGAGACAAAGTTCGCCGGGTCCGCTAGTGTTAAATAAATTCATGTGATATTTTTTTAATTGTTCCTTAAATAATAATACTTAAATATTTATTTCTATTTTATTTTACTTACTCAACATTTGTGTATGTAAATTTACAAAAAATACTTACAGTCAGAATTTAAAATAATATTGTTTTTTGTTACTTTAAATAAAAATATTTCTAATTCATATGAAAAAAATTGTGTGACTAATTTTTTAGGGCATGTTTTTTGATTTTAAGGTCATATTTTGCCATTTTTCAGGTCATATTTTATGCACATAAAACTCGATTTTTAGGGCATATTTCCGGTTGCCCTAGGCTTGCCAGATGGTCGGGAATAGGCGGGATTTTCCCGACTTTTCGCGAAAGTCCCGAGTCCCGAGTATTGAAGCAATTCAGAGGAAAATCCCGACTTTTTAATATTTACAACATATTAAAGAAGTTACAGAAAAATACTTTCCTTTTATGAACTAGTTGTGTACACCTAACATTTTTTTATCACTGGTATTAATCTCTTTCCCATCCCTAGCAACTGTCTATCATCTGATTTTACCACAGCTGTTCACAACATTACAACTTTCAAGAAATGTAAATTTTTGGACAAATTGCAGCATTTAATCTAAAAGACTTACTATTGACTTGGGAGTAATTGGGAGAAATTCCCAAAGTACTACAATTATCAGATGCAGTGGACAATGCCATGTTGTACAGCGACTACTGCAGTCTTCGAGCTGTTAATGGAGAATTGCCCAAAGATGATAAAATATGGTCACATTTTTACCAAATGTGGCAGAGAAAATCACTTGAATTGGTTTAAATTGATCTCATTTATATTTTCTTTTCCGATAAGTAACGCTTATTGTGATAAAGTATAAGGGGTTTTCCTGGCGTTGCGGACGCATGTTTTTTTCTTATTTTGTAGTTTTCTCGAAAAGTTTAAATATTTTGAAGATTATGTTCATATTAAAAAATGTAGATTTTGGGCAGTACTTTAATGTTCTTTTAATGAAACTTTATTTAAAATGTTGTATTCAAAATTTTGACTAAAATAAAGTGCGTTACGGACACACACAAATTTCCACAGCAACTTGAAGTGAAATTTAGCGAAACTTCTTATGTAATCAGTACATTCTCCTTTGTAAAATAAAGAAGACATGTTGGAGTTTTATATACAACTTACTTCGCACTTAAAAACATTTACCTTTTATGCTACTTTAATCTAAATGTGCGTTGCGGGCACACGCATATTTCTATGGATAACACAGAGCAACAAAAAAAAAAAACAATACCTGGAAATTATACTATTTTTCTGGTAGGTGCTGCTGAGCACTACAAAAATCTGTTTTTCAAATTTCCCAAAAATTTTTGGTTATGGATAAAAAACCGGTTTTTCGTACTTTCACGCACTTATAATCCAGTTGAACCGATTTTAAATTTCTCAACGGATTTGGAAAGAAGAGACTTTCCAACGATATATAATGTTTGTTTTGTTAAGGTTTAATAAATTCATTATATGATTACAAAAACAACAAGCAAATTTTTACTATAAATTCGTCCGTCCTTCCCTGGAAATACCCATATTGTATTTTAAACAATTTATATACGAAAGATAGAAACTCAATGTATTTTGATATTATAAAGGCTAAACTAATCGTAAGATTGAATATTGGTAAAAGCTGACAGGAATTCCAGTCATTTTTAACAACTGACGAGGGAGTAAAACTAGTCAATTCGGTAAAAAAATAACACAAAGTATATGTGACAAACAAAATATTAACTTATAGTTTATGTATAAGTCATGTCTGAATATTGTTATGTTTGAGTTTTTTTTTTTAATCCATTATAATAATGGTTGTTATCAGCATGAAACTGCAATGAGTTTTCAAATAATATTTCTTAATAAAAAATGTCAAAACCAATACAATATGATCTTTACATTTGTCCCGACAAATCCCGCTTTTTAGTCTCGGTTTTCCCGACTTTTTGAATTCGGTGCCTGGCAACCCTAGGTTGCCCTGGTGATGATATGAAGTTACCCATGCCAGAGCGTATGAGTTATGTTGAATTTAATTTATGACCCATACTTAAGTTAATAAATACGAAAGTAATTGTAAAGGCACGGTCAGAAACAAGGAATCTAACGAAAAATTTTGTCTGTCAGGAGTGTAATCGATAACGAATTTCTATGACATTCCAGTTGTCGACAACCGTTCACACACAAAATTTTCTTGCACTGCCTACAACATAAGTTGCCGTATTTCATCTACGATTCGTGAGAGCTAAAAATCAATCGTGAGCAAAATAAAATCAAAACGAATGATGTAGAAGTTCTTAATTTTGGGGCTACTTTCACGTGCAGTTCTCAGAATTGAGTCCCAAACTAATGAGCTAAAAAATTTTGTACTGTGTTGGTTACTGCCAACACAAGGTTTCAAAGTATATGATAAAGAGAATGTTTTTAAAAGTCTTACTATTTTAAGTACATAAGTAAATAAGTCAAAAGAAAGAACTCCTCCCTACGGGTACCCCGGGCGTGTCAAATATAGTTTTTAGGCCCAGAAAAATAAAACCGATGCATTAAAAATTGTTGACACATTGTGACTGTGTTTTGCGGCAAATTGGCTGGCGACGGCATCGGGCCGTACTTCTTCGAAAATAAGGTCGGCCACACAGTTACCGTGAATGGTGTTCGCTATCGCGAGATGATAACGGACTTCTTGTGGTCAGAAATTGATGATATATACCTAGACGATATGTCGTTCCAACAAGATGATGCCACGTGCTACACAACCAATGAAACAATGGCTCTTTTGCGCGAAAATTTTAGGGCCGAGTTATCTCACGTCGCAGACTGGGGATTTTGATACCAAAAGTAAGAATTGTAGTTTGCAATGAAATTTTGGAAAACCGAAAAAAAGTACTCAAAACTCCATATCACTTCAGCAAAAATTGCGCTAACTTTCTGGCACTTTACATGTTTGAAGTTTGAGTTGTTTCAGTTTTTTCCTTGTGCGCCTAATAAAATGTAAAATTTTAAGAATTAGTTTTGAGTATTTCGTGAAATGCCAATTCATAAAACAAACATTGGAACCTAAGTAACCTAAGGTTACTAAGATTATCTTTACGTGTTCTTTTTTGTTTTTATGTATAATTTGTAATTTATTTTTAATTTATTATTGCGCGTAAGTCTGTAAGAAAATACAATTTTGGGAAATATGTCGACAAATAGTTGTGAATAAGGTCAAATTCAGCAAAAAACTTTTTATACCATCACATTTTGGTATAAGACGAGTTAGACCCCTAGTATCTTAAGATCAAATTCGTTTCAGAACTTTTTAAGACGATTGAGCTCTGTCCGTCTGACTGGCTTGCTGGCTGGTCAGCAGGATAACTCGCGTAAACCCTAACGGATCGGTATGAAAATATACCATTATTAATATTTTTCAAAACGAACTAATGGGATTGTAAAGGGAAGAATATCCCCACACCTTTTGGTACCTCCCATACAAAATTACCGATTATTGGATAATTAATATTTCTTGCATAGCTGCCAAACAAAATACCGGAGGATATTTAAATTTTGTCAGACTATTTGTCTTGCAATAGTAGACAAACCCTAATAATGCCGAAACATTTGCCATACCCCTACTGGTACCTTTGCAAGTAAATTGAATTCACTAAAATTTTTCGTATGATGTTCGCTTATCAAAATTGGACTAAGGAATGATTATGGCCTATATCGGTTCACGCCTTCTGGTACCTCCCATACAAAATTCCCTATTTTTGGAAAATGCATATATAACCCATAACTTGCATACAGACACTTGGGAGGTAATGAAAATTGGTCGGTTAATTTATATTGTGATAGGAGGCGAAATCTAAGGAAACCAAACTATTCGACACACCTCTTCTGGTAACTCCGATACAAATGACCTAACTCACCTCCATAGTCTTACATTAGGGTGATCAGTTCGGTTTTCAAAAACCGGCTACTCGGTTTTTTTCACTCATAAAAACCGTCGGTTTTTTTTAAATCCCTGTTTTTCGAATATCGAATAATCCGGTTATTTTTTGTCGAATCTCGGTTTTTTGGCGTTCGATACTTTTAATTTAAATTCATTCATAATTGTGTTAAATGTATACTGGTACATGTTTTTTTCCAGCTTCTTCCGGTTTCTGAGACTACAATATGGGAGAAAATATATGATTTCTATCTATCCAAAAAAGATACGGTTACGAAAAAATTGATTTTCTTAAAGCAGAATGGTTGGATATATCTTACATAAAATACATAAATGTTACTGTCCGAACACTTGATCCAGAAAGCAAAACGTTTAAAACCAATTATCTGTAAATTTATATGAAATTTTAAAAAGACGTATATCAGAAAGAAGTATTCAAACACTGAATACTCTCATTTTGTATTTAAGTACGAGTAAACTCCCAATTATTGACGTATTTTTAAAATATTCAAGTAAAAATGAAACAAAAGAGTTGGCGTCCATTTTGTATTCACGATTATTTACTGAAGAACATGATTCGTTTACAGATTTAAATTACCAAATTATCGTTGATGCCTCTGAAGATACTATAGAAACAGAACTAAATAAAGCTATAAAAAAACGTTCAAAATCCTAAAACTACCATTAAAAAATCTACCAAAAATTTTCTTTTGGACGATTTTTTATATATGAATAAGAGCGGCAAAAGGACTGAAAACCTTGACAGATTATTAAACGCCTTGAACACAATAAGTCCAACTAGTACATTGAGTGAAAGGGCATTTTCAATGGCAAGTTTTATAAGAACCAAAGAATAAAATAGGTATACACCCAAGCACTTAAATTGTATCTTATTTTTATAAATGTTACTTTACAAGTATTTACAAATGAATTGTTATGTTTTGTTTGTCTTTGTTAAAATAACAAACTGATCTCATTAATGTTTTGCATTGTAATTATAATTGAACTAAAAGCTTCCTTTTTTAATTATTTTTGAATTATTTTCTGCTGTTTTTCAATGCAATTTTTTTTGTCAAAAATTGTGTTTTAATTTTTTATTTGGCATACATTTGAAAACCGGATTATCCGGTTTTTTGTGAATTTCAAAAAAAGCAACCGGTTTTTTTTAAATGCCATTTTTCGAATGATTCGAAAACCGGTTTTCGCAAAAACCCGAATAATTGATCACCCTAGTCTTACATACATATCTTTTGTGAAAGACCACTGAATGCAGTAAAATTTTGCGTAAGTTATACGTTTATGAAAATGTAAATCAGGAATGAATATAGACTATATCGGATCACCCTTCTGATACCTCCAATACAAAATTACCTATTTTTGGATAATTAATATTTCTCCCATAACTTCCAAACGGGCACATGGGAGTTAATGAAATTGGTCAGTTATTATACCATCACCCTTAGGGATGAGGGTATATATTAGGGTGAGTCTTAAAAAATGTTTTTGGAATTTTTCATGGGCCAAGTTAAAATTTTATTAAGACGTACAAAAAAACTCTATGTGAATTTTTTTAATTTTTTTCTTAAAGGTTTAGGGGTCGCTACCGGGGTTCGAAATTCAAAATTTTACCGTCATCCTGAAGGATAAGCCGAATAACTCGAGTAAACCTTAACTGATTCTTATGAAAATTTTTCAGTATTAATATTTTCCATAACGAAGTAATGGAATTGTAAATGGGCAGAATTGCCCCACCCCTTCTGGTACCTCCCATACAAAATTACCTATTTTTTGATAATTAATATTTCTCCCATAACTTTCAAACGGACAGCTGGATGGCATTTAAATTTGGTCAGTTTAATGACCTTGTAATAACAGATAAACCCCCAGAAAATCAAAAGCTTTGTCACACCCCTTCTGGTACCTCCCATACAAATGACCGAATTAACCCCCATATTTTTACCTACATATCTTTTTAGGAAAAATACTGAATTCAATAAAATTTTGTGTGCGATAAACTCATGCACAAAAGTGACTCGTAAGTGAATGTGGACTATACCGGCCAACCCCTTCTGGTACCTCCCATAAAAAATTACCTATTTTTAGACAAATTATTATTTACCAATAATTTCCAAACGGACAGCTGGATGGCATTTAAACTTGGTCAGTTTAATTACCTTGTAATAACAGATAAACCCTCAGAAAATCAAAACCATTGCCACACCCCTTCTGGTACCTCCCATACAAATGACCGAATTAACCCCCATATTTTTACCTACATATATTTTTAGTAAAAACACTGAATTCAATAAAATTTTGTGTGAGATGAACCCATACAAAAATTTGACTCGTGAGTGAATATGGACTATATCGGCCAACCCCTTCTGGTACCTCCCATACAAAATTACCTATTTTTATACAAATTATTTTTCACCAATAATTTCTAAACGGACAGCTGGATGGCATTTAAAATTGGTCAGTTTAATAACCTTGTAATAACAGATAAACCCCCAGAAAATCAAAACCATTGCCACACCCCTTCTGGTACCTCCCATACAAATGACCGTATTAACCCCCATATTTTTACCTACATATCTTTTTAGAAAAAACACTGAATTCAATAAAATTTTGTGTGAGATGAACCCATGCAAAAATTTGACTCGTGAGTGAATATGGACTATATCGGCCAACCCCTTCTGGTACCTTCCATACAAAATTACCTATTTTTAGACAAATTATTATTTACCAATAATTTCCAAACGGACAGCTGGATGGCATTTAAACTTGGTCAGTTTAATTACCTTGTAATAACAGATAAACCCCCAGAAAATCAAAACCATTGCCACACCCCTTCTGGTACCTCCCATACAAATGACCGAATTAACCCCCATATTTTTACATACATTTTTTTGTAAGTATGCTGAATTCATTTATATTTTGGTAAAGATATACCCTTATTGTAATTTTACTAATGCTTATCTTAAATATAAATCTAGTTTAATGAATGTTATATGATATTCAACGTAGATAATGGAGCGCTATTGTCTTGCCCCATTCCACTAATTTGCAGTCCAACTTAGGAATTTTTACAGTACAGTTAATAAGAAATGATTTATTTCAAATTTGTTCATCAGTTTTTGTTGTGTTATTATTTAAAAAGATACATTTCAAAAATAAAAATTAAATTAAACAGTTAAAAAAAAATATTAAAATAAAAATTTAATATATTAATATTAAACATCAATTCATTGCATGAAAAACTTAACATTAAAAAATATAATTATAAACAACTGCATTTACTGCTTACAATTTTCTTTAAATTTTAAAATATTGTAAAATATATTATTATTTACACATGGTAGATTTTTTGGATCTGAATATTTTTTCTAAATTCTTTCACCAATAATAATAGAAACTGCTTCTGTTCTTCATGATGTGTATGCAATTTATTGTATTCCTGCATCAAGGCCACTTCGCGTTCAGCAATATCGTTAAAAACCCTCATAGACCGAACTAATTATTTACTTAATTTACAGTCTGCAACAATTGTTGGATACAAAATGCTCAAGACTTTTAGAATGTAGTAGGTTTTCATCTACTGTAACTCGTTTTTCTAGATTATCTAATCCTTCTATGTTTAAAGCATTTACCATCTTCTTCTTAATTTCATGAGAAACTTTGTCATCAAAAATAGCAAATCCATCTAGCTCTTCCGACAAATACCAGAGATGACCTAGAATTTTTTTAAGGCTATTGCTATCTCTTTATTAATTGTTGCATAAGACTTCAAGTCTTTTAATAACTGGAGGTCATTTCTTGAAGCAGGATGTCCAGAAGTCGATTCAAACCAATATTTAAGGTAAATATTAATTATAAAAATGCAAACAGCCTGTATTTCACATAATTCGCTATCCTTTAGCTTGAACTGCTCTCTGAATAAATATATTTTTATGGAATATATTGCCTTAGCCATCCATCTAGCACGGTGAAGACTTGCTGGTGCTCTGAAGAATATTGGTGTTTTTGGAACACCTCCGCAGAATATTATTGTCAGCTTAAGTAGCTCTTTCTAGTCATCTCGTGGCTGAAACTCTTTAAGCTGATTTTCGGCAAAACAAATAGCATCCGCAGAATTCTTTATGTTTTTTTTGTAATGGTATGGTTGCTGTTTGATATTTCGGGGAAGTCCCGAAATTCCATGCATAAGTCATATTATATGACTTCTACGTTTAAAACTGTGCATGGATTTCAGGGCACTGAAGCGAGTTCTTTTGTACTTCTTAATAACATTTTTAGTTAACCTATGAAAAAAATCAAAAATAAGTAGCATATCTATGTAAAACTATCAGGGTGAATTCGGTCATTTGTATGGGAGGTACTAGAAGGGGTGTGACAAAGGTTTTGATTTTCTGGGGGTTTATCTGTTATTACAAGGTAATTAAACTGACCAATTTTAAATGCCATCCAGCTGTCCGTTTGGAAATTATTGGTAAAAAATAATTTGTCTAAAAATAGGTAATTTTGTATGGGAGGTACCAGAAGGGGTTGGCCGGTATAGTCCACATTCACTCACGAGTCACTTTTGTGCATGTGTTCATCTCACATAAAATTTTATTGAATTCAGTATTTTTACTAAAAAGATATGTAGGTAAAAATATGGGGGTTAATTCGGTCATTTGTATGGGAGGTACCAGAAGGGGTGTGACAAAGGTTTTGATTTTCTGGGGGTTTATCTGTTATTACAAGGTCATTAAATTGACCTAGTATAAATGCCATCTAGCTGTCTGTTTGGAAATTATTGGTAAAAAATAATTTGTCTAAAAAAAGGTCATTTTGTATGGGAGGTACCAGAAGGGGTTGGCCGATATAGTCCATATTCACTCACGAGTCACTTTTGTGCATGTGTTCATCTCGCACAAAATTTTATCGAATTCAGTATTTTTACTAAAAAGATATGTAGGTAAAAATATGGGAGTTAATTCGGTCATTTGTATGGGAGGTACCAGAAGGGGTGTGACAAAGGTTTTGATTTTCTGGGGGTTTATCTGTTACTACAAGGTCATTAAACTGACCAAGTTTAAATGCCATCCAGCTGTCCGTTTGAAAGTTATGGGAGAAATATTAATTATCAAAAAATAGGTTATTTTGTATGGGAGGTACCAGAAGGGGTGGGGCAATTCTGCCCATTTACAATTCCATTAATTCGTTATGGAAAATATGAATACTGAAAAATTTTCATAAGGATCAGTTAAGGTTTACTCGAGTTATTCGGCTTATCCCTCAGGATGACGGTAAAATTTTGAATTTCGAACCCCGGTAGCGACCCCTAAACCTTTAAGAAAAAAATTAAAAAAATTCACATAGAGTTTTTTTGTACGTCTTAATAAAATTTTAACTTGGCCCATGAAAAATTCCAAAAACATTTTATTTTTGCCAAATAAGAATCAACCTAGTATATATCATTTGATACGACCCAAAAGTGTAACACATAGAAGGAGTGACTTTAGACCCTAGGTTTCTTTGAACCAAATTCGATTCATGACTTTTTAAGTCGTTTGAGCCATGTCCGTCTGTCTGTCTGTCTGTCTGGTGGCTGTCCGGCTGGTTCGCACGATAACTTTCGAAAGACGCAACCAAATGTTTTAAAATTTTGCACCAGTTATTATTTTCTCAAAACTACTTACGGTATTGCAAATGGGCTGCATGGCCCCGCCCCTTCTGGTACCTCCCACACAAATACATCATTCCGCCCACTTTAGAAATCGAGTAATAATATCAATACACCCATCGGGATCGTCCCCAAATTCTATATTTAGTAAAGCTATAACAGGATAAAGTTTTGGAAAAAATTTTGAGAGCCTAGCCACGCCCATTCTGGTACCTCCCATACAAATCTACCTTTCCGCCCACTATAGAGATGGTGAAATAATATCAATAAAGTAAACGTGATCGGAACCAAATTATCTTTTTAGTAAAGCTATAACAGGATAAAGTTTTGAAGAAAAAAATTGGAAGTTTATCCACGCCCCATCTGGTACCTCCCATACACATCTGGTACCGCCCACTTTAGAAATCGATAAATATTATTAAAAGACCTAACACGATCGTGCCCAAATTCTGTATTTGGTAAAGTTTAAGCAGGATAAAGTTTTGGAGAAAAAAATCTGGAAGTCTAGACACGCCCCTTCTGGTACCTCCCATACAAATGTACCACTACGCCCACTTTAGAAATAAGGTAATAATATCAATACACTCGACACGATCGTGCCCAAATTCTGTATTTTGTTATATTATAACAGGACAAAGTTTTGGAGAAAAAATTGGAAGTCTAGCGACGCCCCTTATAGTACCTCCCATACAAATGTTCCTTTCCGCCCACTTTAGGGATGTAGTAATAATATCAGTACACCCAACGCAATCGTACTCAAATTCTGTAATAAGTAAAGCTATAACAGGATAAAGTTATGGAGAATAAATCTGGAAGCCTAACCACACCCCTTCTCGTGCCTCCCATACAAATTTACCACTCCGCCTACTTTCGAAATCGAGTAATAATATCAATATAATAAAAAATTATTTATTTTACTGAGGGTAAGGGTAAATGTAAGTCGGGTTGCCCGACTGAAACTTTCTAACTGGTTTTAATTACAAATCGGTTAATTTCAATAACACAAGACTTAAACAATATCTTATATTGGGTGATGGTATTTATCAGTCAGTTTAACTGACTGAAATTTCTGTACTGGTTATTAGCTTTATTAAATATATCATATTAATGTAGCTTTCTAAAACATGTATGTACATAATAATCGATTGAAAATTGAATGAGTTATGCTATGTCCGGTGGTAACAGATTTTTCGCATTTTTTTGTTTCTACCCAAAAAAAATTAAATTTTGTATTTTTAAAAATCATGACAAATTTGCAAATATATTTATAGTTTAATTTATAGTTTTGCCTCCTATTTAAATATTAATTAACTGACCAAATGTAATTAATCGGCAGGTGTCAATTTTGAAGTTAATGAAGAAAAATAAATTTTCCAAAAATAGGTCATTTTGTATGGGAGGTACCAGAAGGGGTGATCCAAAATAGTGCAAATGCATTCCTGATTCATATTTTCATAACCGTACAACTTAAGCATAGTATGACTGAATTCAGTGTACTTACAAAAAAGATATGTATGTAAGACTATATCCCCTTAGGGATATACCCTGATATATACCCTGATATATACCCTCATATCATTTGATACGACCCAAAAGTGTAACACATAGAAGGAGTGACTTTAGACCCTAGGTTTCTTTGAACCAAATTCGATTCATGACTTTTTAAGTCGTTTGAGCCATGTCCGTCTGTCTGTCTGTCTGTCTGGTGGCTGTCCGGCTGGTTCGCACGATAACTTTCGAAAGACGCAACCAAATGTTTTAAAATTTTGCACGAGTAATTATTTTCTCAAAACTACTTACGGTATTGCAAATGGGCTACATGGCCCCGCCCCTTCTGGTACCTCCCATACAAATACATCATTCTGCCCACTATAGAAATCGAGTAATAATATCGGGATCGTCCCCAAATTCTGTATTTAGTAAAGCTATAACAGAATAAAGTTTTGGAAATAATTCTGAAAGCCTAGCCACGCCCCTTCTGGTACCTCCCATACAAATCTACATTTCCGCCCACTATAGAGATGGAGAAACAATATCAATAAATTAAAGGTGATCGTATCCAAATACTATTTTTAGTAAAGCTATAACAGGATAAAGTTTTGGAGAAAAAAATTGGAAGTCTATTCACGCCCTATCTGGTACCTCCCATACACATCTGGTACCGCCCACTTTAGAAATCGATTAATATTATTAAAAAACCTAACGCGCGATAGCCCAAAATCTATATTTGGTAAAGTTTAAGCAGGATAAAGTTTTGGAGAAAAAATCTGGAAGTCTAGACACGCCCCTTCTGGTACCTCCCATACAAATGTACCACTCCGCCCACTTTAGAAATAGGGTAATAATATCAATACACTCGACACGATCGTGCCCAAATTCTGTATTTTGTTATGTTATAACAGGACAAAGTTTTGGAGAAAAAATTGGAAGTCTAGCGACGCCCCTTACGGTACCTCCCGTACAAATGTACCTTTCCGCCCACTTTAGGGATGTACTAATAATATCAGTACACCCAAGGCAATCGTGCCCAAATTCTGTAATTAGTAGAGCTATAACAGGATAAATTAATGGAGAATAAATCTGGAAGCCTAACCACACCCCTTCTCGTACCTCCCATACAAATGTACCACTCCGCCCACTTTAAAAATCGAGTAATAACATCAATATAATACAAAATTATTTGTTTTACTGAGGGTTAGGGTAAATGTAAGTTGGGTTGCCCGACTGAAACTTTCTAACTGGTTTTAATTACAAATCGGTTAATTTCAATAACTCAAGACTTAAAAATATCTTATATTGGGTGATGGTATTTATCAGTCAGTTCAACTGGAAGAAAAACTTCAGAAAATCTAACTATTTCACACACCCCTTCTAGTACGTCTCATACAAATAACCGAAATCACCATCATAGTCTTACATACATATCTTTTTTGTTAGTACACTGAATTTATTCAAATTTTACGAAAGTTGTACGGCTATGAAAATTAGTCTCAGGAATAAATATGGACTATATTAGATCACTCCTTCTGGTACCTCCCATACAAAATGGCCTATATTTGAAAAATTAATATTTCTCCCTTAACTTCCAATCCGACACCTGCCGATTAATTAAATTTGGTCAGTAAATTTATATTACAATAGGAGACAAAATCTAAGCAACCCTAACTATTTGACATAATCTTTCTGGTACCACCAATATAAAAAACCGTTATTATCCCTTTTATATACATATCATTTTTGTGTTTACACTGAATTCAGACAAATTTTGCCAAGCCTTCGAACGTTGATTTACGAAAAAAATCAGACACGTTGTGCTGCCCCTTATTATACC